>JAQQAC010000017.1:0-11554 GCA_029783875.1 Phataginus tricuspis
GGGGGGGACTGTACAGCTCAGAGAAGACAAGTAGTGATTCTCATCTCACTACACTGATGGACAGTGACTGTAATAGGGTTGGTGGGGGGGACCTGATGAAGGGGGTAGTTTAATCATCACAATATTGCTCATGTAATTGTACGTTAATGATACTAAAATAAAATAAATTGTTAAAAAAAAAAAAAAGAAGAAATTCAGATGGCACATGAAAAGATGCTCCACGTCATTGGTCATCAGAGAAATGCAGATTAAAACCACACTGAGATATCACCTCATACCAGTGAGGATGGCCAACATCCAAAACACAAACAACAACAAATGTTGGCAAGGATGTGGAGAAAAGGGAACCCTCCTACACTGCTGGTGGGAATGCAAATTAGTTCAACCATTATGGAAAGCAGTATGGAGGTTCCTCAAAAAACTCAAAATAGAAATACCATTCAACCCAGGAATCCCACTCGTAGGAATTTACCCTAAGAATGCAGCAGCCCAGTTTCAAAAAGACAGATGCACCCTATGTTTATCGCAGCACTATTTACAATAGCCGAGAAACGGAAGCAACCTAAGTGTCCATCAGTAGATGAATGGATTAAGAAGAGGTGGTACATATACAGAATGGAATATTATTCAGCCATAAGAAGAAAACAAATCCTACCATTTGCAACAACATGGATGGAGTTAGAGGGTATTATGCTCAGTGAAATAAGCCAAGCCGAAAAAGACAAGTATCAAATGATCTCACTCATATGTGGAGTAGAAGAACAAAGAAAAAAAACTGAAGGAACAAAACAGCAGCAGACTCACAGAACCCAAGAACAGACTAATAGTTACCAAAGGGAAAGGGTCTGGGGAAGATGGGTGGGAAGGGAGGGATAAGAGGGTAAAAGGGGAATTACGATTAGCAGATGTAATGTTGGGGCGGCATGGGGAGGACTGTACAACTCAGAGAAGACTAGTAGTGACTCTATAGCATCTCACTACGCTGATGGACAGTGACTGTAATGGGGTTGGTGGGGGGGACCTGATGAAGGGGGTAGTTTAATCACCATAATATTGCACATGTAATTGTAGGTTAATCACACCAAAATAAATTGTAAAAAAAAAAAAACCCTAAAGACTCCACTCCAAAACTACTAGAACTAATATCTGAATTCAGGAAAATTGCAGGATACAAAATTAATACACCGAAATATGTTGCTTTCCTATACACTAACGATGATGTGACAGAAAGAAAAATCAGGAAAACAATTCCATTCACAATTGCATCAAAAAGAATAAAATACCTAGGAATAAACCTAACGAAAGAAGTGAAAGACCTATACCGTTAAAACTACAAGACACTCCTAAGAGAAATTAAAGAGGACACTAACAAATGGAAATTCATCCCATGCTCTTGGCTAGGAAGAATAAATATTGTCAAAATGGCTATACTACTTAAAGCAATCTACAGATTCAATGCAATCCTGTCAAAATACCAACAGCTTTCTTCAATGAACTGGAACAAATAGTTCTAAAATTCATATGGAACCACAAAAGACCCTGAGTAGCCAAAGTAATCCTGAGAAGGAAGAATAAAACAGGGGGAATTATGCTCCCAGACTTCAAGCTCTACTACAAAGCTACAGTAATCACGACAATTTGGTATTGGCACAAGAACAGACCCACAGACCAGTGGAACAGAATAGAGAGTCCAGACATTAACCCAACATATACAGTCAATTAATATACAATAAAGGAGCCATGGATATACAATAGGCAGATGACAGCCTCTTCAGCAGCTGGTGTTGGAAAAACTGGACAGCTACATGTAACAGAATAAAACTGGACTACTGTCTAGCCCCATACACAAAGGTAAACTCAAGGTGGATCAAAGACCTGAATGTAAGTCATGAAACCATAAAACTCTTAGAAAAAAACATAGGCAAAAATCTCTTGGACATAAACATGAGCGACTTCTTCATGAACATATCCCCCCAGGCAAGAGAAACAAAAGCAAAAATGAACAAATGGGACTATATCAAGCTGAAAAGCTTCTGTACAGCAAAGGACACCATCAGTAGAACAAAAAGACATCCTACAGTATGGGAATATATATTCATAAATGATGCATCTGATAAGGGGTTGACATCCAAAATATATAAAGAACTCACGCACCTTAACAAACAAAAAGCAAATAATCCAATTAAGAAATGGGCAGAGGACATGAATAGACACTTCTCTAAAGAAGAAATTCAGATGGCCAACAGGCACATGAAAAGATGTACCACATTGCTGATCATCAGAGAAATGCAAATTAAAACCACAATGAGGTATCACCTCACACCAGTAAGGATGGCCACCATCCAAAAGACAAACAACAATGAATGTTGGCGAGGATGTGGAGAAAAGGGAACCCTCCTACACTACTGGTGGGAATGCAAATTAGTTCAACCATTGTGGAAAGCAGTATGGAGGTTCCTCAAAAAACTCAAAAATAGAAATACCATTTGACCCAGGAATTCCACTCCTAGGAATTTACCCTAAGAATGCAGCAGCCCAGTTTGAAAAAGACATATGCACCCCTATGTTTATCGCAGCACTATTTACAATAGCCAAGAAACGGCAGCAACCTAAGTGTCCATCAGTAGATGAATGGATAAGATGTGGTACATATACACAATGGAATATTATTCAGCCATAAAAAGAAAACAAATCCTACCATTTGCAACAACATGGATGGAGCTGGAGGGTATTATGCTCAGTGAAATAAGCCAAGCCGAAAAAGACAAGTATCAAATGATCTCACTCATATGTGGAGTATAAGAACAAAGAAAAAAACTGAAGGCACAAAACAGCAGCAGACTCACAGAACCCAAGAACGGACTAATAGTTACCAAAGGGAAAGGGACTGGGGAGGATGGGTGGGAAGGGAGGGACCGGGGGGGGTAAAAGGGGCATTACGATTAGCAGACATAATATCGGGTGGGCACGGGGAGGGCTGTACAACTCAGAGAAGACAAGTAGTGACTCTATAGCATCTCACTACGCTGATGGACAGTGACTGTAATGGGGTTGGTGGGGGGACCTAATGAAGGGAGTAGTTTAATAACCATAATGTTGCACATGTAATTGTAGATTAATGATACAAAAAAATTATTAATCTAAATAAATTTATTCTAAATGTCCTTGTATCAATTAATCTTGGGTTCTGTTTTGTTTGCTCTGTCAGGAAGTTTTCCCCTGTGGTATAAACCCCATAATAGGCTGAGAAATCAAAGTTGTTGTGGCTCTGGTTGTATATTGCCAGATCCTTCTGATAATTGGGCAAGTTAAGTTTACCCTGCCATGCAGATGGCACTTACCTTATCCCTCCAGAGCCCTGTCCCGGGGCACTATGTACCAGTGTATAGTGTGTGTACTACACAAAAGCATATGGCTGAGGGGATGAGGGGGATTTGAAATATGTCTATTCTTCACTTGTGAATACATTCCCCTGGCCTTCTCTTTTCATCCATTGAAAGGGGGTGCATTTCTTTAGTTCTCAAAAAGGTTACATATGGCATTGGGATTGCCTGTGCAGGTGGGGCTGACCACCCTGGGTCTCAGAGGGTGAGCTGTCCCTTCTCCTGTTCTCAACCACTGGCCTCTCTTTGGACCAGTTCCATCAGTTGCCGTTGCTCTCTCCTGATTTCCAGCTACTCTAAGGGCTGCTTCCCTCAGCCTGTGACTGTGGTGAGTCTCTCCCATCCTTGAAAATGAAATCCCCTTGACCCAACACAGCCCCTATAGCAACCATCTGCACTTTCTCTTGCAATTCTTTACCTCCTCATTATTCATCCACATGTAGGTATCAAATGATTTCACTCATATGTGGAGTATAAGAACAAAGAAAAAAACTGAAGAAATGGACAACTTCTTAGAAAAATACAACTTTCCAAGACTGACCAAGCAAGAAACAGAAAACCTAAACAGACCAATTACCAGCAACGAAATTGAATTGGTAATCAGAAAAAAAAATGGTAATGAAAAAAAAACTGGTTTCTGGCTCCATTTCACCACCAGATCTATTCTCATCAGAGCCACGGAAGACCTCCTAATTGCCAAACCTAGTGGTGGTTTTCAGTTCTTATCTCACCAAATCATTTTTGCTGCGTTTGGTCATTTCTCTCCTTGTTCAAACTACTTACTTCCTTGGTTTCTGTGACACTGCCCTCTCCCGGGTCTCCAGGTGCCTCTGAACCCTACTTCTGTTTCTCCTTCATACATTCCTCTTTCTCTACCCAATTTTTAAATGCTGGCATCCAAAATATGCTACGTGGGGTCCCTTTCACTCTCCTTGGTGACTTTTTCCATAGTAACAGTTTCAAGTACCACCTGGTCCTGAGATCTTCCAAATCTCCACCTTTATTCCTCCTCTCTCCACAGCATCAGAGCCACCTCTTCAGCTACCTGCTGGACATTTGTTCCTGAAAAATGCCTCAGCCTTACCCTCTCTGAAGCTGACCTCATGATCTCCCACCCAGATGTGATGGCAGCACTATCCGTCCAGTCCAGAAGCCTGACATTAACTGTAACTCGTCTTTCTCCCTCCCTCTCTGCTTACAAACAACTCACAAGGTCCTGCCAGGAAACATCTGTTTATAAAGATATCTCCCCCATTTGATTAAGAGCTTCAGACAGAAACCATATCTGAGCCATCTATCTTTGTATCCCCAGAGCCAATCACGGTGCCTGGCACATAGAACAAGCTCAATAAATAAACACCCTGCAGCATGAGCATCACTGTAGTGTGTGCCCGGGAGAGATGCAGGGACGACCTGTACAGTCCAAATACAGGAATGATGTGCAGGTAACAGACAAGACCCTTCTCTCGTGGTCAGGGGATGCTCACTCCACCTTTGACACCAAATGAGAGGGACCCGATGGGACATAAAGCGTTTGAGTTCTGCTGTACCTAGTATGGCTGGAAATACGGCAGAGATGAGGCGCTGGGAATGGCGACCAAGTCTCTGGTATGAGAGGTTGGCCCTTGGTCTGTGGTGGTCCTGGAAGGCCAGCCAGTCATGACTTTGACCTTAACATATGCGTAAGTATCTTTAGTCCTTCGCCTAAGGGTTATTTCTCTGTGTGTTTCACATTTCCTCAAATGTCAATTCTCTGTTCATCCCCTTGGACCAACTGTCAAGTGAATTGAGAAATGAGAGAATCAGGCTTTGAGATCCATGATTCCCATCATTTTTCTAGTCTTTTCCACCTGATTCAAAACTCTCCCTCTTTAAAGCTGTACTACTTACCAGGCCATTTTGGGCGACATACGTGGGGAGACCACTTGCTAAAGCCCAATGGTCAGGAGGTGGATTTCTGCAAAAGCCAAAGATGAATGGTAACTTTAGATATAAGGACAATTAGACCAAAAACTTGAACCTGGGTCTTTGCCCTCCCTCTAATTGCTGGTGGCTCACAGCGCCCACTTACGTTCACATACATGAACAAGCCCCAAATCTTGGCTAAGCATCTTGATGTTCAAATTTAGACACGGAGAAAAGAGTGAAAAATACAGCAGTTTATCAATTGCATACTGAGTTTGACTACCCAAGAGAAGAGACAACACTCCTTCAACAGACCGTTACTGGTGCTGAGCAGAGATAGCCAGCGTTTCCCTCCACTTACACGGTGTGTGCCTGGGGAAAGAGGCGGGGGCGACCTCTACGGTCACCTTAATACTATAAAGAGTGGGAAAACTCAACCACAGCGAGCTCCTACCATGTACCAAGCACTAAGCTGGGTGCCTTACATGTTTATCCATCCTTCACAACAACATTACAATTTTTGGTATTATTACCTTTAACTTTTTTATTGTGAGAAAAAAATATACCGCAGAACAATGCATTAAACTCTTCATCAATCATTCAAAAATTAACATCATGACACATCTCCACCCAGAACAACCTTGGCATAGTTCCGACATTACAATAAGTTACATTCCTGCTTTTCTGAGAGGTTTACAATCTACGTATGCTTTTCAGGTCAATTGTGCCTGTTTTCTAACTCCATCTGAATAGAATCATACAGTACATATTATTTCATTTGGCTTCTTTTTCATGTTATTGTAATTCATTCATTTTATTGACTTACAGTTTTCCCTCCCATGACTGGAGCACAGTTTATCCATTCAGCTGTTGGTAGACAATCCCTTTCAGTTTGGGGCTAATATGAACAATATGTTGCTATGAACAGCCTAGAATATATATGCTCTCAATTCTCTATGCTCTATATCTGGGAGTAGAAATATCGGGTCATAAGATGTGAATATCTTCAACTTTATTTTCAACCACAGATAAGGCCAAACTGTTTTCTAAAGTTGTTGTATAATTTACAGTCTCACCAGCAGTATATTAGAATTTCCTTTGCTCCACATCTCTTCAATACTTAGCATTTTCAGACATTTAGACAAAATTTTCTCTTTAGAAAATTTAGAAAGCTCTCCTCTATAGAGATAATGATGTCATGTTTCTCTTAATGTTGCAAATTGTATCAGTTGATTTTCCTAAGGTTAAACCAACTCTGTATTCCTAGAACAAACCCAATTGGGTCATGGTGTATAATCCTCTTTAGTTATTATTTGCTGAGATTTTATTTAGGGTATTTGCATCAGGCAGGTTCACAAGTGAGCTTGGTCTGAATTTTCCTTTTTCTACAGATGTTGTAGGGTTTCGGTATCAAGTTTGTATTAGCCACTTCTTTTTCTGTTCTTTTGGATATTTGGTATGAGAATTGCGTTGTTCTTCCTTAAATATTTAGCAGAACTCACCCCTGAAGGTATGAGTGTCTTTGTGGAAAGGTTGTTATTTTTATTTTTTCTATAAGTCCATTATGGTCTTCTATTTCCTCTTGATTTGCATTTAGCAGTTTTTATTTTTCTAGAAAGTTGCCCATTTCATCTGGATTTAAAATGTTTTTTTCATAATCCTCTTATTCTTCTCTTGATGTCTCTGTCATTGTAGTCAGCCCTCCTCTTTGCTCCTGATACAACTCATTGGTTTTCTTTCTATTTGTGTTGCTCAGTCTTGACAGAAATTTGTCAATTTTATTAATCTGTTCAAGGAACCCGTTTTTCACATTTGTTCATTGTTTATCTTCTTCGCTTTCATAATTTCTGGGCTTATCTTTTTAATTTTCTTTGGGTTTATCTTTCTGCTGTGTTAATTTCCTGAGATGCTGCGATGGACAGCTTCTGCCTGCCCTCCAGCTTCACCCTCCTCCTGCCTGCTGCTGCCCGTGTGAGGAGGCCAGTCTGCATTTCTGCACCAACAGGGCTCCTGGCCTTCTAGCTTCCAGTTGAGTTTGGCCCAGTGGAGAGACCTGGCAAAAGCCTAGAGGAAGGCGGAACAGTGAGGCCAGATTGTTTATTTCCCTGGGTACCCCTGGCAAGGTCTCTTGGGCTCACTCCATCCCTGGACTGAAGGGCAGTGCTTCTCTCAAGAGGGCCTGCTCTACAAGGCTCTTCCTTCTTCCAAGTTCTAGAACTCTCCCTTTGGGCTCAGGAGCGGTTACAGCATCACTACTAGCACATTGTCTTGTGGACTCCTCCACTCCATCCACACCTCTGTAATTTGTCCCTTTGTAAATAAACCCTCCTTGAATTGACTGTTTTTGAATGTGATACCTGTTATCTGTTGGGGCCCTGACCGATACAAGTGGGTATATAGTTCATTATTTTTCAGCTGTTACTCATTTCTAATATGTATATTCAAGATTATAAATTTCACCTTAAGCATGATTTCACCACATCATATATATTTTGATATGTAATATCTTTATTATTTTTCAGGTCAGGATATTTCCTGATCTCCATTGATTTAGTCTTTCATTCATACATTACTTGGAAGTGTATTCCTTTCCTTCAGAAGAGTATTTCCTGGTTTCCTAACTGCATATGAGGATTTTTCTAATTAGCTTTTTGTTATGGGTTTCTAGCATATTTTCATTGTGTGGCCAGAGGACATTCTCTGCATGACTTCAATCTTTTGAAAGGTATTGAAGTTTGCTTTATGGGCCATTATATCACCAATTATTGTAAATACAACATGTATGCCTGAAAAGACTTAGTGTTCTATAGTTTGGGGAATGAGGTACCTATCTATTTTATATATATATATCTGTCCATTAGATTAAGTTTGTTAGTTGTGTTATTCCAATATTCTGTTTTCTGTTTATCTGTTTTAGTCTGCTCTTCCTCTCAATTATCAGACATGGATTTGTCTGTATCTTATATTTCTGCCAGCTTTTGCTGTTGCTTTTTTGAGATCATGTCATTAAGTATATGCCAATCTAGAATTGCAATATCACCTGTAATATCAAGGTGAATTGGCCCCTTTATCATTAAGAAGTGACCATCTTTAACTCTATTAATGCTCTTTGATATAACATCTATTTGTATTTGATATTAATATAGTTATGTCTGTTTTCTTTTGATTAGCATTTGCATGGTATATATTTTTTCATATTTTTATTGCCAACCTATCTTTATTCTTATCCTTTAGATAGATCTTTTGTGAACAGAATATACAATATTTCTACATGTCCAGGCAATAGTTCCTTGACAAACTATTTTTCATATGCAACTGAGAAAAATAAAAGGCTGCCAATTAATCTGGAATGCAATGCTTTTGAACTTGTAATTATTACTTTATTAATATCAACAGAGGTCTTGGAATTTAGATATAGATTTTATCATATTTCATGCCTTTTTCCTTCTTGTGCCATTCTAGACTTTTTGTTTTAATGCTGCATCAGAGCATAATTTCTTTAAATTACTTAATATGGCAGTTAAATTCAAAGTGGGTACAGCCAACCCTGCCCAGTGCAGCTGGAGGCACAGCAGTTGAGAGGCTGTGACCGAGCTCATGCACAGGCAGTCAGAGCCGCATCACGGCTGTCACCTGGCTGACAGCAACTGTACTGTGTCCTTGATTCTATTTCAGCAATGTCCAAAAGTACAGAGCTGTGCGTCTCAGAATCAATGAAATGGGATAGACTTCTTTCTTAGGCAGCCTGGCAATCTTTGTCATTTAACTGGAACATTTAGTTGATTTATATTTAAAGTAATTATTGATATATTTGGATTTAAATATCATCTAAATGTATACTTTTTATTTTTCCCACCTGCTCTATGCACTTTTAAACTTTTATTTTGCCTTCTTTTGGTTTGATGAAGCAGTTATTTGCTATTCAGTTTTCCCTCTCTTTGTCTAGATTGCACACACTTCGGTGGCTACTGGGATGTTGGCAAATATTCCGACTCTCACTCCTGAGCACATGATATGATAGGTTGCATTTCTTGTCCTCTTGAAGTTAGATGTGGTCATGTGACTAATTGGCCAGAGAAATGTGAACAGAAGTGAAATGTGCCAGATGGATATTTAAGAGCCAAGGTGTGTTTTATCATATTGTCGCTTGCCTCTCACAAGGCTGGTCAACCTTTCAAGGTTCAAATTGGTGGCTGCTCTATCAGCCACGTCTTGCTTACAGCAATCTACACACTGTTCTCAAGCCGCACCCTCCAACCAGCATTTACACATAGTGGGGTGGTAAATAAATACTTACTGCTTATACCACTAAAGTCTTGAGGTTTTGCTACCGTAGTACTGCCTCACCTCTTTTGCCTGATAAAAAAATCGTTATCAGAACCAAAGTGGTGCCTGACAAAGAACCTAAAAGATGTGGCATAGTTTAGGGGCTGAGTGGAAAGGAGCAGAGTGAATATCAGCAGAGGCTAGAGGGTGTGATGGGGCAGCAGAGAGGAAACAGTGGGGCAAACTGCGACCCGTGATGACACAGATAATGGGTGTAGCGAACTTATACCTCTAGAAAAGGAGTTAGAACACAGAACGGTTGAAGAGTATGTTTTATAACGTAAGAGAAACAAAGAAAGAAAGAGATGAGCTTAGAAAAGAATCCATCTTCATGCAAATGGGAATAAACAGAGAGAACCCAGAAACTTAGGACCTTGAAGGAATTTCTCACCCCCTATCAGCAAAAGATAAACCTGAGAACTGGGTCATCTGAGCGACAGGATGTTACAGTTCCACCTGTGAGCAGGGTCAGATCGGCTGAGGCTTTCCACACGGCTGTTTCAAGATTGAGGGTGCAAAGAGTAAACCCCTCAGGTGGATAGTACAGTCCAGGGAAAAGAGACTAGAGGTGTGATTCTCTCAGAGTCCAATTTTGGCCTCAACAATAGCAATCCGGTTGGGAAAGAGCCAGTTTCAAGAGAGAATTTTGGATGTAGCTCTTGGTACAGAAGGGAATTCAGATGGCTAACAAATTTTGAGAGTGTTCTACTGACCAAAAAAGTACAGGCCTGTACTAAAGAGGTTCTTAGCTGGAATCTTAAAATGCCCTTTGAACCTCCACAACCTCCAGACAGGTTGAAGCCTCACCCTCCGGGAGTTCTTTCCTTCTCATTATCTTCCTTGGTCACACAAGAAGAGGACTTTAAAGCATAAGCTTTCCTGGGTAGCTGAGGTCTTCTTTACCAACTTCTTATCTTTGCTTTATCCCCTGCATGGGCTCCAGATGTGCTTCCACAGAAAACAATTGAAAAACCCTGATCAGATTCCAAGGTCTCATTCTATAAATGGAAAACTGAGGCCCAGACAGGCCACTTATTGACAACACACTTGGGATTTTAGCCCATAGCAGCTGAATTGGAATCCAGCCTCGTTTCCCACCCAGCCAATGTGGCATTTCCACCTCCCACACCGCCTCCTTACCACTCTACCTGCCTCTGACCAAGAGGGCGGCCTTCTTGGGTTTGCTTAGTATTGATTTTGGAATAAGTCTCATTAAAAAGAAAGACACAAGCCCAACATGGGGTCACTTCTGCTAGGTCAAGTCACGGAACCAGGATTAATACCTAACCCAACTGCAACTTCAACCTCTCCCAGGAGTGGAATTTTAAACCAATCAGTCTGGAATTTCCTTGTCACTAGCAAGGTCATCTGCATAAGATTCCTGTTCTACCGCCTAAGGGAAAATGACCTTGTCTGAAACAATCCCTTCTTCTCTTTGGCTGATAACTGCTCTCCCACCCTCCTGTCTATAAAAGCCTTCCGTTGTGTACAACTCCTCCGAGCATCTCTACTTGCTCTGGGAGGTGCTTCCTGATTCATGAATCTCTTAAATAAAACCAATTAGATCTTCAAATTTACTTGGATGAACCTGGTTTTTAACGGTATCTCATTGACCTTGAGAACAGTGTCTGCCACACTACATGTTTTGAGAAGAAACTTACGGGATAACTTTGATGTCTTCTTTGCCATGCAGGATGTAGTCAATGACCTTGTAAAAGTTGATTTCCTAGGCAAAAGGGATAGAGAAACATATACTTTCAGAGTCAAGACAACTTCAACGTGAATATATGCAGGCATAGGCCTTTTTCTTTGTTTACTCTGTTCGTGGTGCTCCAGAAGCACCAGTCTATCACTTAAGGACACAGCGGGCTGCCTCCGGAGCTCCCTGTCCTCAGCTGACTCAAGATTCCCTGTGTTCCTTCTTTTTTTTTTTTTTTTTT
>JAQQAC010000027.1:0-14207 GCA_029783875.1 Phataginus tricuspis
TCCAGTTTCATTCTCTTACATGTAGCTGTCCAGTTTTGCCAACACCAGCTATTGAAGAGGCTGTCATTTCCCCATTGTATATCCATGGCTCCTTTATGGTATATTAATTGACCATATATGCTTGGGTTTATGTCTGGGTTCTCTATTCTGTTCCACTGGTCTGTGGGTCTGTTCTTGTGCCAGTACCAAATTGTCTTGATTACTGTGTCTTTGTAGTAGAGCTTGAAGTTAGGGAGTGTAATTCCCCCCACTTCATTCTTCCTTCTCAGGATTGCTTTGGCTATTCGGGGTCTTTTGTGGTTCCATATGAATTTTAGAACTATTTGCTCTAGTTCATTGAAGAATGCTGTTGGTATTTTGATAGGGATTGCATTGAATCCATAGATTGCTTTAGGCAGGATGGCCATTTTGACAATATTAATTCTTCCTATCCATGAGCATGGGATGTGTTTCCATTTATTGGTATCTTCTTTAATTTGTCTCATGAATGTCTTGTAGTTTTCAGAGTATAGGTCTTTGACTTTCTTGGTTAGGTTTATTCCTACGTATTTTATTCTTTTTGATGCAATTTTGAATGTAATTGTTTTCCTGATTTCTCTTTTTGCTAGTTCATCATTAGTGTATAGGAATGCAACAGATTTCTGTGTAGTAGTTTTGGAGTGGATACTTTAGGGTTTTTTATATATAATATCATGTCATCTGCAAACAGTGACAGTTTGACTTCTTCTTTACCGATCTGGATGACTTATTTCTTTGTGTTGTCTGATTGCCGTGGCTAGGACCACAAGAACTATGTTGAATAGAAGTGGGGAGAGTGGGCATCCTTGTCTTGTTCCCCATCTTAGATGAAAAGCTTTCAGCTTCTCGCTGTTAAGTATGATGTTGGCTGTGGGTTTGTTTATACGGCCTTTATTATGTTGAAGTACTTGCTCTCTATACCCATTTTGTTGAGAGTTTTTATCATGAATGGATGCTGAATTTTGTCAGATGCTTTTTCAGCATCTATAGAGCTGATCATGTGGTTTTTGTCCTTCTTTTTGTTGATGTGGTGAATGATGTTGATGGATTTTCGAATGTTGTACCATCCTTGCATCCCTGGGATGAATCCCACTTGATCATGATGGATGATCTTTTTGATGTATTTTTGAATTCGGTTTGCTAATATTTTGTTGAGTATTTTTGCATCTGTGTTCATCAGGGATATTGGTCTGTAATTTTTTTGTGTGTGGTGTCTTTGCCTGGTTTTGGTATTAGAGTGATGTTGGCCTCATAGAATGAGTTTGGGAGTATTCCCTCCTCTTCTACTTTTTGGAAAACTTTAAGGAGGACGAGTATTAGGTCATCACTAAATGTTTGATAAAATCCAGCAGTGAAACCTTCTGGTCCAGGCATTTTGTTCTTAGGTAGTTTTTTGATTACCAATTCAATTTCTTTGCTGGTAATTGGTCTATTCAGATTTTCTGTTTCTTCCTGGGTCAACCTTGGAAGGTTGTATTTTTCTAGAAAGTTGTCCATTTTTTCTAGGTCATCCAGTTTGTTAGCATGTAATTTTTCATAGTATTCTCTCAAAATTCTTTGTATTTCTGTGGTGTCTGTAATGATTTTTCCTTTCTCATTTCTGATTCTGTTTATATGTATAGACTCTCTTTTTTTCTTGATAAGTCCGGCTAGGCGTTTATCTACTTTGTTTATTTTTCTCAAAGAGGCAGCTCCTGCTTTCATTGATTCTTCCTATTTTTTTATTCTTCTCAATTTTATTTATTTCTTCTTTAATCTTTATTATGTCCCTCTAATGTCTTTGGGCCTCATTTATTTTTCCTTTTCTAGTTTCATTAATTGTGAGTTTAGACTGTTCATTTTGGATTTTCATTCCTGAGGTAGGCCTGTATTGCAATATATTTCCCTCTTAGCATGGCCTTAGCTGCATCCCACAGATTTTGTGACGTTGAATTATTGTTGTCATTTGTCTCCATATATTGCTTGATCTCTGTTTTTATTTGGTCATTGATCCATTGATTATTTAGGAGCATGTTATTAAGCCTCCATGTGTTTGTGGGCTTTTTCATTTTCTTTGAGTAATTTATTTCCAGTTTCATACCTTTGTGATCTGAGAAGCTGGTTTGTACAATTTCAATCTTTTTGAATTTACTGAGGTTCTTTTTGTGGCCTAATATATGATCTATTCTAGAAAATGTTCCATGTGCACTGGAGAAGAATGTGTATCCTGTTGTTTTTGGATGGAGTGTTCTGTAGATGTCCGTTAGGTCCATCTGTTCTAATACGTTGTTGAGTGCCTCTGTCTCTACTTATTTTCTGTCTGGTTGATCTGTCCTTTGGGGTGAGTGGTGTGTTGAAGTCTCCCAAAATGAATGCATTGCATTCTGTTTCCCCCTTTAATTCTGTTAGTATTTGTTTCACATATGCAGGTGATCCTGTGTTGGGTGCATAGATATTTATAATAGTTATATCCTCTTGTTGCACTGACCCCTTTATCATTATGTAATGTCCTTCTTTGTCTCTTGTGACTTTCTTTGTTTTGAAGTCTCTTTTGTCTGATAGAAGTACTGCAACTCCTGTTTTTTTCTCCCTATTAGTTGCATGAAATATCTTTTTCCATCCCTTCAGTTTTTAGTCTGTGTATGTCTTTGGGTTTAAAGTGAGTCTCTTGTAGGCAGCGTATAGATGAGTCTTGTTTTTTTATCCATTCAGTGACTGTATGTCTTTTGATTAGTGCATTCAATCCATTTACATTTAGGGTGATTATTGATAGGTATGTACTTATTGCCATTGCAGGCTTAGGATTCGTGGTTACCAAAGGATCAAAGGTAATTCCCTCACTAAGAGTTTAATTTAACTCACTTTGTATGCTATTACAAACACAACCTAAAGATTTTTTTTTTCCTCCTTTTCCTCCTCCTCCATTCCTTGTTTCTTATGAATCATATTCTATACTCTTTGTCTATCCCTTGGGTGACATCTATTTCGCCTTAGGAATAATTCCATCTATAGGAGTCCCTCCAAAATGCACTGAAGAGGTGGTTTGTGGGAGGTAAATTCTCTCAGCTTATGCTTATCTGAAAATTGTTTAATTCTTCCTTCAAATTTAAATAATAACCTTACCAGGTAGAGAGTATTCTTGGTTCAAGGCCCTTCTGCTTCATTGCATTAAATATATCATGCCACTCCCTTCTGGCCTGTAAGGTTTCTGTTGAGAAGTCTGATGATAGCTTGATGGGTTTTCCTTTGTATGTGATCTTTTTTCTCTCTCTAGCTACTTTTAAAAGTCTGTCTTTATCCTTGATCTTTGCCATTTTAATTATTATATGTCTTGATGTTGTCTTCCTTGGGTCCCTTGTGTTGGGAGATCTGTGTGTCTCCATGGCTTGAGAGACTATCTCCTTCCCCATATTGAGGAAGTTTTCAGCAATTACCTCCTCAATGACACTTTCTATCCTTTTTCTCTCTCTTCTTCTTCTGGTACCCCTATTATGGGAATATTGTTCTGTTTGGATTGGTCACACAGTTCTCTAAATATTCTTTCATTCTTAGAGATTCCTTTTCTCTCTGTCCTCAGCTTCTTTGTATTCCTCTTCTCTAATTTCTATTCCATTTACCGTCTCTTCTACTACATCTAAACTGCTTTTAAATCCCTCCATTTTTTGTTTCATTTTAGATAAGGAATTTCTTTTTTTTTTTTTTTTTACAATTTATTTTATTTTAGTATCATTAACCTACAATTACATGAGCAATATTGTGATGATTAAACTACCCCCTTCATCAGGTCCCCCCCACCAACCCTATTACAGCACTGTCCATCAGTGTAGTGAGATGAGAATCACTACTTGTCTTCTCTGAGCTGTACAGTCCCCCCCGGGCCCCCACACCCTATGTCTGCCAATCGTAATGCCCCTTTTACCCTCTTATCCCTCCCTTCCCACCCATCTCCCCAGTCCCTTTCCCTTTGGTAACTGTTAGTCCATTCTTGGGTTCTGTGAGTCTGCTGCTGTTTTGTTCCTTCATTTTTTTTTTCTTTGTTGTTATACTCCACATATGAGTGAGATCATTTGGTACTTGTCTTTTTCGGCCTGGCTTATTTCACTTAGCATAATACCCTCCAGCTCCATCCATGTTGTTGCAAATGGTAGGATTTGTTTTTTTCTTATGGCTGCGTAATATTCCATTGTGTATATGTACCACCTCTTCTTAATCCATTCATCTACTGATGGGCACTTAGGTTGCTTCCATCTCCTGGCTATTGTAAATAGTGCTGCAATAAACATAGGGGTGCATCTGTCTTTCTCAAACTGGGCTGCTGCATTCTTGGGGTAAATTCCTAGGAGTGGGATTCCTGGGTCAAATGGTATTTCTATTTTGAGTTTTTTGAGGAACCTCCATACTGCTTTCCACAATGGTTGAACTAATTTGCATTCCCACCAGCAATGTAGGAGGGTTCCCCTCTCTCCACATCCTCGCCAACATTTGTTGTTGTTTGTGTTTTGGATGTTGGCCATCCTCACTGGTGTGAGGTGATATCTCATTGTGGTTTTAATCTGCATCTCTCTGATGATTAGCGATGTGGAGCATTTTTTCATGTGCCTGTTGGCCATCTGAATTTCTTCTTTAGAGAAGTGTCTATTCATGTCCTGTGCCCATTTCTTAATTGGGTTATTAGAGGTACTTATATTTTTAAACTTCCAAAAAAAGATGAGACAAATACTCAATTCCTATGAACTTGATCCAGAGTAAAGATAGGAAACTGGGAAGGAATCACTAATGCTTCTGTAGCAAATTTCACAAATCAAATTTTTAAAAAAAGAATTAGCTCTGTTATATGGAAGATTATTCCAGTATTATATTTTACTTTTCTGTGTCACTTACATCCTTACCTAATTGACGATCTTACCAATACATTAGGTGCTAGCCAAATGTGGCTGTTGACCACATGAAATGTGGCTGATGTGGTTGAGGAACTGAATTTTTAGTTAAATAGCCAAACAGCTTACTGGCTAAGGTATTGGACAGCATAGAAAGAACTCAGTGAACTTAAATGTCAGTCATAGGATAGGACAGGATTTGATTACTCAGTAAAAGGGGACTTAAACTTTTACTTCAGTGTGGACTTGACACTTTTCCTTTGTACCTTTGGCTTTCTGCTTTCTTTACCTTTTTATCCCCCCCCACCACCACCATTTTGTTGCACCCAAGCACTTAAAACACGGGAGTTGTGGATTTTTTCCCCCATGCTCTGAACTTTCTGCAGTGAAAACATCTTTAACACAAAATGGAACCATGGCACTTGCTTTTTCTGGAAACCATGTTGTTGGGGAAGTGGTCAGTTTTAGCTGAACTGCCTTGTAGTATTGCCTAACAAAATATGGTATAATCAAATTATAGCATAAAATGAAGCCCACTGGTAATTACCTTTGTAACCTTCCTTTTTCAGTGTCCTCTGGGGCTTATTTTTTTCTGATGACTCACTTACCCAGCCATAGACCATTCTTTCTAGAATCAGTTTCCTAATCCTGCTGTGATTTGTGGTCTCATATAGGCCAGAATTAGTCTTACCCAAACTTACAATTTTCTTTTACATTTATTTTTGACTTATTCCATTTTCTGTCATCCTTTGGCCTTAATGACTCACCTGTCACTGAAACTGAAGAACTTTTTATGGAAGAAAAAAGAATGTAAATAGATCCAGACTAGTGGAATATGACTGATTTTTATCTTATAATTGAGAGAAACCTGATCTCAGGGACATACTTCATTCTTTTTCTTAATACTGTTAGAATGGCAAAAGTACTGTCCTCGTTGTTTCCTTTTAGAAATTTCTAAGTCATAATGAAGTTTAAGTGCAGCAGAAAGAAACATGTTACACTCGTTGACATTGTTTTGAAATTTTGTTTCATGGTGAATATGGATATACTGTTTATTATTTTTTAAATATTTTATAGTATATCTTCATCTTAGAGTATGTATCTAAAGTTGTGAAGGACATTTCCCAGTATTACCGGCCTACTTTCCTTTGTAATCAGAGGAATTCTGTTTCAAGATTATTGGTGTATGTGGTCTGTAGAATGGAATTATTTTTTTTTTTTTTAGGGGGACCCCCTGAATCAACTTTATTTATTTATTTATTTATTTATTTTTTACAATTTATTTTGGTATCATTAATCTACAGTTACATGTGCAATATTATGGTGATTAAACTACCCCCTTCATCAGGTCCCCCCTACCAACCCCATTACAGTCTCTGTCCATCAGCGTAGTGAGATGCTATAGAGTCACTACTGGTCTTCTCTGAGTTGTACAGCCCTCCCCGTGCCCCTGCTACCTTACGTCTGCTAATCGTAATACCCCTTTTACCCTCTTATCCCTCCCTTCCCACCCATCTTCCCCAGTCCCTTTCCCTTTGGTAACTATTAGTCCATTCTTGGGTTCTGTGAGTCTGCTGCTGTTTTGTTCCTTCAGTTTTTTTCTTTCTTCTTATACTCCACATATGAGTGAAATCATTTGATACTTGTCTTTTTCGGCTTGGCTTATTTCACTGAGCATAATACCCTCTAACTCCATCCATGTTGTTGCAAATGGTAGGATTTGTTTTCTTCTTGTGGCTGAATAATATTCCATTGTGTATATGTACCACATCTTCTTAATCCATTCATCTACTGATGGACACTTAGGTTGCTTCCATTTCTTGGCTATTGTAAATAGTGCTGCAATAAACATAGGGGTGCATCTGTCTTTTTGAAACTGGGCTGCTGCATTCTTAGGGTACATTCCTAGGAGTGGGATTCCTAGGTCGAATGGTATTTCTATTTTGAGTTTTTTGAGGAACCTCCATACTGCTTTCCACAATGGTTGAACTAATTTGCATTCCCACCAGCAGTGTAGGAGGGTTCCCTTTTCTCCACATCCTCACCAACATTTGTTGTTGTTTGTGTTTTGGATGTTGGCCATCCTCACTAGTGTGAGGTGGTATCTCATTGTGGTTTTAATCTGCATTTCTCTGATGACCAGCGATGTGGAGTGTTAGAATGGAATTAAATGGCCACGGTGGCAGGGGGGGGTTAAGTTATGAGGTTGGTATTTTTTACACTGGCTAACTGGGTTATTTGTCCTAGTCAGAGAAGAGCATTGCATATATCAGTGGTCAGTTAAAGCTATTCCCCAAAGGTATTTTTAATCGTAAATAGTAGTCATTGGTATCATTCTTGCCTTTTAGGGTTGTTATATATCAGTCTTTCTCATGATATCTTGAGGCTGATGCTCCTCCATTCTCTATAGCTTTTTGCATTAAAAATTAAATGAGCAGATTAAAAAATAAAGAAAAACCATGAGTCATTGGGTTAAAAGCCTTAAGATGTGCCATAACTCTCTGTAATTACTTGTCCATAAGAGGGTGTATTGAAATATGAAACCATATATTTCCTTGGTAGTTCCCTGTACAAGTGGCATGTTTTCTCTTTATTCCTACCCCTCCTTTGTTAAATCATAAATCTTCCAAGAATAACTAGTTAGTGTGTGGTGTAGAGGGTCTCATTGCCTTTTAGATTAAATCTTCTTTGGCTTGCAATTATCTAGATGTTTCAGAAAGAGCAGGTGGATCCTCTTCAGATGAAATTACAGCAGGTGAATGGAATTGGCCAGGGATTGATTCAGAGTGCCGGAAAAAACTGTGATGTGCAGGGTTTGGAACATGACATGGAAGAGATCAATGCTCGGTGGAACACACTGAATAAAAAGGTGAGTGACAAGGCAGACAACTGCTGTGCAGGGAACAGAGTATAGAAAAGAGACATCTAAATCTAAAGTTTCTCTAGAACCTGAGTGCAAATAAAAATTTATCAGTTGCAATCTACAGTTACAAGAAAGGGTCAATAGTAATTTAAAAGGCTCTCTCCTTTGTCACAATGAGCCTCTGTGTCTGTGATACAGGTTGCACAAAGAATTGCCCAACTACAGGAGGCTTTGTTGCATTGTGGGAAGTTTCAAGATGCCTTGGAGCCATTGCTCAGCTGGTTGGCAGACACTGAGGAGCTCATAGCCAATCAGAAACCTCCATCTGCTGAGTATAAAGTGGTGAAAGCACAGATCCAAGAACAGAAGGTAAGTAAAAACGTTGGGACAGTGAACTGTAACAGCCGTAGGGAATGGCAGACCCCACATTTGTTTCAGAGTATAAGAAGCATATTGAGGAGTTTTAGTAGAATCCTAACCTACTTTGTGTGATCCTGAAAAGAAGGGTGGAGATTGATTTTCATCATCCATCTTATTTATATTGGACTGAACAGTTTTACTTGTTCATGTATCCTATTTTAGTGTTTTAGTTTTAGTCACAGCTTTATCTTAAGTTAGGGTTTTGGTGTTTTCAGAGTCAATAATATTCTAAATAATGCTGTATATCATATATATAAGGCCCTATCCACATTTTTTGTTGGTTTAATTTCCATTTCAGTGTGTCTTTTTCCTTGTTCAAAGTAAGTTCCCTGTTCATCACATAATGACTGTCAGTACTCCATTGAAACACTTCCAAATATATGAGGTTTATGTGGGTGGTAGGAACTATGCTGTATCTCATGTTTTTTGCCTCAGAACGAGAGGGAGAAAAAAAGTTCAATTAAATTTAGGATTTGGTTTGGTGGGGGTTTTGTATTTTTTTGTTTGTTTTTTCTAATTTCAGGCTTTAAAGTAACTCATTCTCTTTAAACATGTACACTATAGTTGCTCCAACGGCTCCTAGATGATCGAAAAGCCACAGTAGACATGCTTCAAGCAGAAGGAGGCAGAATAGCACAGTCAGCTGAGCTAGCTGATAGAGAGAAAATCACTGGACAGTTGGAGAGTCTTGAAAGTAGATGGACTGGACTTCTCAGCAAGGCAGCAGCCAGGTGAGGCCAACAGGGCTTTGAAGAATTGGTCAGAGAAGGTTTGTTTGTCTTATTTCCGACTTGCTATCACTAAGGTGTCCTAAAAGCTCATAAAAGTGCTTTGGAAGGTATTTAATGGCTTTTATCTGGAAGAGGGTAAGTCTTCAGAGATGATCCTCATAACCAGAATAACTCAGGAAATGAGCCTCAGCTACTCTGTAAATTTCTGAGAACTGGAAGACTACAGTATAATCATGGTTACCAACGACAGACGCAGACTCCTATATTCCAGCCAAGTTATTTTCCAAGTTTTTGAAACAGATTTTTTCCCTTCATATTTTTTTCTTATTTTGGTATTATTAATGTGCAATTACATGACCAACATTAAGGTTACTAGACTCCCCCTATTATCAAGTCCACACCACATACCCCATTACAGTCACTGTCCATCAGCATAGTAAGATGCTATAGAATCACTACTTCTCTTCTCTGTGTTATACTGCCTTCCCCGTGGCCCCCACGCCCCCACTACATTATGTGTGTTAATTGTAATACCTCCTTTTCCCCCTTATCCCTCCGTTCCCACCCATCTTCCCCAGTCCCTTTCCCTTTGGTAACTGTTAGTCCATTCTTGGGTTCTGTGAGTCTGCTGCTGTTCAGTTTTTTCTTTGTTCTTATACTCCACAGATGAGTGAAATCGTTTGATACTTGTCTTTCTCCACCTGGCTTATTTCACTGAGCATAATACCCTCTAGCTCCATCCATGTTGTTGCAAATGGTAGGATTTGTTTTCTTCTTATGGCTGAATATAGTCCACTGTGTATATATACCACATCTTTATCCATTCATCTACTGATGGACGTTTAGGTTGCTTCCATTTCTTGGCTATTGTAAAGAGTAGTGTGATAAACATAGGGGTGCATATGTCCTTTTGAATCTGTGATCCTGTTTTCTTCGGGTAAATTCCTAGGAGTGGAATTCCTGAGTCAAATGGTATTTCTATTTTGAGTTTTTTGAGGAACCTCCATACTGCTTTCCACAATGGTTGAACTAGTTTACATTCCCACCAGCAGTATAAGAGGGTTCCCCTTTCTCCACATCCTCACCAAAATTTGTTGTTGTTTGTCTTTTGGATGTTAGCCATCCTAACTGGTGTGAGGTGATACCTCATTGTAGTTTTAATTTGCATTTCTCTGATAATTAGTGATGTGGAGCATGTTTTCATGTGCCTCTTGGCCATCTTTGGAGAAGTGTCTGTTCAGCTCCTCTGCCCATTTTTTAAATGGCCTATTTACTTTTTGTTTGTTGAGGTGTGTGAGCTCTTTATATAATTTTGATGTCAACCCTTTATCGGATATGTCATTTATGAATATATTCTCCCATACTGTAGGATATCTTTTTTGTTCTACTGATGGTATCCTTTGCTGTACAGAAGCTTTTTAGTTTGATATAGTCCCACTTGTTCATTTTTGCTTTTGTTTCCCTTGCCCGTGGAGATATGTTCATGAAGAAGTTGCTCATGTTTATGTCTAAGAGATTTTTGCCTATTTTTTTTCTAAGAGTTTTATGGTTTCATGACTTACATTCAGGTCTTTGATCCATTTCGAGTTTACTTTTGTGTATGGGGTGAGACCATAATCCAGTTTCATTCTCTTACATGTAGCTGTCCAGTTTTGCCAACACCAGCTATTGAAGAGGCTGTCATTTCCCCATTGTATATCCATGGCTCCTTTATGGTATATTAATTGACCATATATGCTTGGGTTTATGTCTGGGTTCTCTATTCTGTTCCACTGGTCTGTGGGTCTGTTCTTGTGCCAGTACCAAATTGTCTTGATTACTGTGTCTTTGTAGTAGAGCTTGAAGTTAGGGAGTGTAATTCCCCCCACTTCATTCTTCCTTCTCAGGATTGCTTTGGCTATTCGGGGTCTTTTGTGGTTCCATATGAATTTTAGAACTATTTGCTCTAGTTCATTGAAGAATGCTGTTGGTATTTTGATAGGGATTGCATTGAATCCATAGATTGCTTTAGGCAGGATGGCCATTTTGACAATATTAATTCTTCCTATCCATGAGCATGGGATGTGTTTCCATTTATTGGTATCTTCTTTAATTTGTCTCATGAATGTCTTGTAGTTTTCAGAGTATAGGTCTTTGACTTTCTTGGTTAGGTTTATTCCTACGTATTTTATTCTTTTTGATGCAATTTTGAATGTAATTGTTTTCCTGATTTCTCTTTTTGCTAGTTCATCATTAGTGTATAGGAATGCAACAGATTTCTGTGTAGTAGTTTTGGAGTGGATACTTTAGGGTTTTTTATATATAATATCATGTCATCTGCAAACAGTGACAGTTTGACTTCTTCTTTACCGATCTGGATGACTTATTTCTTTGTGTTGTCTGATTGCCGTGGCTAGGACCACAAGAACTATGTTGAATAGAAGTGGGGAGAGTGGGCATCCTTGTCTTGTTCCCCATCTTAGATGAAAAGCTTTCAGCTTCTCGCTGTTAAGTATGATGTTGGCTGTGGGTTTGTTTATACGGCCTTTATTATGTTGAAGTACTTGCTCTCTATACCCATTTTGTTGAGAGTTTTTATCATGAATGGATGCTGAATTTTGTCAGATGCTTTTTCAGCATCTATAGAGCTGATCATGTGGTTTTTGTCCTTCTTTTTGTTGATGTGGTGAATGATGTTGATGGATTTTCGAATGTTGTACCATCCTTGCATCCCTGGGATGAATCCCACTTGATCATGATGGATGATCTTTTTGATGTATTTTTGAATTCGGTTTGCTAATATTTTGTTGAGTATTTTTGCATCTGTGTTCATCAGGGATATTGGTCTGTAATTTTTTTGTGTGTGGTGTCTTTGCCTGGTTTTGGTATTAGAGTGATGTTGGCCTCATAGAATGAGTTTGGGAGTATTCCCTCCTCTTCTACTTTTTGGAAAACTTTAAGGAGGACGAGTATTAGGTCATCACTAAATGTTTGATAAAATCCAGCAGTGAAACCTTCTGGTCCAGGCATTTTGTTCTTAGGTAGTTTTTTGATTACCAATTCAATTTCTTTGCTGGTAATTGGTCTATTCAGATTTTCTGTTTCTTCCTGGGTCAACCTTGGAAGGTTGTATTTTTCTAGAAAGTTGTCCATTTTTTCTAGGTCATCCAGTTTGTTAGCATGTAATTTTTCATAGTATTCTCTCAAAATTCTTTGTATTTCTGTGGTGTCTGTAATGATTTTTCCTTTCTCATTTCTGATTCTGTTTATATGTATAGACTCTCTTTTTTTCTTGATAAGTCCGGCTAGGCGTTTATCTACTTTGTTTATTTTTCTCAAAGAGGCAGCTCCTGCTTTCATTGATTCTTCCTATTTTTTTATTCTTCTCAATTTTATTTATTTCTTCTTTAATCTTTATTATGTCCCTCTAATGTCTTTGGGCCTCATTTATTTTTCCTTTTCTAGTTTCATTAATTGTGAGTTTAGACTGTTCATTTTGGATTTTCATTCCTGAGGTAGGCCTGTATTGCAATATATTTCCCTCTTAGCATGGCCTTAGCTGCATCCCACAGATTTTGTGACGTTGAATTATTGTTGTCATTTGTCTCCATATATTGCTTGATCTCTGTTTTTATTTGGTCATTGATCCATTGATTATTTAGGAGCATGTTATTAAGCCTCCATGTGTTTGTGGGCTTTTTCATTTTCTTTGAGTAATTTATTTCCAGTTTCATACCTTTGTGATCTGAGAAGCTGGTTTGTACAATTTCAATCTTTTTGAATTTACTGAGGTTCTTTTTGTGGCCTAATATATGATCTATTCTAGAAAATGTTCCATGTGCACTGGAGAAGAATGTGTATCCTGTTGTTTTTGGATGGAGTGTTCTGTAGATGTCCGTTAGGTCCATCTGTTCTAATACGTTGTTGAGTGCCTCTGTCTCTACTTATTTTCTGTCTGGTTGATCTGTCCTTTGGGGTGAGTGGTGTGTTGAAGTCTCCCAAAATGAATGCATTGCATTCTGTTTCCCCCTTTAATTCTGTTAGTATTTGTTTCACATATGCAGGTGATCCTGTGTTGGGTGCATAGATATTTATAATAGTTATATCCTCTTGTTGCACTGACCCCTTTATCATTATGTAATGTCCTTCTTTGTCTCTTGTGACTTTCTTTGTTTTGAAGTCTCTTTTGTCTGATAGAAGTACTGCAACTCCTGTTTTTTTCTCCCTATTAGTTGCATGAAATATCTTTTTCCATCCCTTCAGTTTTTAGTCTGTGTATGTCTTTGGGTTTAAAGTGAGTCTCTTGTAGGCAGCGTATAGATGAGTCTTGTTTTTTTATCCATTCAGTGACTGTATGTCTTTTGATTAGTGCATTCAATCCATTTACATTTAGGGTGATTATTGATAGGTATGTACTTATTGCCATTGCAGGCTTAGGATTCGTGGTTACCAAAGGATCAAAGGTAATTCCCTCACTAAGAGTTTAATTTAACTCACTTTGTATGCTATTACAAACACAACCTAAAGATTTTTTTTTTCCTCCTTTTCCTCCTCCTCCATTCCTTGTTTCTTATGAATCATATTCTATACTCTTTGTCTATCCCTTGGGTGACATCTATTTCGCCTTAGGAATAATTCCATCTATAGGAGTCCCTCCAAAATGCACTGAAGAGGTGGTTTGTGGGAGGTAAATTCTCTCAGCTTATGCTTATCTGAAAATTGTTTAATTCTTCCTTCAAATTTAAATAATAACCTTACCAGGTAGAGAGTATTCTTGGTTCAAGGCCCTTCTGCTTCATTGCATTAAATATATCATGCCACTCCCTTCTGGCCTGTAAGGTTTCTGTTGAGAAGTCTGATGATAGCTTGATGGGTTTTCCTTTGTATGTGATCTTTTTTCTCTCTCTAGCTACTTTTAAAAGTCTGTCTTTATCCTTGATCTTTGCCATTTTAATTATTATATGTCTTGATGTTGTCTTCCTTGGGTCCCTTGTGTTGGGAGATCTGTGTGTCTCCATGGCTTGAGAGACTATCTCCTTCCCCATATTGAGGAAGTTTTCAGCAATTACCTCCTCAATGACACTTTCTATCCTTTTTCTCTCTCTTCTTCTTCTGGTACCCCTATTATGGGAATATTGTTCTGTTTGGATTGGTCACACAGTTCTCTAAATATTCTTTCATTCTTAGAGATTCCTTTTCTCTCTGTCCTCAGCTTCTTTGTATTCCTCTTCTCTAATTTCTATTCCATTTACCGTCTCTTCTACTACATCTAAACTGCTTTTAAATCCCTCCATTTTTTGTTTCATTTTAGATAAGGAATTTCTTTTTTTTTTTTTTTTT
>JAQQAC010000028.1:0-10194 GCA_029783875.1 Phataginus tricuspis
GAAGTTACTCAGTATCGCCCACCACTAGGGTTCAGCTGGAAGCATCCCTGATGCGCCACCATGTTCAAATATCAATTTCAGTTTTTCTAGTCTCAGGGTGACTGGTGAATGTATGTACTTCTCACAGGTAAAGCACCAAAAGAGGTCTTAGAGATTAGCTAGCTGTTCCACCTGTAGGAAAACTAGGCTAAGAGTTGGGCTTCAAAGCTGAAATTCTGGGAAAAATATTTAGCAGCAGCAGGCATGAAGACTGGGAAGCATTTTGTCCTAGACAAATTGCCAAATGGGCAGGAGGATGGCAACTCCTTTTTAATGTCCTCTAGTAGCAACAGATCAATCTCAAACTGGGCTTCTCAAGAAAAAGGAGGAGAAAGATACAGATATAGTGTTGATGAAAAGTATCAAGATAATGAGGAGGAGGAAGTAGCTGCTCAGCATTAGTGACCATCCCTCTGGTGCCTACTGTGTACATAATCTCTTTTATCTCATATATTATCCCACTTGATTCTCAAAGAAAGTGCCAGTGATGCAGGTAAAAGCATGACACACCCCACCCCACCCACCATGTTTAGGAAGACTGAGGTTGATCAGTAACTTATCCAGGAGGTTCTCCAGCCAGTAAACAGCAGAGCTGGAGTCAACCCTCATGGAGCCCGGGTTGTGAGCGTGGACTCCGTCAGCTTGTGAGTAAGTAATGGCTGAGTCATGGCCTGCAGAGGCCGGGACTGGGCATGAGGGAAGGGCAGGCAACAGCCATGAGCTAGGCTCAGCTCACACAGCAGCTCTCCAGGCAGGTTTGGATCACGGGCTGGGTCAGCAGGTGCTCTGCCCTCTGGCCCCTCCAGGGAGAGGGTGACCGGCTGGAGGGAATGGCCAAACTATTGTTTGTAGCTCTGCAGGAAGCTGTTTGAAAGGGTCATTGAAATTTGATCTTACTAAATCAAGCTGTACCAATATTTTTATTTCCTTTCATGCAATGACACATTTAAAGGCATTAGATGGGCCTGTTTATAAAGCCTGGGAAACAAGTCTATGGAACTTAAGTTCAGGGGGAAAAAAAGCATCTTAAAGTGAAGGGAACAGAGAGAGTGGGTTGGCGTGCATCCTTCTCAGAGGAATTCCTCGTTCTCAGCATCTAATGCATGTCTGATAAAAAAGCCCCTCTGAATGCAAAACACTTTTGCAGAGAAATGTCACATGTCCTGACATAAGCACATTAAGTCATCTTCTTGTGGTCCTGACAGTTTTATAAAACGAGATTAGTAGAGAAACTTCGATTATTAATGGTATGTAGCTTATTTTTAAAATAAATGACAAATCACTGTCACTTGTCTGGGAAATGGCTTTCTGTAGTGTTAATGGAGAAGTGAAATTCACAGACCTGACTCCCCAGATGTCCCCAACTGCCCGTCTACTGCCCCTGACTTAAGACAAATATCGTTAGAAGAGGTAAAAACTGGAACCCTGCTGACCTATGTATGGGGCTCACTGGGCACGTAGTCACCATTCACGTCTCCCCAGAAAGTGTGTTTTCATGGTGAGTAGGGCAGAGGAAACACAGAGACCACCAAGCCCAGTAAGGACCACTGGAGCAAGGAAGCAGACAGAATATTAGAAAACAAGAGCACGAAAAGGAGAATTTTCCTCTCTTCACAATGTGATCAGGATCAACTTTGAAAATGAAACCTGAGCCTCAGAGTGGGAAGGAACCTGAAAGAGCAGCGTTACGGATGAGGAAAAGAGCCCAGGCCTCTGAGGAAGGTCCTCTGCCAGGCCCAACAGCCACACAGACAAGGCTGGAAGGGACTCAGCTCTTCTACAACAGCCCCTCCCAGGGAAAGTATAAGTCAGGCAAATGGCTGGTGAGTTTAAGCTAAAATACCAAGACTGTAATAACAATGCCTAAAATTAGGGAGAAAAGGCACTAGAAATCTTATTGCCTAGGAGACCCCAAAACATGATTGCTTTTCAGCCTTTTATAAATGTTTTACATAATTTGAATATTCTACTGGTCAGACTGAACCTGCAAGTATCTGGGAAGGAAAGGACCCCTTCAGGAATAGCTTCCCACTTACAAAGGCATGCGGGCAACACAGTCAAGTAGGTCCCCCTGCTGGGACTGCCTGCCTGCTGGCCAGTTCCACCACAGTGGGATCTCAGGAGTTCAGTAATTGCAAAACCCAAAAGCAGGGTGCCACTGGAAGCCCAGCCGCAAAGGTAGTCAGAGAGGCTTGAGGTTTGCGGATGTGCGTGTAGCTGAAGCCTTGCTGGCTCTATCTGTTAAATTAAATAAGACTGTTTTCTTAATAAAAGGAAGAAGCAGGCAATCTAATGATAAAAACTGGTTCTTACAAATAGAATGCTGATGTTTACATCTTCTCTTTTGGTACAAAAGCAGAGCTTAATTGGCCACAAAAGCAAAATGCTGACACTTCACAGGTCCTCTATGAAGATGTACTAGTCAACAGTACTGATGGTGAAAGTAACGATACTCCTCAGGAGAGCTTCTTGGACCTTAAGATGCACAGTCAGGTGGAGTCCTGTTAGAATGAAAACTGATTCAGGGAGTCTAGGTGGGGCCTGACATTCTGCACTTCCAACAAGCTGGTCTATAGAACACACTTTGAGTAGCAAAGTTCTGTAGTTTACTAAGAACTTTTCTTAGTGGTTTTCCAACTTGTCCAGGTGGATGAGAATCTGTAAGTCATGAGGCTCTTTAGGGAGCATATCTTATTCCAGCATTATTGTTGTAAAAAATAATACTATGTCAGGTAATATACTGAGTGTCACTCAAAATGCAATTGGTTACCAACCTTGTGTTGACTGGTTGCTTCTGTAATTTTCTAGAAATATTTGCTACTTGTCTGGCACATAGAAAGCTCAACAAAGGCCTCTAGTATGAATGAGTGAATGAGTGAATGAATGAATGAGTGAATGAAAGCAAACACAAAAAAGAAGCAAAAAGGAAACTGAGTGAACTTGGCTCCCAGCTGGTCCCTGTACATATTTAGACTGTCTTGGAAATCTTTCTACTTGTCAGGTATGGAGATGGAGGAACAATACAAAACCATCATTAGACTTGGTGAGAAAGAATGAGAAGGAGGAGGAGGAAGGGGAAATAATGAGTGAAAGCTCATTTTTGGGGATCACTGAGGGCCATGCACAGCGTTAAATCCTTTAATCTTCTCACAACCTCTGTAAATGGGGGGTTATAAAGATTCCCATTTTATAGACTGAGAAACTGAAGCACAGAACCAGTTAGTAACCCAGACAACCCGGTCAGGAAGGAGGAGGGAGGTTCAGGGCCCAGGCTGTCTGAGCCCCTCCTACACATTCGGTTCCATGGCAGCCTTGACATCAGGTCCTCAGGGCAGCACAGTGGCTCCACAGGCAGCAAGCCCTGAGCCCCTTCTCTGCTAGATTCTGCAAGTAGTTAGTACCGCAAATTGCTTGGCTACGCAGCTTCTCCAAATCAGACATTAACACAGCTCTAAAGACCTAATCAATATTTTTGTGCTTGTGTTTTTATTATTTTGATATACCTTAGCACATGGGCTCCATGTGTTTACTAGCTTTGTCTGACTTTTTTTTTTTTTAATGAGGAGTAAAACAAATAACTGTAGTGAATACTTAGAAAAGAATTGCTTTTGGAGGGGTAACTTTTTGAAAGTTTCAAGAACATACAAAAAATTTTCACATATTCCTTT
Organism: Phataginus tricuspis; assembly: GCA_029783875.1. NCBI lineage: Eukaryota > Metazoa > Chordata > Mammalia > Pholidota > Manidae > Phataginus > Phataginus tricuspis. Next base: position 3,708 of record JAQQAC010000028.1, read on the forward strand.
ACCCAGAAGGGTTACCTGCCTTTGCCCCATATGCTTGATCATTTATTCTTGCTCTTTCTCTCTCTGGCCCTCATATATATATCAGGCATTTTTTTCCTGAACCATTTGAGAATAAGTTATGAACGTCATCCCCTTTAATCTTAAATACAGCAGTCTAGAATTACTAAAGAACAAGGCCATTCTCTCACATGAGCACAAGCCAGTTACCAACTTCAGGAAAAGTTAACATTGATATAATACTTTTACCTAATCTACAATCTACATCCAGTATTGTCATTTGACTAAAGGATGTCCTTTATAATTGGGCCTAGTATGTCTTAATGGCTGGATTCATATTAAGAATTAATATAAGTAATTAAGAATTAATATGAGTCGAGTGCTTTGGCATTTAGAAAGCCCTTCCGCTACACTAACTCATTTGGTTCTCGCTTTGCCTCTTTGAGGGCAGGCGGGCAGCACCCTCCTTATTTCCCCAGGATGGAAATGGAAATGAGGCTGAAGGGATGTTACATTCAGAGCCAGAGCTCAGCACGCCCCCTCGCCTCACATCACTGCTTGGTGCTTAAGGGCTTTATCTGTTTTAGTGCCAACTAGCAGACTGACCACTAATCTAAACATTTAAAATTCTACAAATAATTGTTTGGTTGTTTATCTCTCTAACCACTTTCTTTTACGTTAATGTCATAGATTCTAATTAACGCCCATAGACACATACTTGGGTAGAATCCTGAACCACCCTAGGGTGGCATCTTGGTAGGAGCTGGGAGGCACAGGGAGCAGTACTTGGGCCTTGGCACCTGCCCGGCCTGCCCTTCAGAGCACACCCCACCCTGCTTACAGGACGTGAATTCACAACTGCAAAGAGTCCCCAGCTACATGCTTGCCTTGAACACAGAAAACGAAGACACACTGGCTGTCTCCCCCAGGACACAGTGAACATTCGTGTCAGGCGGGGAGGGAGTTTCCTAATCCTCAGAACTAGCCTAAGAACGGGTTCAAACTCATGAACTTGCCTGTTCAGTAGAAAAAGCACTGGTTTTGGAAATGGAACCACAGGGGCCAAATCTTTACTCTACAGCTTAGTTCACTTCTCTTGAGTAGAATACCTGGCTTCACTGGGCCTCAAATCTGCCATCAGTGAGCCCAGACAGTAACACACACACATACACACACAGATGGAGGGAAGGGGCCAACCAGGAACCTGCTCCCATGCGTGGTGGTAAGAGGAACAGGCAAGCTGCTCCCAGGCACGGCGAGCCACTGCTTTCACACAACCCTGAAGGAGCCAAGCAAGACTGAGTTTGTGTTAACAGGATATGAGCAACATGGGGAGTTCTGATTAAAATATTGCATGGTTCACTGACTGTTAAGAATACAAAATAACAGACCAATTTTGCAGCAGGTGGTGACAGAGAGTTAAATTGTTCCCGTGTGTGGCACTCTGCTCTAAGTTTGTGAATGTGGGGTGAAAAGAACAAAATATTTACCTTTTCCAAGGCCTCTCTGTCAAGTAGTTCTTGCACAGCTAGAAGCTTGATGCTGTAAGAAAAAAATTAAAACCTTACTTGAAAACAAACCATTTCATGTCACCAAGCATCAGACAAGTCACAAAAACAAAAGTCGGAAATTTCAGCCTGCCTTTTGGTCACCTCCCATTTAAGGTGACCTTTGGTTTGAATGGAAATGACCATTTCAAAATTATTAAAAATGCTTCTAAAATATAAAAGTGATTTTACCATGTGATCCAGCAATTCTACTTTTGGGTATATACCCAAAAGAGTTGAAAACAAGAACTCCAACAGAGGTTTGGATTATCGCAAATGTTCACAACAGCATTATTCACAATAGCTAAAAGGTGGAAACTAAAATGTCCCTAAATGGATGAATCAGTGAACAAAATATGGTACATATATACAATGGAATATTATTCAGCCTTGAAAAGAAGGAAATTCTGGCACATGCGACAACATAGAGGAATCTCAAAGACATTACGCCAAATGAAATGAGCCAGACATGAAAGGACAAATATTGTAGGATTCCTCTTACATGAGGTCCCTCGTGGAGTCAGTTTCACAGAGACAGAGAGTAGAAGGGTGGTTGCCAGGCATTGGGGCAACAGCAAAAGAAGGGTCTGTTGCTTAATGAGCAGAGCTTCAATTTGGGATGAGGAAAAAGTTCTGGAAATGGATGGTGGTGATGGGTGCACAACAATGTGAATGTATTTAAAGCCTGAATAGTATACTTATAAATGGTTAAAACAGTAAATTGTATGCTATGTACATTTCGCCAGGAAAAAATTCTAAAAGTGATTGATAGCTGCTTCATGTAAAGACTTTGAATAAATTCAGAGGAATATAAAGAAGAAAAAAGTTGCCCACATTCAATATTAATCTTCACCTGATGTCGCTTTGATGACGACAAGCAAATAGATTGCAAAGAGGGCCTGCTCAGCTGCTCAGCTGCCTGCCACGCGCTGATGGAGCCCTGCTCTCTGCCCATGAGCTGCTCACAGCTTCTCGGAGGCCACAGTTAGACCAGGACATGCTGTGCAGTGTGCCATGAGCACAGGCTGAGAAGCAGAGGTTGGGTGGGTGGGGAGGTGGCACTGGGGAAAAGGGGACCTGCAGAGGTGCAGCAGAGACAAAGGCAGCGAGCGGAGAGGAAGGGCATGGGGCACGCACAGCTCGCCAGCCCCCAGTGTAAGGCCTGAGCTCTGCTTCAGCCACACCCATGAGGAGAGAATTCAGACGTGGGTGCAAGTGTTACAGGGACGGGATCTTCCCTTGCATGACACACTGCTTCTGAGGTATTCATGGCCCCAGTGAGCAGGCAGCTGGGGCTGGGCTCACCAGCACATGGAGGAAGCATGAGAGTTCAAGGAGACTGCTTAGGGGGCAGGTAAGCTGTTGCTACTGTCATGATGCTCCCTCCCCACTGAGCTGATCTGTTTATGGTCAAGTCTCACCGTGCTTTCTACCCTGATCAACCACAGATTCTCCAGAGCAGAAACGGGCCCCGCATGTACCACATGCCTCCCTCAAAAGGGTTTATGCTCATGATAAGATTCACCTTGATTTGCAGACTTCTTTGTAATCTCTCTGTGCAACTAAGAAAGCACTGTCCAACCAAATGCAATGGCTCACCCCCAAGAAGAGCAGAAGAGTCTTAAAGGCTTACAAGATACTATCACCATCACCACAGGGCTAGTGAACAGGATGCTGGGCATTCCCTCTGCTTCAATCCCATTAGCTTTTGTTCATTTCCTGGACATGTTTGCTTTTGTTGTTTCTCTGGCTTGGATGGGTCTTCCCCGCAGTCTCCCAACTCTGGCACATTGCATCCTCCAAGTCAAATGTGAATGCTGCCTCCTCCAGGCAGCCTTCCTTGGACACTGAGGTCAAGCAGTGTCCCTGGTCAGTCCATTTTATTTTCTTAGCATATTTGCTGGTATCTTAAAGCATTTATTTGTTGGGTGTTCTTGTCTCTTCCCAAATAGCATGGAAGCTCCCTGAGGCTGGGGGCTTGGGGGTCTTCGTACCATATTTGCAGTGTCTACAACTGGTCTTCGGAAAACACTCAAGGAGTATTTGCCGATGGACTGACAAGGCCCGGTCCCTATTACAGCTGGCCTATCCTGACTAGGAAGGATAAAATCACTGGCCAAGCCTCTGTTTCTCCATCTGAGAAAGAATGCTGCAAATGAGGTGCTGAGTGTGTTTTCCCTTGGTGAAAGGCGCTGCATGCATCTGTGTAAACACCTGCCATAGTGCAAAGTGCCTCGTGGTGGTTCAAAGTGACTGGCTACTCCTCAGCACATTCTGATTCTCAGCACACGAATCTAAATTCCAGGTCACCAATCTGGACAGCAACTTAATATGCTAAGTTAGGAGTTTCCAGTTGTACCTCAAGTTTCAGAAGCTTAAATTGCTTCTGAAATAACCACTGGAAAATATTTATACTGGAGGAACTTTTTAAATAGTCTCATTTCTGTCCTCTACTATCATGAAGTCCAATTTAAGATCAGCTATCAGGTATCAACAGGTTAGTGAAAATGCTTATTAAACACTGTTAAGATACTCAACTCTCTTTTTCTCCCTGTTTGCAAAGATTCTACATTCAAACCATTGAAGAAGATGATCTGAAAACCAGGCCAGGAAGGAAAATAAAATTAAAACAATATCAACTGGCCCTTATTTAGGTCAACACCTGAAGGATGCTCCTCCCTGCTCTCATGCTTTACCTTCTTCTTGAACAGGGATGGCAAATACTTGGCATGTATATTGCTACTATCCAACTTTCCCCACCTCTTTCCATAGAACTCTTCCCCATTTAACTTAGATACAGCTTCAGACTCCTTCTCAACACTCTGGTGAGCCCGGCCAATCTACTGAAGTTTGTATGTGGGATTAAACCGATTTAAAGTCTGCTCTAAAACCAGTACCAAATAGTATTAATGTGGTGGGTGGGTGGGAAAAGTAGATATTCTCACGTTAGTAAAATCCAGCAACATTTTAGGAGCAGCGGGGAGAAAAGATGGGAAAGATGGAGAGAAGATGATAGGACACTCAAATCTATATGGTTTGCATTTCAAAATGGAAATAATGCATGTTAAATAAGGAGCTACTGCTATACTTGTTCACAGATTGGATTTCTTCAGGAGTCTGGGTTTTTTCCTCCTTAGAGCTATAGTCTTTACGACTCATAGGAGATATTTCCTATATATAACTGTCCTAATGTTATTTCTTACCTTATTGGAAAGTTTTCAAGCTTGGAGTATTTATTTCAGTATTTATGGGATCAGATTCTTCTACCATACAGGATACTCCCTGGGAGGAAATGTGACACATATGATAGAGCAATAAACCCATTTAGCAAATCTTCCATTTGGAACCTCTAACTCCTTTCCCTGGAAGATAATCTCCACTCTCATTTGCTCCCCCTTCTCCCCTCTCTCCTTCCATCCTTTTGCTAATTCCACAAACACAGATTGAATACCTGCTGAGTTTCAGAAACTGTGCCAAGCAGCAGGGGACAAAGACGAACACAATATTGTGTCTGCCCTCAGAGGGCGCACGGGGACTAGGGTGCTGCTTGGGCACAGGTCCAGGGGGCCTTCTCCCAGGTGCCATGGACTGGCAGAGCTGGGCTAAACAGGGCACGTTGGCTGGGTGGCCTGGTGCTGGTCGACATCCGTGGACCAGCACGGCTCCCATCCAATGGCAGCTGCAATGAACTGCTATTTCCTTTTATGCACTCTGCTTTGAGGAGAGAGGCAAGCCACACAAAAGCAGCTGGGAGCAGTGATTTATTTGGAAAACTGACAACTTCAAGGACAAGTTCTGAAGTCAAGATGGGCAACCCTTAGAAAGACCTAGAATACATGCAATCAATGTTTGCTTAAATAAGCTACAAAGTAACTACAAGGTAATGTACCTGAGGGCAGATGTCTTATTCAGCTGGACAGTGCCTGGCAGTGTGATGCCCGTGATGGAATGAGAAGTGCCGGGCCAACACAGCGGGGAAGAACAGCTGCAAAGCTGAAGAAATGGAAGACGGAGGGCAGCACTGCGGTCAGGGGGTGACTTGTGGCTGCAGACTGAATGAGCCTCAGTGGCCCCCAAAAAGGCAGATAGGAGGGACTCCACGGGTGCCAAACAGCACTGAAGGGTGAACTGCCGACTACAAGGAAACTCACACATCTGCACAGACTGTGGTCTGAAGGGCACCAGGGTCAAGAATTCACTCTAGTTCCCTTTCTCTGAGGATCTGGCACTGAGTTTCCACTGCAGTTATTAAGTGACACACTATAGAGCATGAGATACTGCACTACTCAATAAATGCATAAAGGATGGACTATGGGAGAGCATCCATTCTCTGCCTGGATAAAATATTTAAGGGTTATATATTATGTACCAGGCACTATTAGGCACTGGGGAAACAACAATGAGCAAATGCAGACTCTCCCTTCAAACTTCTGAGTCTAACGGAGGAACCAGGTAAGTCCATCATCCACATGACGAGCACTGTCCAGAGGTGAACACAGGCGCGCTATGAGGCCCTTCAGAAGGGCGTTATACAAAGCTAGGGGAAAGCATGGGAAGCGACCTCTAAGCTGCCACCTAGGGGCTTGCAAGGCAGAGATGCAGGGTGGAAGGAAAGGTGTGAGCAAAGGAAGGAGGCAGGAGAGTGAGCACGGCTCCCCCCTGGCCTCCAAAGACTGCACGCTGCCCAGGGAACACAGAGGTGCCTGCAAGAGGGGTAGGTGCTGAAGAATTATTCTGCAGAATCAGGCAGGGCAAAGCCTGCTTAGAGGGTTTGATAAGCCACATAAGGAGTTTGGAATGTCTACGAAGAGCAAGGATTAGCCAGTGGTTTCTGACACTGATATTTGTTTGGTCACCAGACTTCAAATAATCATTTCAATTGCTCTCTAACCGTACTGACCCTGGTGTCTCTGCTCCCTCTTCTTCTTTTTTTTTTTTTTTTT
>JAQQAC010000072.1:0-25428 GCA_029783875.1 Phataginus tricuspis
AAAAAAAAAAAAAACATAGGCAAAAATCTCTTGGACATAAACATGAGCGACTTCTTCATTAACATATCCCCCCAGGCAAGGGAAACAAAAGCAAAAATGAACAAGTGGGACTATATGAAGTTGAAAAGCTTCTGTACAGCAAAGGACACCATCAGTAGAACAAAAAGACATCCTACAATATGGGAAAATATATTCAGAAATGATGTATCTGATAAGGGGTTGACATCCAAAATATACAAAGAACTCACGCACCTTAGCAAACAAAAAGCAAATAATCCAATTAAGAAATGGGCAGAGGACATGAATAGACACTTCTCTAAAGAAGAAATTCAGATGGACAACAGGCACATGAAAAGATGTTCCACATCGCTGGTCATCAGAGAAATGCAGATAAAACCACAATGAGATATCACCTCACACCAGTGAGGATGGCCAACATCCAAAACACAAACAACAACAAATATTGGTGAGGATGTGGAGAAAAGGGAACCCTCCTACACTGCTGGTGGGAATGCAAATTAGTTCAACCATTGTGGAAAGCAGTATGGAGGTTCCTCAAAAACTCAAAAGACAAATACCATTTAACCCAGGAATCCCACTCCTAGGAATTTACCCTAAGAATGCAGCAGCCCAGTTTCAAAAGACAGATGCACCCCTATGTTTATTGCAGCACTATTTACAATAGCCAAGAAATGGAAGCAACCTAAGTGTCTATCAGTAGATGAATGGATTAAGAAGATGTGGTACATATACACAATGGAATATTATTCAGCCATAGAAGAAAATAAATCCTACCATTTGCAACAACATGGATGGAGCTAGAGGGTATTATGCTCAGTGAAATAAGCCAAGCCGAAAAAGAGAAGTATCAAATGATCTCACTCATATGTGGAGTATAAGAACAAAGAAAAAAACTGAAGGAACAAAACAGCAGCAGACTCACAGAACCCAAGAACGGACTAATAGTTACCAAAGGGAAAGGGACTGGGGAAGAAGGGTGGGAAGGGAGGGATAAGAGGGTAAAAGGGGCATTACGATTAGCAGACATAAGGTGGCGGAGCACGGGGAGGGCTGTACAACTCAGAGAAGACAAGTAGGGATTCTCATCTCACTGCACTGATGGACAGTGACTGTAATAGGGTTGGTGGGGGGGACCTGATGAAGGGGGTAGTTTAATCACCACAATATTGCTCATGTAATTGTACGTTAATGATACCAAAATAAATTGTAAAATAAAAAAAAAACAGTTAAACACACATCTACCAGATGACCCAGCCATTCTACAGCTACATACTTACCCAAGAGAAATGAAAGCATATGTCCTGACAAAGACTTGTACACAAGTGTTCATGGTAGTTTTATTGGTAATTGCCAGATGTCCATCAGTCAGTGAATGGATCAGTAGACTATGCTCCATCCATACAATGAACACCATGTCGCCATAAGAAGGAATAACTATTGACTTATGCAACAACATGGATTCATCTCAAATATGTTGAGTGGAAAAGAATATTTCCCAAAACAGTGTTTGCTGTATATTTCCATTTCTATAAAATTCTAGACAAATAAATCTACAGCTAGCAAATTTGTGGTTGCCTGGGGGTGCTATGGCTCAGTAGCGTATTTATTCAAAATGAGGATAAGTATTCTCAGAGGAATATTCGGCTCTTCCCCAAAGCCCTAAGTGTCTGCACCGTGAGTCACCTGCAGGGGCGTGCCTATCTTCCAGGGAATTCCCATGCCCCACTGGTTCTGCTAGCTCCCCACTGGGCCCCAAAACGGCACAATAGCACCACCTGGGACTTATTAGAAATGCAAACTCTCAGGTCCTACTTTAGACCTCCTGAATCTGAATTCCTGAGGGTGAGACTCAGAAATCTGTGACTTTGATGCAGACAGCAGTTTGTTCAGGGGACTCCCATACACACTGAAGTCTGACAACTGCGCTAGGTCTCTTGGGAGAGCAGCTTGCTCAACAATCCAGACCCATTGCAGGACCTTTCTTGCTGTATGCTCCCCTCAAAACTGAATACGTTACGAATAACTCCATAAATGGGGCAGAGAAGCATTGCCAATTGTGGAAAACCTGAAAACCCAAAGAGGTTCATCACATACGGTAGTTCTTTCTTAGGAGTAGGATCACCAGATGCAGCAAGTTATCTTTCATTTTGGATATGAACCTTGACCAGTTCCAGACCTGCTGACCCATAGGAACTTCACCAAGATGGGGAGTCTTGGAATTTCTGTTTTCTTTTCTCCAATTGTCTTGCCAATAGGTTTCAACCCCGGACAAGTTTGCTATGGATTCAGTGTGACCAAAGAAATTGACAGCAAAACGTTCTTGGGGTCAAATGGTTATACCCAACTTTATTTCCACCATGGCAGGTCAGTCACTAAAATCCTGTTCACTCAGAGCGAGTCTGCATGCGGCAAGCCGGTCTCTGTCTGCACCGCCGTCCTCTGGGCCTCTCTGCCTGCACAGTTGTCCCACACAGCCGTCCTCTGGGCCTCTCTGCTCAGTCATCCTGCACAGCCATCCTCTGGGCCTCTGTCCTCTGCTCTCCTGCAGCCTTGCAGTCGTGCCACCAAGTCACGCCCAGAGCACTGGGCGGAGCTCTTTTTATAGAGTCAACAGCCATGTATTGCCCACAGGTGTGCAGTGAGCTAGTCAACCAGGGTCAGGTGAGAATCCTGGCCCCAGGAACTCATTTTATCCACACTCCATCCCTCCAGGATTATCTCCTCTCAATCTATGTGCCCTCAGTCCTCTGCAATGGTCCTTGTGCAAGGAAGCTAGAACATTGTTCTCCAGCCTCTCCAGCAAAAAGTCTTGCAGACACACAGGCCAGACTCGTGGCTCAGTCTCTGACCTCTGCCTCTTTAGTCTTAATGGCTTGAACTGCTGCACTGGTTTCAGTTGTTGCCATAGCTCCAGTAAGACCCTTCTTCCTGTCTAATTTCCTTCCATCTACTCCTGCCTGTATCAAATCAACCCACATCTGGGTCCTTGTAACCCTCCCGGGCCCCTCAAATTCCTCGTGTGAGTAACAGTTCTTATTTCTTTCTGGGTTCTCGTTGCTTCATCTACTGTACATGTCACCTCACATTTTGTAATCGCTGCCTCAAGGCGGGCTGCAGTGTCAGGGAAGACAGTTCTCCCATCTCTGATCCCTACAGAACAATTCCATCCACCCCTAAGTCCCACAGCCACCAGCTCAGCCTGAGTATAGGGGCGGACCATAGGGTGCTCCACGACCTGGGGAGGGGGCTGCTCCTCTCCTTGGGGAACCTTCAGCTGCTGGGTCTTTATTTTCTTTACAACCACTGGGTGTGCTTTCAATACAGGAGGCGCCAGTGCCTCAGGCACCACCCCTTCATCCTTCCCCAGCTCCTCCACTTCTGGGGCTGATGGCACCTTTCTCTCCACTCCCCCGAGTGCCTCCTCTGTTACAGTGCCTCACAACAATGCCAGCTCAGTCTTCAGCAGCTCTCTTACCTTCACCTCAATGCTTCGCAGCTGATGTTCTCCTACCACCTCCACCTGGGCTTCCCTCAGGAGTTCGTCTTTTTCCTTGATGGCCTCCTCCTCCTTCAGAACACCTGGCAGTGCTGCCGTCTTGTCTCCCATGGCTCCTTGCTGCCGGCGCTCTCATGCCACCGCCTCTCGCATCAATGCCATTTCCCTCCTCAGGGAATCCACAGACGTTTGCAGTTCGCGTTCTCGTGCCGCTATTTCTTGGGTCTCTTCTGTAGACCTTTTTCATACTGTGAGAAGCAGCCAACCCACAGTCCCTGCTGCCTCACGGGCACTCTTCTTCTCAAAGGATCTGCTTATTTTACCAAGGGCCACCCCTACAGCCTCAGGTGTCACCTCCACTTGCCTCCAGTCCTGGGGTGGGGCCCAGTCCTCTAGGAGGCCAGCCACCTCAGACCACATACCCATTATGGGACAATCCACTGTCTCCCCGTTCACAGGGGCAGCCCGCTGAAGCACCCCTCCCATAAAGGCAGCCTGTCTTTTTCCTTGGTCAACAATGAACCCTGCAACTTTCGCCAATTGTCTTGCCAACGGGCTTCAGCCCCAGGCACGTTCGCTATGGATTCAATGTGACCAAAGGAATTGACAGCAAGATGTTCTTGGGGTGAAAGGGTTATACCCAACTTTATTTCCAGGTGGCAGGTCAGTCACTAAAATTCCATTCACTCAGAGCGAGTCTGCATGCAGCAAGCCGGTCTCTGCCTCTGGGCCTCTCTGTCTGCACAGCTGTCCTCTGGGCCTCTGCACAGCTGCCCACACAGCCCTCCTCTGGGCCTCTCTGCCTGCACAGTTGTCCTGCACAGCTGTCCTCTGAGTCTCTGGCCTCTGCTCTGCTCTCCTGCAGCCTTGCAGCTGTACCATCATGTCGCGCCCAGAGCGCTGGGCAGAGCTCTTTATATAGAGTCAACAGCCATGTATTGCCCACAGGTGTGCAGTGAGCTAATCAACCAGGGCCAGGTGAGAATCCTGGCCACAGGAACTCTCATTTTATCCACACCAATCCTTAGCAAGCATGTGTTTTACCCAGGCATCTTGATATGTTTTATTTCTTGCTCACTGGCTGATTTAGCATGATGTCATCAATGTAGTGAACCAATGTGATGTGCTGAGAAGTTACAAGAAATAAAGTTTCTGTGACCAAAAATGACAGTGAGCTGGAGGATGGCTGATGGGCTGGTGAGTGAGACTGTGAAGGCGCGTCGCGGCCCCTGCCCCGTGGAAGGATACCTCCTGTTGGTGTGTTTCCTAGCAAGTATCATGATGGAAGGCACTCAACACTTCAGTGGCCACACAGACCAGGGTTTGTGCTGCTCTGCTCCAGTGAGGAAACCAGCAGCTGACGCTGGAGCTGAACCCTGCCCAGCACCTGCCTCAGGTAGAGCAGGTGGTTCTGAAGAGCTCACCAGGAGGCTGTTAAGAATGTCACATCTCCCAACAGTATGCAGCTGGGGAGCAACCGCTTCCACTTCTCTTGCAGCTTCTGAGCTGCCTGGGATTGTCTCCGCAGGCAAACTCTAACCTGGAACTATGCAGGGAAGGGGCTTGGAGGGAGAAGTCCTGGTTTCCTTTGTGGTGCCAAGAGATCTGAGAAGCAGAGGTGGTAGTGCCAAATGATGATAGATAATGCAGCTCGCATGGATCCTAGAAACCAGGGCCCAGCAGAGGACAGCAAGTAAGAGCACTCCCTGGGTTATCATGGGCAATGCCAGGACCACCAGACTGGGGGGTAAGCAGTTCACATGGGAGCAAAGACTCAGAAAGCTCCACATAACACCACCACCAAAACCCAGCAGCTTGCCTGCTGTGTTTTAATCTATCTAGAGAGTTATACTTCCGTGGCAGAGTTTGGAGATTAATTAATAATAGGAAAATTAACCAATGAAAAAATAGGCAGTAATTAAGGGAAAACACCAAAACTAAGAAAGAAAGTGAAATCCTATGACATCATGACATTTCTAATAATATAAACATCTTAGTTTATAGGAGTGCACTCCCCTGAGCACTTCTCCCCCCCAGCACCCCCACCACGTGAGAGTACACCTGGAAGGGGCTCACCAGAACCAGACCCTGTCAGCACCCTGAGCCCCGATTTCCAGCCTCCAGCACAGAAAGAGATAAATGTGTGGGAGTTTAACATATGAATCTGGACTGCCCCCTTGTGCCTCTGTTTCCTGATTTAAAGGAACCTTTTTGGTAGCCACCTGACTCCTTGAAGCTGGTGATTAAGGCCCCATCACCAGACTGGTCCTTTCTCTTGAAGCCTGTGTGGAGCACATGGTGGCCATTGGTACATGACAGATTCAAGGTGGCATGTCACCATCTTCTGAAATACCTGTCATCTTCCTGAGTTCTGTGGACCAAATTGTGAAACCACACACACACACAGTCTCGTATGCTGAATCCTAACCCCCAGTGTGATGGTTTAGGAGGTGGGCCTTTGGGAGGTGATCAGGTCATGAGGGTGGCCCCTCAGAATGGACTTAGTGCCCTGATAAGAGAGCCTGGGGGCCCCTCACCCTTTCTGCTCTGAGGGCACAGTAAGGCACCTCCCGCTGGGCCCTGTGAGGTCCTGGGACAAGGCCCCTATGAAGGAGCAAGTGGACCTGCAGCAGACAGCAGGTCGGCCAGGTGACTCAGCCTCGCACTTCCAGCCCCCAGAGCTTTTCCGTTGTTCCTGAGCTACCCGGTATTTGACATTTTTGTTACAGCAGCTGAAGTGGTCTGAGACACTGAGCCATGGTCTTCCTGCTGGATTCTACTTCAGCCCAGAAGAGCAGCTGCTGAGCACTCTGGCTGCGTACCAGCCCTGCCCTTGGCACCAGCCCCGAGGTCAGGAGGCTTTGGAAAAGGCAGTGAGGTGGAGGGAGTGGGGGAAATGGTACTGAGAAGCCAGCGTGCTCTGAGGTCCCCAACAAAGGGGCCCTGCTGAGCAAGGACAAGCAGCCCAGAGTGGAGAGCTGGGGACTGAAGCGGACACCCCACTACATGCGTGCACAGAGGGAAAATCAAAGGACGCATGGAAGGAGGGAAGGTTAATTTCCAGGGTCTGGGTCACGCTGAGCTGGAGATGCTCAGACCAGGGCACCACCACTCACCTTGACCCCCTTCCACACCTGGGAGTCTTGGGCCTTGCTGGGTGGCCTGGGGCTTCCGTTCTGCCCCGTGGCGAATGTAAAGATCTTGACGGGGTACCTTCCCAAAGAGGATTCCCAGCCCTTGGGTCCTGAGTCCGCATCCACTGCCATGGCTTTGCAGGCCCATCCGGAGAAATCGTTTTCCGGTGCCAGCGTGAATGGAGCCCTTTGCATTCATTCCACGCGCGCTGGCTGTGGGCAAAGCGCGCGGCGACCCAGCGCGCCTCTCCCCGATGCCGCCTGGTCACCGGGTCCTGCGAGGGGGCAGCCAGCGTCTCCTCAACCCTCAGCAGCAGCCTCCGGTTATCTCCGAGCAGAGCCGCGGGGGCGCGGTGGGAGAAGGGAAGGAAGCTCCTCCGGGCAGGGCAGCGCCTGGGGACCGACCTGGAATCCCCCCTCCGAGCCCCCAGCTCCTCCGGGCACTCGGGGGGGAGATGTCTCCAGGGCGCCAGACCTCAGAAGGCGTGGGAGCAGGGGAAAAAGGGGGCGGGAGGCAGCAGGGTGGGGGCGCTGCGGCCACGGGGACGGGCGTGGTCATGGCCCGGGTCGCCTGGTGGTCGCCGTGCGCCCGGCTCCATCCTCACCGGCCGGCTGCCCCGTCCGGGAGCCCCAGAAAGCGACACTGGTGCGCAGGCAGCCCCGGGGGTGCGGGTAAGGGTGGGAGGGTGACCCTAGACTGGTCCCGCCGGGGACCCGCCCGCCTGCGTCCTGCGACGCCCGGGGCCCAGAGGTGTCCCCGTTCCCATGCGTACGCGCAAGACCAGGAGAAGAGCCCCGCTGGCCTCCGCTTGGCCGCCGCCGCCTCCTCCGCGCGGTCCGGGTCGTGGGGGCGGGCGAGGGGCGCGGCCCAGGCTGGTCCTCCGCCCACCCGGGGCGGGGCGGGCCCGTCTATACTTAAGAGCCCGGAGGTCGCGCCCGCCCAGCGCAGCGGGGTCGCAGTCGGAGCCTTGGCGTAGGCCGCGCAGCGCTACCCCAGCGCAGAGGCGAGGCTGAGGCTGCAGCGAGCAGGTAAGGCCGGGCACCCCGTGGGCCTCCACTTGCGCATCCTCCGGGCGCGCCGCTTTTCTCCGAATGCTGCGGCCCCGGCGCCGTCGGGGGGCGCTGCGTCTGGCAAACGGTGTCGTCTCCAAAATTCACCAGCATTCGGGCTGTACTGCGCGCCCCAACAGTGCCATTCACGAGTTAGGCGGCCAGTGGCAGAGAGATAGTGTAGGAGACGGGGGTGAGGGGCTGGTGTGGCCCCTGAGCGCCCTGTCCCGGGGCCGCGCGGGGCTCCGCGATTCCGGGAGGGGCGGCCGTCGCCCGAGTCCCCGCCGCGCCAGTTCAGGTGCGCGCGGCTCGGGGCGGCTGGTTCCTCCCTCTGGAGCCGGACAACGCGCAGCGAAGCGGCCCCCCTCCCCCGGTCCGACCTCGGGATTTTTCACCAACCCTTCATCTTACCGCGCTTTGTCTTGATTTTTAAGCTTAGGGTGCGGGCTGGAGATGCCGCGCTCTGAGCGCGTAGGCTGAGAGCAGCACTGGCCGCGCAGCCAACTGTCGTTCCCCGTTCCGGGCGCAGAACAACGCTAAGAGGCCACGTTTTGCTTTCTGTGCTCGAAGCTGACCTCTTAGGCTTGCTTCAGGAGTGGGGCCGGCTCACCCCAAAGGCTGCGCGTGGGCTTCCTCGGCGGGCGTCCCGCGCATCCGCAAGGGTGGTTGTCGGAGCACAAGGCTGGGGTTCGCCCTCTTCTCAGCCCACTGGCCGCAGTTCCACCGGCTCTGTAGGCACCGCAGAGCCTTGGCGAGTTTTCCTTACACCTCTGGAACCTACTGGGTTCGTCACCCTGGATGAAGGGGCCACAGGGAAGTGGTAAATAAAATAACATGTGCTGTTCAGACTTGGATGCAGAGGAAAATTACCCCATTGCAGCTGCCATCCTTAATCTGCTTCACTGTGTGTGTGTGTGTGTGTGTGTGTGTTTGCACACACACGTGCAGAGCTGAAACAAGCAGATGGATCCAAATGCCAGAAGCCAAACTTGCAGTCACCCTTGGTGGGGGGCACCCTTCCCTTTGGCCGGGACCGGGTCACTTCTGTTCCCCTTGATCCTGTTACCAGGACCTTATGAAGGTCACTGGGACTCAGCCCCCCTAGTCAAGTGGCTGAGTAGAGGAGCTAGTCCCTCCCTCCCGCAGACCCTGCCCTGCCCCGGCACTTCCAGGCGGGCCGTGAGCCTGGTGGCGGGTGGCTGTGGGCTGCGCGGCCCCTTGAAGACACCATCAAGCTTGTTACTTTGAACTTTGAATCGCTGCCTGGTTGTAAAATTTGCTCTTTGCTTTTGTTGCTGGGTGTAAAGTACACGTGTAGGCTGCTAGAAAGGCTTCCTATACTGCTACTCAAAGATCATAAAGTTACCCCCGACCATATGGGGGATGAGGAGGCTGCCTGCATTGCTCCTGAAAGTGAAATTAGAGATTACACAGCATTGCAGGGTGACAGGCATGGAGATGACTGCTGAACGAGGGGGCCAAGCAGATGTCTGCCCTGAGGGCCCGCAGCCTGCCCTGCCCCCGGGCCCTGCGGGAACAAGCCGTCTCCTGCCCCCAACCCCGGCTGGGCCTGCCGAGTGCGGGGAACGTGTTTGTTCTGCCCCCAAAGGAATGAACGTCAGTGCCTCAGACCTCTGCCATGGCCACCGGGCTGCTGTGTTCCGGCTGGTAATCGGTGTTCCTCTGTGTGTTTCCTTTTAATGCTGGCCAAAGGCCGAGGGGAGACGTGCGGGATTCCGAGAGTCCAGTCTGCCCATGAGTACGAGCAGATGCCCAGTGGGACTGATGTCTTCCGTGGTGGCCCCAGCTAAGGAGCTCAATGCCACAGGCCCGAAGGCAGTGGAACTTGTCCTGGTCAAGGAGCAAAATGGGGTGCAGCTCACGAACTCCACCCTGGTCAGCCCCCCGCAGTCCCCCGTGGAGCCCCAGGAACGGGAGACCTGGAGCAAGAAAATCGACTTCCTCCTCTCCGTGATTGGCTTCGCAGTGGACCTGGCCAACGTCTGGCGGTTCCCCTACCTGTGCTACAAGAACGGCGGTGGTGAGTCCCTCGTGGCTGGGCAGCTGCAGGCAGTGCCTGGGAGAAATGCCTGCACGCTGGGCAGGGCACAGGCTTCCCAGGCAGATGGCACAAAGCCGTCAGGCTCAGAGCAGTCTCACCCTGAATCTGTACCTTACTGTTGAGGACACTGGGGCCGGGAAAGCAGGAACCAGGGGTTAGGTGTTGGAGGCTCCAAGCCTCTGCCGTCTGTTTCCAGAGGTGATTTTCACCTTGGAGGGAAATTCTCAAAGGCCTGAAGAATGTTGTCTTTGTCCAATTTAGAGTAGTACGTAACAGTGCGCAAGGCCCTTGAACTTGGCACAGAGGTGCCCTGGAAATGCGCCCATACCTCTCCCCACTCCCACTACCCCTGAACTCAGCCAGTCCTAGAGCCATGGCTGTCCCTGGACAAGCCCAAGCTAAGGGGCAAGGTCCCCGAACACTTTGAATGGAGAAGCCAGTTAAGGCGGCACTCACCTCCCACGAGCCCACTTCCCCTGCTGGCCTTCGTGACTCACTGGTCACTCTCTTCCCTGCACTCTGGAAGGCTTTGGAAGAACTTGACGGTGTGCCCGTAGGGAGGCCGGCATTGCTGTGTCCACCCTCAAGGCAGGTACAGTAAGTAAGTTGCCCGTGACGGTCAGAACCGTGGGGTCTCCCTGCCACCCCTCCCCATCCCAGGAGAGGAGCCATACAAAGCCCCCTCATCTGGAGCAAGAGGGCCTTACAAAGCAGAGCCTGTGGGACCCTGACCTTTGTTCAAAGTGAGCGCCAGCTCAAGGGGTCAAGGCCACCCCAAAGGGACTGGCCCCTCAGGCAGCACCTGTCAGGCTCAGTCCCCGATTCATGCTGGGATCTGAATGCCAAGAGCTAGGGATGGATGACAGAGCCCACACAGGTCGGAGCTGGACCACAGATCCCAGAGGATGTACAGCTCAAGAGGGCAGACATTTCTGCGGAGGAAGGAGAGGGGCAGAGCCGCCAGGAGTGCAGGACAGGCGAGGGCCTTCTCTGCTCAGCTCTTGGGGTTGATGTCACTTGGGGTGGGGTGGTTGGCTTTCAGTGGGGATGTGTTAGGGCTCTGGTTACAGTGGGTGCCGGGCATGGAGGTGGGAGGCTCACTAGCCCAGCCTGGGACTTTCCTTTGGAGGACGGCTGTACAGAGCTTGTGGAGACAGGTGAGCACCCTCCCGCCCAAGAGGTGCGGTTGGCTGAGCCCCCAGGCCCTGCTGCAGGGACGACAGGTGGGCCCTTCTGAGTCCCCAGGCTGAACGTGCTGTCCTGCCCACAGGCGCCTTCCTGGTCCCCTACCTGCTCTTCATGGTCATCGCTGGCATGCCACTGTTCTACATGGAGCTGGCCCTCGGGCAATTCCACAGGGAAGGGGCTGCAGGTGTCTGGAAGATCTGCCCCATCCTGAAAGGTAACGGGCGCCTTGCACCCTGGCAGGCACAGACCCCAGCAGTGGCTCTAGGGCTTTCACAGCCAACCCACCCCAGGTGCGTGTGTTTGGTCCTGCTTTGCTAGGTGTCTGTGCAGATGGACGCACATCTTAATTCCGGTCCTACCTTAAAGGTCCGCACTGACCGAGGACGCCCTTGCTCCTGGGCAGGACCATCCTGCGACTCATTAGCACTGCTGTGTGTAGGCCTGTTGAAATGGTACATAAAACGTCCACCTGTCCTCCGTCATCTGTCAGCCGTCTATCCCCTACCTACCTACCTAGCACCTATTACCCACCTACCTCTCCCTACTTACCTATGGTGTCTATCAGCCATGCCTACGTCGCTGTCGTCTCTCTCCCTCTCTGGTGAGTCACTGCACCCTCAGGCAGCTACCGCAACTCCATGGAGCAAACACACCTCCTGCTGAGCAGGGGTGCGCCTCACAGCTGACCTCCCACGGGCACCTTGCTGCCTCCTCACGAGAGCCCTGGCGGAGGCCCACACTACATGCCTTGCAGCTGACCTCCCACGGGCACCTTGCTGCCTCCTCACGAGAGCCCTGGCGGAGGCCCACACTACATGCCTCGCAGCTGACCTCCCACGGGCACCTTGCTGCCCCCTCACGAGAGCCCTGGCGGAGGCCCACACTGCATCATCTCCATTTTGGAGACGCAGACACAGGGTCCCAGGGATTGAGTAACGCCCCCGTTACCTCATCAGGGACAGGCAGGGTTCCATCCCAGGCCAGTGTGACTCCCAGTCTAACTGCAGGGTCACCCCCTCCGCCCAGGAGCTGGCGGCTCAGGGGGGACTCAGGGGCAGTTGCTCCAATAGACATGGAGGTGCCTGGTTCAGATGCCTGGGGCATTAAGAAAATGGCTATTAAAAGATCCGTCCTTGAATTTCTCAGTTCTTGAAAAGCGGGTGTGTTTGGAGGAGAGCAGAAGCCCAAAGTCTCCGAGATCATGCCGTGGGTGGCCAGTGGGTTTTGCCGAGATGGCAGCTGACCCAGCTGGAGGAGGGGCACAGCTCACAGCTGCCGAGGTCAGGCTCCAGAGGGAAAATGGCCCTCACAGCGGAAACCCTGAGGCTGCCCAGGCGTGATGGTGCCTCCCAGACGCGTGTACTAGTCCTTCTTAACGGCCTGCTTGGTGAACTGAAGACATTAGCAGTTTTTTCCGAGGCTAAACGGTTCACGGACCCACCCTCAAGTGGAAGCACAGAGACCTCCCTCCCCGCCCCACCTGCCTCCAGCACGGGGATGGGCAGCGCTGGGGTCAGGTGCCGAGGCCGGGCCGCTGCTTGTGGGTCTGTACAAGCCGACTGCGCTGCTCCAGGCTCTGCCGGGTGGCTAACACGTCACGTGGCCAGGCCGCCACGTGCTTGCCCCGTGGCAGTACTTACACAGCATTAAGGGGCTGAATGGGACCTTGAGCGTGCCTGTCCTGGCGAAATGTGGCGGAGGGGTGGCCTCCCTGTGCAGCACAGATTGCAGGGACACCACGCCTGCACTCCCAGATTCCAAGAACGGCCCCCTTGGTACTGGAGCTGTCGTCAGTGTTACGTGACGTGCCCTGTGCCCACCTCCCACCAGGCAGTCTAGCGCTGAATCAACGTGAACGTGCCTCTTTGCTGGGCACCATGCTAGGCAGGGCATCTGCAGGACAGGAGGACGGTGGCCCGGGGGCTGTGGGCGGCAGAGCAAAGCTGAGTCCCATTGTATGGCCCGCCACAAGCAGAATCTCCTAATGAGGCTGCCAAAGTGAAGTTGTATATTGCGGTTTATAAAATGTCAATAAATGATTTCCAAGGACATCAAAGGACTGCTTATCCTAACATATTTGGGCTAATATGGGAAACCCGACTCCAGCGGGAGCAAATCCCAGTGCCTATTAGAGAGAAGTCAAGAACGCAGACGCAGGATCCCACCGCCTCCCGGCCGTGCGCATGCCGTCAGCCCACCCCCCCGCTCCGAGTCAGCCCCGTTGTCACGCTGTACCTGTCAGCTTTTGTCTGGCTCTGGCCACTCGTCTGTGGGGACGGTTGCCCGGGGCTGAGTGTGGCCACTGGAAGGAGTGCCAGGTTCCCTCATGGGTGGGATCTCGGAGGAGCCTGGTCACCCGTCTTGTAAAGGATTGAAGGAATCTAAAGTTGCAAAAGTTCAACCGCTGTACTTTGGAATCTGAGTTATCAGCACAGGGCTGCGTTTGTGTGCCGAGGACATAAATCAATGCAAGAACATCAGACTTCCATTTTCAAGTAGGAGACACTGCGAATAGTTTAACACCCTAATAAAGCCGCCATTCCCAGCAGGCGAGCTCCTGATCGCTGGCTCATATTTTTTCCACATGGTGCCCATTTGAGAGATTGTCTTTGCTCCTTGAATTAGGTGAGGCGAGGCCACGCTGGTCTGGACACCCTGATAAAGTGCCTTCTCTTTCCTTTTTTTGTCTTTTAAAAAGAAAATTAATGATGTTGCACATATTTTCATGTCTCATTAAGTTGGGGTAACACATGGCAAATGAGGGCAAAAGTTAAAATGCTGCAAATGACTGTCCTGGAGCCGCAAGCCCCCCGGGGCCCCGCAGAGGCGTCCTCCCGCGGAGACGGATCCGGGCCGCCCCCACCCGTCCTCTCCCTCGGCCTGGGAGCCTCGCCCCGCACCCGACTGCTGAGGTCCGCCCGGGAAGGGCCACACGAGGGTGGGTGGCCTCAGAGACTGGAATACATCCTTGGATACCCTGACAGTCTCTCCAGAGCCCCTCAGGTGGGCACCCAGCCCGAGAAGCTGCAGGGGGGCTTCAGCACCCAAACGTGTCCTCGCAGGGGCCTGGGGAGAGGGAGCCCCACACCTGCCCCACTCTCCTGCCCCATCCCTGCCGCTGGGGCGCCGGGGGGCCTGCCCATTTGCTCCGGGAGCGACCTCGACCAGCAGAGACTTTGCCAGTCTGTTGGGAAGGTCAGGAAGGCTGGCCTGCCCAGATGGAGGGCCGTCCACACAGCAGCGGGCTGGGAGGGACCCTCCTCTCCACATGGGTTTGATCTGCTCTGGTGTTTGATCAAAGGCTCCTTTCAGTTCCCTGCATTTCAAGCCAAGGACTTGACACACAGTCGTAACCTTAAAAAGATTTCAAGTCAGGCATCCACAGTCAGGGAAAACTTTCTGTAATGCACTTCTAGATAACACAGCTTCCCAAAAAGATGGCTGCCTGGATGCGTTTCCTATAATCACAGCTCAGCCTCTCCCAGGGAGCTCAGAGAGCAGAGCTGCAGTGTAGGTTAATACTAGCCGGTTCCATGCTGGAGAAAGCCTTCCAAAGCGAAAAGTCCTGGTCTTACCATCCCCGCGGCAGAGCACGTTCTCAGGAGGGCTCACACAGCAGAGCCCATTCCGTTCGGCAGCTCCTGACCCAGGGCCTGTTCGATGCACGTGCGCGAGTGAGCAGCAGGGCCCCTTTCTGCCTGCAGGGACAGAAGAGAATTTCAATGAATACCCTGTGCCTGAGACTAGCTTCTCCCAAGGTTATGGCCATGAAAACAACCCAAGACACTTCCTGTAACTGTCAACTTGAAGGTGTGCTCTGTCCCCAGCCACAAGCAGGCAAGACAGAGCAGGACACCTAACCAGGATTGAGTGAAGGGGGTTAAAGTTACGGCCCAAATCTACCCTATCAACAAGCCTAAGAGGAATGTTGGATTGGAAAGAACTCTGCAAGGAGCTCGTGGGCACGAGCCACGGTGGTGGCGGCGCGGCAGCACTCGCCTGGCACTGGAGGGGCCCCTCAGCGATGGGAGGAGGCCCTCTGGCCACACCTGTCTGCCCGGCAGTCAGGTCGGCACAGCCCCAAGAGTGCACGCCTCTCTAGCTCACCAGGAGCTGGAGCCCCTCGATGACCAGCCCCCGATTACAGGTTTTATGATCCTGGAACTGTCACCCTGAAAGGCCCTGGGAGCCTGAGGAGGCTCTGGAAGGTCGTGTGTGGGCCTGGGGGGCCCCAGGAGCCCCGCGTGGTCATGTACAGTCCTGGGTGGCCCTCGCTGGCTTTGTGTGGCCCTGGGTGACCCTGGATGGCCATGCTGGGTCCTGGTGAAGTTGGATGACTGCAGGTAGCTACGAAGAAATCCAGATTGCTTTGCTTGGCCTTGAGGGCCTTGAACAGCCACAGACAGTCATACAGGGCCTACGGGTAGCCTGTCGGGCATGGCGACCATGCATGGCCCGGGTGGCCATGAATAGTCTTGGGTGCTTTGATGGTCCTGATGAGCTTGGGTGGCTGTGGATGGCCATGGGGGAGCCTAGCTGTCCTTTAGTGCTGGCCACAGATGCCCTGGGGGACACTGCACACTGCTGGGTGGCCCTGGGTGGTTTGGAGGTTTACTGACTCTTGGTGGTGCTTTGTACCCCCGAGTGTCCCCAGATGGCCCAGGGGCTGACAGCTTTGCATGGCCTGTGGCCTACAGGTAACCCTGGGCAGAGTGGCCCTAGGTGACCCTGAGGATTGAGCCTGAGTGCCTGTGAGTGGCCATGGAGAGCAGGAATGGCCCTTAGGCCTGTGGATGTGTGGGTGACCCGGCCCTGCCAGGGTGGCCCTAGGTGACCCTGATGTCTCTGGGTGGGCACAGATGGCTGTGGCTGCTTGGAAGGGGCACAGCCCTGATCCACAGTCATGACAGGGAGTCTGCAGCTGCCCCCCACTAGCCACCCCTGGTGTTAAAGACGTTGCCCGTCTCAGGATGCAGGCAGCCAGCTGGCTCGGGGCGGGGAGGCCTCCTGCGGCAGCCTTGCTGACTTTGCTCTCGCCGGCCCCAGGCGTGGGCTTCACGGTCATCCTCATCTCGCTGTACGTGGGCTTCTTCTACAACGTCATCATCGCCTGGGCGCTGCATTACTTCTTCTCCTCGTTCGCCACGGAGCTGCCGTGGACCCGCTGCAACCACACGTGGAACAGCGCCAGCTGCTCAGACACGCCCGCCAGCAACTCCAGCCAGGGCGCCAACGACACCTTCAGGACCACGCCCGCCGCCGAGTACTTTGAGTAAGTGGGGCCCTGAGGCTGAGCAGTGGGTGCTGTGGGGTCCCCTGCCAGCACCTCCCATGCCCTGAGCTCTGGCCTGGCTCTGAGCTGGTCAGGACATCGCCTGCCACAGGGGCCTCCAGGCAGGGCTGGGGCCTCACCGCACTCGCCTCATCACGCCCTTCTCCTTGGGATCTCAGCCCTGCGCCACCTCCTGTCCCATGTCTGAAAACACCTGCTAGGTGACCTTTGTGCGGCTTTCCAGTTGTCTGCGGCATCATTCCCTCATGGCCGGCATGGAGGCCCCTCACCGTCCCGAACAGCCGGCCCCCCCACCTGGCAGAGCGCCGTCCTGAGCTGGGCTGTCCGGTCTGACTCGGGTCGGGCAGGCGCTTACAGTCTCCCTGCCCAGGGACCTTGTCTGCAGATGGGGTGCGCCTGGTGCTCCTCTGATGCACCGCTGTCACCAAGAACCAAGACAGTGGCCCACCTGAGAAGGCTCCAGCAGAGAGGGGGAGTTAGACCGTCCCCAAGGCTGGTAACGTCCCAGGCCACTGCTGTCTGGTCCTCCAGACCACTTACAGTGGCAGAAATTCTGCATTTCGGCCCAAGCCACCTACTGTACATGCCCCCCCCATCCTGCGAGGCTGTGCGCCACTCTCGGGGGCGGGGGCCCCTCAGCTTGTCTCTGGCTGGCTGTGCTCACTGGCCCCGTCCTGCGCCCTTCATTGCCTGTGAGGGTTCCAACCACTGCAAAGCAAGGTGACACTTTACTCTCGGTGCTGGAATGGAGCCAGTGCAGGCAGGGTGCCAATCCCACAGCACTTGAAGAGTTTAGAGGCAAAGCCGGCGTGTGTGGTGTCCCAGATGCCGCTCAGCGGGCAGGTGCGCAGTGAGCCACACGCTTTTTGCCGAGTCGGCCGTCTGGGGACTAGGAGGCTAAGATGCCCGCAGGCCACTGTGCCCCATCCCCAGGCAAACAGTAGTTGGCTGCCTGCCACCAGGGTCAGGTGGGTAACCGTAAGCATGTATATGAGGCCTTGCAAAGGTGCCAAGGTGCCGCTGAATCCTTGGAGGCGTGAGTCTGGATGTCCCGCTATGTGGTCTTACTCAGTGGTGCTGCCCCAAAGGGACCTCTGCTCTTGGCAGACAGAGGTTCTCGGTGATAACGTCTGGCTGGAGAGGCCAGGCCAGGGCTCTTAGAGGCAGGGGTGGGGGGAAGTGGGGAGAGGAAGACTGGGGAATTCTACTTCCAGAGGAGGTACCAGGGAGGGCAGGCCCCCCAGGCCTCACAGAGCGTCTGCAGCAGAGGGAGGCCCCTTCCCTCCAGGGCGTGGCTCTGCTGCAGAAACAAAGAGGACAGCAAAGGGATGACAGTTTGGATGTTGCAGCACCGGCCGCCGGTGACCTGGGCCGCTCCTGCAGGCTGATGAGGTGGGCGTGTGGAGCGGGGCTGTCAGCCCACCGGCGCCTCCCTGTCAGGAGACTGTGGTTCTGGAGTAAGGACCCAAATTCCTCCAACATGGCCCCACAGTACCTGTAGCTGGTGGAAAGCTCTGGAAAGCTGGGGTCTGCAGCATCTACCACGGGGGACCTCAGCACATCCGGGCAGTGAAGCTCCCCACGTCCCGAGCCAGCAGCACTGCTGGCAACTTGGCCTCGATTCCAAATCCCAGCTGTGGGATGCGGCCATAGGTGCTCGTGCCCACATGGCCACGCGAGGGTCTGACGCAACGCTGTGCAGAAGCAAGGCAGGACCCTACTGGCCCACAGGGAGTGTCCCCCGGCCCAGCCCCTTCCCACGTGGCCCTCATGGCGCTCCCCCCTGTGGGCAGTTCTGGAGCAAACCTGGCCAGGGTCGTCCTGAGCTGCTCTGTGGGACCCTCTGCCAGCAGCTGGGGCCCTGCGAGCGAGTGGCCCCAGCCCACCCCCGGAGAGCAGCACGGGCGCCAGCACATCCTGCTGTGTCGCCATGTCCACTGACTATCACCCTCAAAGGGCCGCCCCACCCCGCTCTGCAGCTCCTTTCCTCCAAGGCCCACTGTGCCCACTCCCTCCCCCAGCTCCAAAAGCAGGGGTGCTGTGGGCAAGCGGCCAGGAGCACTGTGACCTCTCACCTCCAGGGGCAGACCCTGCATCTCACTCAGGCTGCGGGCCTGACCCTCTAGCTGGGCGTCTCTGGTCCATCAGGCGGGCGCTTTCCACCACGCTGAGGAGGGAGGGCAGGGCCCGGTTCCGGTGGGGAGGCGGCAGCCCTCCATCCTCTTCTCTCTCCAGGCGCGGTGTGCTGCACCTCCACGAGAGCCGCGGCCTCGACGACCTGGGCCCTCCCCGGTGGCAGCTCGCGTCCTGCCTGGTGCTCGTCATCGTCCTGCTCTACTTCAGCTTGTGGAAGGGCGTGAAGACTTCCGGGAAGGTGAGGCTGCAGGCCTCACCACCAGGGGGACACAGGCGGCCAGGCTTGGCCTGGGGGGTGGACAGGTGGCCAAGGTGGCCTGGGGGTGGACAGGTGGCCGAGAGGGCCTGGGGGGACCTGGGGTGTGGACAGGCGGCTGAGGTGGCCTAGGGGGTGGATAGAAGGCTGAGGTGGTCTGGGGTGGGCAGGCGGCTGAGGTGGTCTGGGGGTGGACAGGCAGCCGAGAGGGCCTGGGGTGTGGACAGGTGGCTGAGGTGGCCTAGGGGGTGGACAGAAGGCAGAGGTGGTCTGGGGTGGGCAGGCGGCCGAGTTGGCCTTGGGGTGGACAGGCAGCCAAGGTGGCCTGGGGGTGGCACTTGCAGTGAAATGCCAGGAGCCTGTCAGGACCCAGGTCCACCCTTGACCACTAACCCAGATGCATGTCTGCACCATGCCTGCAAATCCTCACTCCTTGGGGTCAGCCACTGCTACCGCCTGCGCCGGACCAGATGCAGGAAGGTGCTTCTGCGCGGTGTCTGTCCCGCCTTCATCCCCAGTCCAGATGCAGTAGATGGGCGGGAGCAGCGCTCTCATTCCCGTGTGCTTTTGCTGAGCTGGTGGCCTGTGACTGTCTGGGATGTGGGGCTTCCCAGTCAGAGGCACCTCTCCCTCACACAAACCCTCAGGGTGACCTGTGCGCCCTCCCTGCCCACGGGTGGCCGTGCAGCCGGTGATGCGTCTTCTCCCAGGTCGTGTGGATCACGGCCACCATGCCATATGTGGTCCTCTTCGCCCTGCTCCTGCGAGGCATCACCCTTCCTGGAGCCATTGATGGCATCAAAGCGTACCTGAGTGTCGATTTCCACCGGCTCTGCGAGGCCTCTGTGAGTGTGCCCTCTGCTCACAGCCCTGCAGGGCACGTGGCGGCGTGCCCCATGTGGGGGGCTGTCAGGGGATTGCAAAGGCCGTCACTCGGCCAGAATGTGTCCTTCCCCCTGTAAATCCAGCAGGTGCATGTTGCCCTGCTGTGCACTGGACTCTGACCTGAACCCTCCCACCTGGCAGAGCTTGGGGAGAGAAGGGGGACATGCGGGCACGGGCAGCTGGATGGACCAGAATAAGGAAGGTGGGGGAGGCAAGCAGAGCCTGGAGTCATCCGGGAGGTCGTGCAGGTGGGCAGCATGAGCAAAGGCCCCGGGGTGGCACCGGCCCAGTGAGGGCCGGCCAAGAGGCAGGAGCTCCCACACAGCACTGGCTTCTGCCCACAGCCACCTGGTCGGGTGCACTGGCCAATGACGAGCACAAGAGGCACCCGGGGTAGAGTGGGGGCCCCTTGGCCCACTGCCTACCTGGCCACCCTGAGCCTTTAGCTGAGGCCCCGCCTGATGCCTATAAGCCTGCTATCCCCAACACTGGGTGACCCCAAGACTCTGGGCTTGTGGCCCCAAGGACAGGGGCCCTACTGGTCCTGGAACGGGGCAGGGAGCCGGCTCCCTGAGCCTGGGCTCCGGCCTCACTCAGGCCAGCAGCCCTGGGGCCCTCCGAGGACACGCTGTCTCCCCGGTGTGAGCTCAGGTCTCCCCACCTGAGTGTCCCAGCCCCCAGACCAGCCAGCCCCAGGAAGCAGGTCCGGCCCAGGCCTTCCAGGCTGATTCCTCCGGGGAAGGGGGCTTTCCAGTGGCTGCTTCTTGTCCCCACCCAAGGCTGTACAGGGGCACAGTGGGCACCCACCTTACCAGTCTCCACATGCCCTGACATGAGCAGGTTGTCTGACTTTTTAAATAGCATAGTGGTCCAGTATTGGCCACCCGCCTTCACTCTCCACACGTGTAAGCCACCCTCGGTGCATCTGAACGCTGCTGGGCACATGGGCGCCGTGTGTTTGTGATGCTGTGGGAGGGTATGAAGTGGGTGTTAGTGGGTGTATGTCCAACTGAGGCATCAACGTCACATAGCATTTTAACAAATCAACTCTGTCAAGAAGGTCATGGACCAGATCAAGTCTGGTTCTGTGGAGTGGCGGCACTGATAAGTCGAGGGAAATCGAAACGACGCGGCCCCTTTCCCCATGCTCTTCAGACCAGTGCCACAGGGAGGTTCGCGCCCTGAGACGGCATTTGCCAACAGTCGCGGTGCTGAGTTTAAGGGGTCATTTGCACAGCTGCCTTATGACGGCACGGCCCTCGCCAGGCGTCTCTGAGGGCCTCTCCCCTTCTCTCCTCTCTGGCGCTGTGCAGGTCTGGATAGACGCTGCCACCCAGATATGCTTCTCCCTGGGCGTTGGGTTTGGGGTGCTCATCGCGTTCTCCAGTTACAATAAGTTCACCAACAACTGCTACAGGTACGTCCTGAGCTCCTGCCGTCAGGGGGCCCTTCCTGAAGGGGGCAGGTGTCATCGCCTTTGGGGGTGATGTGTCCCAGATGAAGGCAGGGCAGTCAACTGTGCTTACAAAACCTCTAAGCCAAAGGCGCTTTTTAAATGGAAGCTAAAATGGGGAAGCCACAGGCAAAATGTAGATCCCTGCTTTAAGGAAGGAATTGAAACAGGTGATATTTGCCACTGCCTCCAGGAGGAAGCCCCCTAGATTCCCAGCTGAGGACCCTCCCCCCTCTCCCTCCTCCCAGACTCCCAGCTGGCTTCACCCTCCCGAGGCCCAGGGTCAGGCTTCCCCCACAAGGAAGCCCATGTCCCCTGCTGGCATGCAGCTGGGGAGCCCGGGCCCCAGGCGGCTTCCCAGACCCCGCACGCAGGTCTCCAGGGGGCTGGCCCCAGGGCAGGGGGGGAAATGCCAGCCCCTGTGCCCACAGCCCTGACAGCAGTCACACGCCGGGGCCAAGAGCCTTCTAATCCCAGAGACAGGGTTTCATCTGGGACCTGCTCTCTCTGACCTTCATGGGCTTGTGTTTATTTTCCTTCACATCACAAGGAGGAAAATGTGGTAAAAATCCCGTGTGTGCGACAAAGTGTCGAGAAGACCACTGCCAGGAGGTCCCACCTGAGGTGGGCTTCGGGAGGCAGGTCCCCAGACAGCGCTGCCTGAGTCCACCCTGAGCCTCCGGGTCTGGGCGCTTTGCAAACGTCCTTCTCCTTGGGCACACGGATGGCTGACACGCCCAGAACCAGGAGGTCCCCTGTCCCCAGAGTGCCAGCTCCCACAGTGCAGCCCGAGGTGGCTAGCCGTGCGGTCCAGGAAAGCGCCCCTCCAAAGGCCATCGGCCCCCAGACGCAGTCAGTCAGGCACAATGACTAGAAACTGCGCTGTCCAGCACGGTGCGTGCTGGCACGGAGCGTCCTGTTCCCTAGGGATGCGATCATCACCACCTCTGTCAACTCCCTGACGAGCTTCTCCTCCGGCTTCGTGGTCTTCGCCTTCCTGGGGTACATGGCCCAGAAGCACAGTGTGCCCATCGGGGACGTGGCCAAGGATGGTGAGTCCCCCCAGGCCGGGCCTAGGGGCCCCACACCTCTGCCCTCTCTAGTGGCTCTGACCACCCAGCGTTCGTTCCCGTGCAGAATGAAGGGCACCCGGCCTCGAGGGCCGTTCCCGAGCTTGACTGGAACCTGAGCTTGGTGCTCAAGTGCCAGAATGCCCAGATCACAGTGACCCGAAGGAAGTGCCGGGCCCACTGCATCCTCCTGCCCCTGCCCCTTGGGACCTCGGCTGGGTCCTTGCAGAGGCCACTGGGGCCTCAGGACGAGGGACTGCTCCCCATCTCTGGGGTGGCCACTCTCACAGTGCGATTCCCTGCCTTTGTTTACCCCAGGCTGGGGGAACTCACAGCTCGGGGTTGGGTGCGCTGAGCTGTTCCGGGCAGCACAAGCAGCAGGGCCGGAGAGCTGGCCTCTGGGCCTCAGTGTGGCCGGCCGATGGAGGCTCGGCTGTTTTCCACATGAGCAGTTGGTCTGTTCTGAAGCTTTCCCTCTAGATAGCCAGTGACCACGACGTATTTAGATGGGTTTTGGATAACAACCAGAGAGATCCTTGAAGTCTCCTATGCATGGCGCCACTGGGAAACCCTGTTCCCAGCTGTCCCCCAGCTGCCCAAGACGCCAAGCATCTTCATGCTGGGGAGCTGCGGTGGGAGTGCACAGGCCGGGGATGAGCAGGGACCAGGCAGGAGGCAGCCCGAGGCCAGGCACAGTTGGGAGTCCTGGGGGTCCATGACTGCCATAGCCCCTGGGATAGGCATGGAAAATCCTGGCACAGACAGCCTTAAACTGGGGCAGCCCTGCACTGCAGGGTCTCCCGAGGTCACTGCAGCCCCTCACCTTCCTTCAGGACTGTTCAGCAGGAGAGCTGTGAGGGGTCTTCCCCAGCTAGGGTGGGCTCCCTGCTTCCTCTGGGAAGTCCCCTCTCCTCCTGGGGACCCAGACCAGCCCCACCTGTGCCCCGAGCTGCCAGCCAGCCCAGCCCTCATCATCCCGTCTGGTCCTTGGAGAGCTGAGCATTAAGACCCCCACTTTGAAAGCAGGAAAAGGAGGAGAGGGATGGGTACCCCAGGACTGCTGGGAAAGCGGGGGCTGGGAGGGGGTCTCAGCGTGTACTCTTCCCCCAGGAAGGGAGACCCAATACAGGCGGGAGAACGGAGCAGAGTGCAAATAAGTTCACAGCCCTGAAATTTACTCACTGTTGCATTTATGCATTTTTCCTGCTTTTTGCCCTTTTTATGATGAACAGCAATAGCTTGCAAAACCCGTCTATTAACCCCTGAACGTAAAGCTGAATGTCTTCTCTGCGTTCTCTGCGTTTCATGACAGACAAAGTAAATGTCATTTATAGCTCTAATTCTCAAGAAAACAGGGTGAAATGTTAACTGAGGTACAGAAATGCAAGGTGAGAATATTGACACCACACCAACTGAGCTGATGAGTATCTTCTGGGCTCGTGGTTTATGGCATTTAGACTTTAAAGCTTTGGAAACTGCCCCTTCCATCGGGGTACCTAGGCCTGGCAGTAGGGCCCATGAGAGACCGCGGGAGGTGACCCTGGCTCTGGGCTTTGTCCGACTCCCCAGAAAGGTCACCGGCTGCTTCTCCCTCTGGGCCGCAGGGAGCGTGTGTAAGTTAATCTCTGTAAGCAGAGACCGTCCTAGGGCACTAAGTACCCACAGCTTTAAAACTTGACCATGAAATGGCCAATTAACAATTTCCTGTGGAATACTTTTCACTTTGAGATGGGTTAAGGGTCTGCTGGGTTGAGTCCTCTGCTGTCCCCATCCCTACCCCCAGCCACGCCCAGGGCCCTCACCTCCATGCAGATCCCACCTGCTGGGGGTGAGGAAGGTGCGGCCCCCACATGCACCTGTCCCCGCCCAGCAATCCCACCCCTGGGAATGCATGCTCGGGGATGACCGGAGGGGTGCTCACCTGGGAGCAGAAACGTGCCCCTCTCAGCAGCCCCTCAGAAGCACTTGCTAAGTCACGATGTCTCCATGCATTTTCTGGTTCTGAAGATCATACATAGAACTATTCATTGGTGTGGAGGAGCATCTATGTGCACATGTGCGTGCATGTATGAGATGCACAGGAGACGTGCTGGGAGGCGTTCCCAAGGGCCACCAGGGAGAAGAGCAGGCCCCCGGGGCCCTCCGTCTCCAGCCCTCTGCTGGCCATGCCCCCCTTTCCCCTTGACACCCTGCGCCTGACGCAGCAGGAAAAGCCTGGAGGAGCAAAGGCCACAGGTGGGCAGGGCGGACCAGAGGCCTTGGGTTGATTCTAGGTTCCCACTTTCTGGGCCCCGGGCCAGGTCTGCTGAGCTCACAGGAGGGAGGACTTTCAGGGACAGGGAAGAGGCAGGGGAGTAGTTTTGCACCATGTAGGCTGGAGGCCCTGGAAGGGACGGGCCCCTCAGGGGGTGGGAAGGTGGAGTGGCAGCTCTGAGCAACCTCGGCTCTGCTTTCAGGGCCCGGTCTGATTTTCGTCATCTACCCCGAGGCGCTCGCCACGCTCCCGCTGTCCTCGGCCTGGGCTGCGGTTTTCTTCATCATGCTCCTGACCCTGGGGATCGACAGCGCTGTGAGTGACCCCTCCTCCCACTGCGGGGGCACCCCCGATGGCCGAGCGGCTCACCACACTCTCGGCCTGGTGAGCCCCGGGTGCTCTTAAGGGCCCCAAAGCTCCCCGGCCAGCACCCCCGCCCCCAGCCCCTGCAGCATCCCGCCCACCCTGCACTGTTGGCTGCAGATGGGGGGCATGGAGTCGGTGATCACCGGGCTCATCGACGAGTTCCAGCTGCTGCACAGGCACCGGGAGCTCTTCACCCTCGTCATCGTCCTGGCCACCTTCCTCCTCTCCCTCTTCTGCGTCACCAACGTGAGTATGGCCCTTGGCCAGGGCATGTCATTGGCATTTGGTGCCGGGCAGTGTGCTGGGGTGTTCTGGGCGGGCGGAGCCCCGACACATCAAAGAGCACGTCCCTCAAAGAGAACCCGTGGTCATGATCATATGGAGCCCTGGGCACACTCGGGGAGCCCTGGGCACACTCGGGGAGCCGTGGTCACACGCGGGAGCCCTGGGCACACTCGGGGAGCCCTGGGCACACTCGGGGAGCCGTGGTCACACTCGGGGAGCCCTGGTCACACTCAGGGAGCCCTGGTCACACACGGGGGGCCCTGGTCACACTCGGGGAACCCTGGTCACACTCGGGGAGCTGTGGTCACATGTGGGGAGCCCTGGGCACACTCGGGGAGCCGTGGTCACATGCGGGGAGCCCTGGTCACACTCGGGGAGCCCTGGTCACACTCGGGGAGCTGTGGTCACATGCGGGGAGCCCTGGTCACACTCGGGAGCCCTGGTCACACTCGGGGAGCTGTGGTCACATGCGGGGAGCC
>JAQQAC010000073.1:0-25470 GCA_029783875.1 Phataginus tricuspis
GGCTCCCCGCATGTGACCACAGCTCCCCGAGTGTGACCAGGGCTCCCGAGTGTGACCAGGGCTCCCCGCATGTGACCACAGCTCCCCGAGTGTGACCAGGGCTCCCCGAGTGTGACCAGGGCTCCCCGCATGTGACCACGGCTCCCCGAGTGTGCCCAGGGCTCCCCACATGTGACCACAGCTCCCCGAGTGTGACCAGGGTTCCCCGAGTGTGACCAGGGCCCCCCGTGTGTGACCAGGGCTCCCTGAGTGTGACCAGGGCTCCCCGAGTGTGACCACGGCTCCCCGAGTGTGCCCAGGGCTCCCCGAGTGTGCCCAGGGCTCCCGCGTGTGACCACGGCTCCCCGAGTGTGCCCAGGGCTCCCCGAGTGTGCCCAGGGCTCCATATGATCATGACCACGGGTTCTCTTTGAGGGACGTGCTCTTTGATGTGTCGGGGCTCCGCCCGCCCAGAACACCCCAGCACACTGCCCGGCACCAAATGCCAATGACATGCCCTGGCCAAGGGCCATACTCACGTTGGTGACGCAGAAGAGGGAGAGGAGGAAGGTGGCCAGGACGATGACGAGGGTGAAGAGCTCCCGGTGCCTGTGCAGCAGCTGGAACTCGTCGATGAGCCCGGTGATCACCGACTCCATGCCCCCCATCTGCAGCCAACAGTGCAGGGTGGGCGGGATGCTGCAGGGGCTGGGGGCGGGGGTGCTGGCCGGGGAGCTTTGGGGCCCTTAAGAGCACCCGGGGCTCACCAGGCCGAGAGTGTGGTGAGCCGCTCGGCCATCGGGGGTGCCCCCGCAGTGGGAGGAGGGGTCACTCACAGCGCTGTCGATCCCCAGGGTCAGGAGCATGATGAAGAAAACCGCAGCCCAGGCCGAGGACAGCGGGAGCGTGGCGAGCGCCTCGGGGTAGATGACGAAAATCAGACCGGGCCCTGAAAGCAGAGCCGAGGTTGCTCAGAGCTGCCACTCCACCTTCCCACCCCCTGAGGGGCCCGTCCCTTCCAGGGCCTCCAGCCTACATGGTGCAAAACTACTCCCCTGCCTCTTCCCTGTCCCTGAAAGTCCTCCCTCCTGTGAGCTCAGCAGACCTGGCCCGGGGCCCAGAAAGTGGGAACCTAGAATCAACCCAAGGCCTCTGGTCCGCCCTGCCCACCTGTGGCCTTTGCTCCTCCAGGCTTTTCCTGCTGCGTCAGGCGCAGGGTGTCAAGGGGAAAGGGGGGCATGGCCAGCAGAGGGCTGGAGACGGAGGGCCCCGGGGGCCTGCTCTTCTCCCTGGTGGCCCTTGGGAACGCCTCCCAGCACGTCTCCTGTGCATCTCATACATGCACGCACATGTGCACACAGACGCTCCTCCACACCAATGAATAGTTCTATGTATGATCTTCAGAACCAGAAAATGCATGGAGACATCGTGACTTAGCAAGTGCTTCTGAGGGGCTGCTGAGAGGGGCACGTTTCTGCTCCCAGGTGAGCACCCCTCCGGTCATCCCCGAGCATGCATTCCCAGGGGTGGGATTGCTGGGCGGGGACAGGTGCATGTGGGGGCCGCACCTTCCTCACCCCCAGCAGGTGGGATCTGCATGGAGGTGAGGGCCCTGGGCGTGGCTGGGGGTAGGGATGGGGACAGCAGAGGACTCAACCCAGCAGACCCTTAACCCATCTCAAAGTGAAAAGTATTCCACAGGAAATTGTTAATTGGCCATTTCATGGTCAAGTTTTAAAGCTGTGGGTACTTAGTGCCCTAGGACGGTCTCTGCTTACAGAGATTAACTTACACACGCTCCCTGCGGCCCAGAGGGAGAAGCAGCCGGTGACCTTTCTGGGGAGTCGGACAAAGCCCAGAGCCAGGGTCACCTCCCGCGGTCTCTCATGGGCCCTACTGCCAGGCCTAGGTACCCCGATGGAAGGGGCAGTTTCCAAAGCTTTAAAGTCTAAATGCCATAAACCACGAGCCCAGAAGATACTCATCAGCTCAGTTGGTGTGGTGTCAATATTCTCACCTTGCATTTCTGTACCTCAGTTAACATTTCACCCTGTTTTCTTGAGAATTAGAGCTATAAATGACATTTACTTTGTCTGTCATGAAACGCAGAGAACGCAGAGAAGACATTCAGCTTTACGTTCAGGGGTTAATAGACGGGTTTTGCAAGCTATTGCTGTTCATCATAAAAAGGGCAAAAAGCAGGAAAAATGCATAAATGCAACAGTGAGTAAATTTCAGGGCTGTGAACTTATTTGCACTCTGCTCCGTTCTCCCGCCTGTATTGGGTCTCCCTTCCTGGGGGAAGAGTACACGCTGAGACCCCCTCCCAGCCCCCGCTTTCCCAGCAGTCCTGGGGTACCCATCCCTCTCCTCCTTTTCCTGCTTTCAAAGTGGGGGTCTTAATGCTCAGCTCTCCAAGGACCAGACGGGATGATGAGGGCTGGGCTGGCTGGCAGCTCGGGGCACAGGTGGGGCTGGTCTGGGTCCCCAGGAGGAGAGGGGACTTCCCAGAGGAAGCAGGGAGCCCACCCTAGCTGGGGAAGACCCCTCACAGCTCTCCTGCTGAACAGTCCTGAAGGAAGGTGAGGGGCTGCAGTGACCTCGGGAGACCCTGCAGTGCAGGGCTGCCCCAGTTTAAGGCTGTCTGTGCCAGGATTTTCCATGCCTATCCCAGGGGCTATGGCAGTCATGGACCCCCAGGACTCCCAACTGTGCCTGGCCTCGGGCTGCCTCCTGCCTGGTCCCTGCTCATCCCCGGCCTGTGCACTCCCACCGCAGCTCCCCAGCATGAAGATGCTTGGCGTCTTGGGCAGCTGGGGGACAGCTGGGAACAGGGTTTCCCAGTGGCGCCATGCATAGGAGACTTCAAGGATCTCTCTGGTTGTTATCCAAAACCCATCTAAATACGTCGTGGTCACTGGCTATCTAGAGGGAAAGCTTCAGAACAGACCAACTGCTCATGTGGAAAACAGCCGAGCCTCCATCGGCCGGCCACACTGAGGCCCAGAGGCCAGCTCTCCAGCCCTGCTGCTTGTGCTGCCCAGAACAGCTCAGCGCACCCAACCCCGAGCTGTGAGTTCCCCCAGCCTGGGGTAAACAAAGGCAGGGAATCGCACTGTGAGAGTGGCCACCCCAGAGATGGGGAGCAGTCCCTCGTCCTGAGGCCCCAGTGGCCTCTGCAAGGACCCAGCCGAGGTCCCAAGGGGCAGGGGCAGGAGGATGCAGTGGGCCCGGCACTTCCTTCGGGTCACTGTGATCTGGGCATTCTGGCACTTGAGCACCAAGCTCAGGTTCCAGTCAAGCTCGGGAACGGCCCTCGAGGCCGGGTGCCCTTCATTCTGCACGGGAACGAACGCTGGGTGGTCAGAGCCACTAGAGAGGGCAGAGGTGTGGGGCCCCTAGGCCCGGCCTGGGGGGACTCACCATCCTTGGCCACGTCCCCGATGGGCACACTGTGCTTCTGGGCCATGTACCCCAGGAAGGCGAAGACCACGAAGCCGGAGGAGAAGCTCGTCAGGGAGTTGACAGAGGTGGTGATGATCGCATCCCTAGGGAACAGGACGCTCCGTGCCAGCACGCACCGTGCTGGACAGCGCAGTTTCTAGTCATTGTGCCTGACTGACTGCGTCTGGGGGCCGATGGCCTTTGGAGGGGCGCTTTCCTGGACCGCACGGCTAGCCACCTCGGGCTGCACTGTGGGAGCTGGCACTCTGGGGACAGGGGACCTCCTGGTTCTGGGCGTGTCAGCCATCCGTGTGCCCAAGGAGAAGGACGTTTGCAAAGCGCCCAGACCCGGAGGCTCAGGGTGGACTCAGGCAGCGCTGTCTGGGGACCTGCCTCCCGAAGCCCACCTCAGGTGGGACCTCCTGGCAGTGGTCTTCTCGACACTTTGTCGCACACACGGGATTTTTACCACATTTTCCTCCTTGTGATGTGAAGGAAAATAAACACAAGCCCATGAAGGTCAGAGAGAGCAGGTCCCAGATGAAACCCTGTCTCTGGGATTAGAAGGCTCTTGGCCCCGGCGTGTGACTGCTGTCAGGGCTGTGGGCACAGGGGCTGGCATTTCCCCCCCTGCCCTGGGGCCAGCCCCCTGGAGACCTGCGTGCGGGGTCTGGGAAGCCGCCTGGGGCCCGGGCTCCCCAGCTGCATGCCAGCAGGGGACATGGGCTTCCTTGTGGGGGAAGCCTGACCCTGGGCCTCGGGAGGGTGAAGCCAGCTGGGAGTCTGGGAGGAGGGAGAGGGGGGAGGGTCCTCAGCTGGGAATCTAGGGGGCTTCCTCCTGGAGGCAGTGGCAAATATCACCTGTTTCAATTCCTTCCTTAAAGCAGGGATCTACATTTTGCCTGTGGCTTCCCCATTTTAGCTTCCATTTAAAAAGCGCCTTTGGCTTAGAGGTTTTGTAAGCACAGTTGACTGCCCTGCCTTCATCTGGGACACATCACCCCCAAAGGCGATGACACCTGCCCCCTTCAGGAAGGGCCCCCTGACGGCAGGAGCTCAGGACGTACCTGTAGCAGTTGTTGGTGAACTTATTGTAACTGGAGAACGCGATGAGCACCCCAAACCCAACGCCCAGGGAGAAGCATATCTGGGTGGCAGCGTCTATCCAGACCTGCACAGCGCCAGAGAGGAGAGAAGGGGAGAGGCCCTCAGAGACGCCTGGCGAGGGCCGTGCCGTCATAAGGCAGCTGTGCAAATGACCCCTTAAACTCAGCACCGCGACTGTTGGCAAATGCCGTCTCAGGGCGCGAACCTCCCTGTGGCACTGGTCTGAAGAGCATGGGGAAAGGGGCCGCGTCGTTTCGATTTCCCTCGACTTATCAGTGCCGCCACTCCACAGAACCAGACTTGATCTGGTCCATGACCTTCTTGACAGAGTTGATTTGTTAAAATGCTATGTGACGTTGATGCCTCAGTTGGACATACACCCACTAACACCCACTTCATACCCTCCCACAGCATCACAAACACACGGCGCCCATGTGCCCAGCAGCGTTCAGATGCACCGAGGGTGGCTTACACGTGTGGAGAGTGAAGGCGGGTGGCCAATACTGGACCACTATGCTATTTAAAAAGTCAGACAACCTGCTCATGTCAGGGCATGTGGAGACTGGTAAGGTGGGTGCCCACTGTGCCCCTGTACAGCCTTGGGTGGGGACAAGAAGCAGCCACTGGAAAGCCCCCTTCCCCGGAGGAATCAGCCTGGAAGGCCTGGGCCGGACCTGCTTCCTGGGGCTGGCTGGTCTGGGGGCTGGGACACTCAGGTGGGGAGACCTGAGCTCACACCGGGGAGACAGCGTGTCCTCGGAGGGCCCCAGGGCTGCTGGCCTGAGTGAGGCCGGAGCCCAGGCTCAGGGAGCCGGCTCCCTGCCCCGTTCCAGGACCAGTAGGGCCCCTGTCCTTGGGGCCACAAGCCCAGAGTCTTGGGGTCACCCAGTGTTGGGGATAGCAGGCTTATAGGCATCAGGCGGGGCCTCAGCTAAAGGCTCAGGGTGGCCAGGTAGGCAGTGGGCCAAGGGGCCCCCACTCTACCCCGGGTGCCTCTTGTGCTCGTCATTGGCCAGTGCACCCGACCAGGTGGCTGTGGGCAGAAGCCAGTGCTGTGTGGGAGCTCCTGCCTCTTGGCCGGCCCTCACTGGGCCGGTGCCACCCCGGGGCCTTTGCTCATGCTGCCCACCTGCACGACCTCCCGGATGACTCCAGGCTCTGCTTGCCTCCCCCACCTTCCTTATTCTGGTCCATCCAGCTGCCCGTGCCCGCATGTCCCCCTTCTCTCCCCAAGCTCTGCCAGGTGGGAGGGTTCAGGTCAGAGTCCAGTGCACAGCAGGGCAACATGCACCTGCTGGATTTACAGGGGGAAGGACACATTCTGGCCGAGTGACGGCCTTTGCAATCCCCTGACAGCCCCCCACATGGGGCACGCCGCCACGTGCCCTGCAGGGCTGTGAGCAGAGGGCACACTCACAGAGGCCTCGCAGAGCCGGTGGAAATCGACACTCAGGTACGCTTTGATGCCATCAATGGCTCCAGGAAGGGTGATGCCTCGCAGGAGCAGGGCGAAGAGGACCACATATGGCATGGTGGCCGTGATCCACACGACCTGGGAGAAGACGCATCACCGGCTGCACGGCCACCCGTGGGCAGGGAGGGCGCACAGGTCACCCTGAGGGTTTGTGTGAGGGAGAGGTGCCTCTGACTGGGAAGCCCCACATCCCAGACAGTCACAGGCCACCAGCTCAGCAAAAGCACACGGGAATGAGAGCGCTGCTCCCGCCCATCTACTGCATCTGGACTGGGGATGAAGGCGGGACAGACACCGCGCAGAAGCACCTTCCTGCATCTGGTCCGGCGCAGGCGGTAGCAGTGGCTGACCCCAAGGAGTGAGGATTTGCAGGCATGGTGCAGACATGCATCTGGGTTAGTGGTCAAGGGTGGACCTGGGTCCTGACAGGCTCCTGGCATTTCACTGCAAGTGCCACCCCCAGGCCACCTTGGCTGCCTGTCCACCCCAAGGCCAACTCGGCCGCCTGCCCACCCCAGACCACCTCTGCCTTCTGTCCACCCCCTAGGCCACCTCAGCCACCTGTCCACACCCCAGGCCCTCTCGGCTGCCTGTCCACCCCCAGACCACCTCAGCCGCCTGCCCACCCCAGACCACCTCAGCCTTCTATCCACCCCCTAGGCCACCTCAGCCGCCTGTCCACACCCCAGGTCCCCCCAGGCCCTCTCGGCCACCTGTCCACCCCCAGGCCAACTTTGGCCGCCTGTCCACCCCCAGACGCCCCCAGGCCACCTTGGCCACCTGTCCACCCCCCAGGCCAAGCCTGGCCGCCTGTGTCCCCCTGGTGGTGAGGCCTGCAGCCTCACCTTCCCGGAAGTCTTCACGCCCTTCCACAAGCTGAAGTAGAGCAGGACGATGACGAGCACCAGGCAGGACGCGAGCTGCCACCGGGGAGGGCCCAGGTCGTCGAGGCCGCGGCTCTCGTGGAGGTGCAGCACACCGCGCCTGGAGAGAGAAGAGGATGGAGGGCTGCCGCCTCCCCACCGGAACCGGGCCCTGCCCTCCCTCCTCAGCGTGGTGGAAAGCGCCCGCCTGATGGACCAGAGACGCCCAGCTAGAGGGTCAGGCCCGCAGCCTGAGTGAGATGCAGGGTCTGCCCCTGGAGGTGAGAGGTCACAGTGCTCCTGGCCGCTTGCCCACAGCACCCCTGCTTTTGGAGCTGGGGGAGGGAGTGGGCACAGTGGGCCTTGGAGGAAAGGAGCTGCAGAGCGGGGTGGGGCGGCCCTTTGAGGGTGATAGTCAGTGGACATGGCGACACAGCAGGATGTGCTGGCGCCCGTGCTGCTCTCCGGGGGTGGGCTGGGGCCGCTCGCTCGCAGGGCCCCAGCTGCTGGCGGAGGGTCCCACAGAGCAGCTCAGGACGACCCTGGCCAGGTTTGCTCCAGAACTGCCCACAGGGGGGAGCGCCATGAGGGCCACGTGGGAAGGGGCTGGGCCGGGGGACACTCCCTGTGGGCCAGTAGGGTCCTGCCTTGCTTCTGCACAGCGTTGCGTCAGACCCTCGCGTGGCCATGTGGGCACGAGCACCTATGGCCGCATCCCACAGCTGGGATTTGGAATCGAGGCCAAGTTGCCGGCAGTGCTGCTGGCTCGGGACGTGGGGAGCTTCACTGCCCGGATGTGCTGAGGTCCCCCGTGGTAGATGCTGCAGACCCCAGCTTTCCAGAGCTTTCCACCAGCTACAGGTACTGTGGGGCCATGTTGGAGGAATTTGGGTCCTTACTCCAGAACCACAGTCTCCTGACAGGGAGGCGCCGGTGGGCTGACAGCCCCGCTCCACACGCCCACCTCATCAGCCTGCAGGAGCGGCCCAGGTCACCGGCGGCCGGTGCTGCAACATCCAAACTGTCATCCCTTTGCTGTCCTCTTTGTTTCTGCAGCAGAGCCACGCCCTGGAGGGAAGGGGCCTCCCTCTGCTGCAGACGCTCTGTGAGGCCTGGGGGGCCTGCCCTCCCTGGTACCTCCTCTGGAAGTAGAATTCCCCAGTCTTCCTCTCCCCACTTCCCCCCACCCCTGCCTCTAAGAGCCCTGGCCTGGCCTCTCCAGCCAGACGTTATCACCGAGAACCTCTGTCTGCCAAGAGCAGAGGTCCCTTTGGGGCAGCACCACTGAGTAAGACCACATAGCGGGACATCCAGACTCACGCCTCCAAGGATTCAGCGGCACCTTGGCACCTTTGCAAGGCCTCATATACATGCTTACGGTTACCCACCTGACCCTGGTGGCAGGCAGCCAACTACTGTTTGCCTGGGGATGGGGCACAGTGGCCTGCGGGCATCTTAGCCTCCTAGTCCCCAGACGGCCGGCTCGGCAAAAAGCGTGTGGCTCACTGCGCACCTGCCCGCTGAGCGGCATCTGGGACACCACACACGCCGGCTTTGCCTCTAAACTCTTCAAGTGCTGTGGGATTGGCACCCTGCCTGCACTGGCTCCATTCCAGCACCGAGAGTAAAGTGTCACCTTGCTTTGCAGTGGTTGGAACCCTCACAGGCAATGAAGGGCGCAGGACGGGGCCAGTGAGCACAGCCAGCCAGAGACAAGCTGAGGGGCCCCCGCCCCCGAGAGTGGCGCACAGCCTCGCAGGATGGGGGGGGCACGTACAGTAGGTGGCTTGGGCCGAAATGCAGAATTTCTGCCACTGTAAGTGGTCTGGAGGACCAGACAGCAGTGGCCTGGGACGTTACCAGCCTTGGGGACGGTCTAACTCCCCCTCTCTGCTGGAGCCTTCTCAGGTGGGCCACTGTCTTGGTTCTTGGTGACAGCGGTGCATCAGAGGAGCACCAGGCGCACCCCATCTGCAGACAAGGTCCCTGGGCAGGGAGACTGTAAGCGCCTGCCCGACCCGAGTCAGACCGGACAGCCCAGCTCAGGACGGCGCTCTGCCAGGTGGGGGGGGCCGGCTGTTCGGGACGGTGAGGGGCCTCCATGCCGGCCATGAGGGAATGATGCCGCAGACAACTGGAAAGCCACACAAAGGTCACCTAGCAGGTGTTTTCAGACATGGGACAGGAGGTGGCGCAGGGCTGAGATCCCAAGGAGAAGGGCGTGATGAGGCGAGTGCGGTGAGGCCCCAGCCCTGCCTGGAGGCCCCTGTGGCAGGCGATGTCCTGACCAGCTCAGAGCCGGGCCAGAGCTCAGGGCATGGGAGGTGCTGGCAGGGGACCCCACAGCACCCACTGCTCAGCCTCAGGGCCCCACTTACTCAAAGTACTCGGCGGCGGGCGTGGTCCTGAAGGTGTCGTTGGCGCCCTGGCTGGAGTTGCTGGCGGGCGTGTCTGAGCAGCTGGCGCTGTTCCACGTGTGGTTGCAGCGGGTCCACGGCAGCTCCGTGGCGAACGAGGAGAAGAAGTAATGCAGCGCCCAGGCGATGATGACGTTGTAGAAGAAGCCCACGTACAGCGAGATGAGGATGACCGTGAAGCCCACGCCTGGGGCCGGCGAGAGCAAAGTCAGCAAGGCTGCCGCAGGAGGCCTCCCCGCCCCGAGCCAGCTGGCTGCCTGCATCCTGAGACGGGCAACGTCTTTAACACCAGGGGTGGCTAGTGGGGGGCAGCTGCAGACTCCCTGTCATGACTGTGGATCAGGGCTGTGCCCCTTCCAAGCAGCCACAGCCATCTGTGCCCACCCAGAGACATCAGGGTCACCTAGGGCCACCCTGGCAGGGCCGGGTCACCCACACATCCACAGGCCTAAGGGCCATTCCTGCTCTCCATGGCCACTCACAGGCACTCAGGCTCAATCCTCAGGGTCACCTAGGGCCACTCTGCCCAGGGTTACCTGTAGGCCACAGGCCATGCAAAGCTGTCAGCCCCTGGGCCATCTGGGGACACTCGGGGGTACAAAGCACCACCAAGAGTCAGTAAACCTCCAAACCACCCAGGGCCACCCAGCAGTGTGCAGTGTCCCCCAGGGCATCTGTGGCCAGCACTAAAGGACAGCTAGGCTCCCCCATGGCCATCCACAGCCACCCAAGCTCATCAGGACCATCAAAGCACCCAAGACTATTCATGGCCACCCGGGCCATGCATGGTCGCCATGCCCGACAGGCTACCCGTAGGCCCTGTATGACTGTCTGTGGCTGTTCAAGGCCCTCAAGGCCAAGCAAAGCAATCTGGATTTCTTCGTAGCTACCTGCAGTCATCCAACTTCACCAGGACCCAGCATGGCCATCCAGGGTCACCCAGGGCCACACAAAGCCAGCGAGGGCCACCCAGGACTGTACATGACCACGCGGGGCTCCTGGGGCCCCCCAGGCCCACACACAACCTTCCAGAGCCTCCTCAGGCTCCCAGGGCCTTTCAGGGTGACAGTTCCAGGATCATAAAACCTGTAATCGGGGGCTGGTCATCGAGGGGCTCCAGCTCCTGGTGAGCTAGAGAGGCGTGCACTCTTGGGGCTGTGCCGACCTGACTGCCGGGCAGACAGGTGTGGCCAGAGGGCCTCCTCCCATCGCTGAGGGGCCCCTCCAGTGCCAGGCGAGTGCTGCCGCGCCGCCACCACCGTGGCTCGTGCCCACGAGCTCCTTGCAGAGTTCTTTCCAATCCAACATTCCTCTTAGGCTTGTTGATAGGGTAGATTTGGGCCGTAACTTTAACCCCCTTCACTCAATCCTGGTTAGGTGT
Organism: Phataginus tricuspis; assembly: GCA_029783875.1. Classification (NCBI taxonomy): domain Eukaryota; kingdom Metazoa; phylum Chordata; class Mammalia; order Pholidota; family Manidae; genus Phataginus; species Phataginus tricuspis. Next base: position 10,666 of record JAQQAC010000073.1, read on the forward strand.
CCTGCTCTGTCTTGCCTGCTTGTGGCTGGGGACAGAGCACACCTTCAAGTTGACAGTTACAGGAAGTGTCTTGGGTTGTTTTCATGGCCATAACCTTGGGAGAAGCTAGTCTCAGGCACAGGGTATTCATTGAAATTCTCTTCTGTCCCTGCAGGCAGAAAGGGGCCCTGCTGCTCACTCGCGCACGTGCATCGAACAGGCCCTGGGTCAGGAGCTGCCGAACGGAATGGGCTCTGCTGTGTGAGCCCTCCTGAGAACGTGCTCTGCCGCGGGGATGGTAAGACCAGGACTTTTCGCTTTGGAAGGCTTTCTCCAGCATGGAACCGGCTAGTATTAACCTACACTGCAGCTCTGCTCTCTGAGCTCCCTGGGAGAGGCTGAGCTGTGATTATAGGAAACGCATCCAGGCAGCCATCTTTTTGGGAAGCTGTGTTATCTAGAAGTGCATTACAGAAAGTTTTCCCTGACTGTGGATGCCTGACTTGAAATCTTTTTAAGGTTACGACTGTGTGTCAAGTCCTTGGCTTGAAATGCAGGGAACTGAAAGGAGCCTTTGATCAAACACCAGAGCAGATCAAACCCATGTGGAGAGGAGGGTCCCTCCCAGCCCGCTGCTGTGTGGACGGCCCTCCATCTGGGCAGGCCAGCCTTCCTGACCTTCCCAACAGACTGGCAAAGTCTCTGCTGGTCGAGGTCGCTCCCGGAGCAAATGGGCAGGCCCCCCGGCGCCCCAGCGGCAGGGATGGGGCAGGAGAGTGGGGCAGGTGTGGGGCTCCCTCTCCCCAGGCCCCTGCGAGGACACGTTTGGGTGCTGAAGCCCCCCTGCAGCTTCTCGGGCTGGGTGCCCACCTGAGGGGCTCTGGAGAGACTGTCAGGGTATCCAAGGATGTATTCCAGTCTCTGAGGCCACCCACCCTCGTGTGGCCCTTCCCGGGCGGACCTCAGCAGTCGGGTGCGGGGCGAGGCTCCCAGGCCGAGGGAGAGGACGGGTGGGGGCGGCCCGGATCCGTCTCCGCGGGAGGACGCCTCTGCGGGGCCCCGGGGGGCTTGCGGCTCCAGGACAGTCATTTGCAGCATTTTAACTTTTGCCCTCATTTGCCGTGTGTTACCCCAACTTAATGAGACATGAAAATATGTGCAACATCATTAATTTTCTTTTTAAAAGACAAAAAAAGGAAAGAGAAGGCACTTTATCAGGGTGTCCAGACCAGCGTGGCCTCGCCTCACCTAATTCAAGGAGCAAAGACAATCTCTCAAATGGGCACCATGTGGAAAAAATATGAGCCAGCGATCAGGAGCTCGCCTGCTGGGAATGGCGGCTTTATTAGGGTGTTAAACTATTCGCAGTGTCTCCTACTTGAAAATGGAAGTCTGATGTTCTTGCATTGATTTATGTCCTCGGCACACAAACGCAGCCCTGTGCTGATAACTCAGATTCCAAAGTACAGCGGTTGAACTTTTGCAACTTTAGATTCCTTCAATCCTTTACAAGACGGGTGACCAGGCTCCTCCGAGATCCCACCCATGAGGGAACCTGGCACTCCTTCCAGTGGCCACACTCAGCCCCGGGCAACCGTCCCCACAGACGAGTGGCCAGAGCCAGACAAAAGCTGACAGGTACAGCGTGACAACGGGGCTGACTCGGAGCGGGGGGGTGGGCTGACGGCATGCGCACGGCCGGGAGGCGGTGGGATCCTGCGTCTGCGTTCTTGACTTCTCTCTAATAGGCACTGGGATTTGCTCCCGCTGGAGTCGGGTTTCCCATATTAGCCCAAATATGTTAGGATAAGCAGTCCTTTGATGTCCTTGGAAATCATTTATTGACATTTTATAAACCGCAATATACAACTTCACTTTGGCAGCCTCATTAGGAGATTCTGCTTGTGGCGGGCCATACAATGGGACTCAGCTTTGCTCTGCCACCCACAGCCCCCGGGCCACCGTCCTCCTGTCCTGCAGATGCCCTGCCTAGCATGGTGCCCAGCAAAGAGGCACGTTCACGTTGATTCAGCGCTAGACTGCCTGGTGGGAGGTGGGCACAGGGCACGTCACGTAACACTGACGACAGCTCCAGTACCAAGGGGGCCGTTCTTGGAATCTGGGAGTGCAGGCGTGGTGTCCCTGCAATCTGTGCTGCACAGGGAGGCCACCCCTCCGCCACATTTCGCCAGGACAGGCACGCTCAAGGTCCCATTCAGCCCCTTAATGCTGTGTAAGTACTGCCACGGGGCAAGCACGTGGCGGCCTGGCCACGTGACGTGTTAGCCACCCGGCAGAGCCTGGAGCAGCGCAGTCGGCTTGTACAGACCCACAAGCAGCGGCCCGGCCTCGGCACCTGACCCCAGCGCTGCCCATCCCCGTGCTGGAGGCAGGTGGGGCGGGGAGGGAGGTCTCTGTGCTTCCACTTGAGGGTGGGTCCGTGAACCGTTTAGCCTCGGAAAAAACTGCTAATGTCTTCAGTTCACCAAGCAGGCCGTTAAGAAGGACTAGTACACGCGTCTGGGAGGCACCATCACGCCTGGGCAGCCTCAGGGTTTCCGCTGTGAGGGCCATTTTCCCTCTGGAGCCTGACCTCGGCAGCTGTGAGCTGTGCCCCTCCTCCAGCTGGGTCAGCTGCCATCTCGGCAAAACCCACTGGCCACCCACGGCATGATCTCGGAGACTTTGGGCTTCTGCTCTCCTCCAAACACACCCGCTTTTCAAGAACTGAGAAATTCAAGGACGGATCTTTTAATAGCCATTTTCTTAATGCCCCAGGCATCTGAACCAGGCACCTCCATGTCTATTGGAGCAACTGCCCCTGAGTCCCCCCTGAGCCGCCAGCTCCTGGGCGGAGGGGGTGACCCTGCAGTTAGACTGGGAGTCACACTGGCCTGGGATGGAACCCTGCCTGTCCCTGATGAGGTAACGGGGGCGTTACTCAATCCCTGGGACCCTGTGTCTGCGTCTCCAAAATGGAGATGATGCAGTGTGGGCCTCCGCCAGGGCTCTCGTGAGGGGGCAGCAAGGTGCCCGTGGGAGGTCAGCTGCGAGGCATGTAGTGTGGGCCTCCGCCAGGGCTCTCGTGAGGAGGCAGCAAGGTGCCCGTGGGAGGTCAGCTGCAAGGCATGTAGTGTGGGCCTCTGCCAGGGCTCTCGTGAGGAGGCAGCAAGGTGCCCGTGGGAGGTCAGCTGTGAGGCGCACCCCTGCTCAGCAGGAGGTGTGTTTGCTCCATGGAGTTGCGGTAGCTGCCTGAGGGTGCAGTGACTCACCAGAGAGGGAGAGAGACGACAGCGACGTAGGCATGGCTGATAGACACCATAGGTAAGTAGGGAGAGGTAGGTGGGTAATAGGTGCTAGGTAGGTAGGTAGGGGATAGACGGCTGACAGATGACGGAGGACAGGTGGACGTTTTATGTACCATTTCAACAGGCCTACACACAGCAGTGCTAATGAGTTGCAGGATGGTCCTGCCCAGGAGCAAGGGCGTCCTCGGTCAGTGCGGACCTTTAAGGTAGGACCGGAATTAAGATGTGCGTCCATCTGCACAGACACCTAGCAAAGCAGGACCAAACACACGCACCTGGGGTGGGTTGGCTGTGAAAGCCCTAGAGCCACTGCTGGGGTCTGTGCCTGCCAGGGTGCAAGGCGCCCGTTACCTTTCAGGATGGGGCAGATCTTCCAGACACCTGCAGCCCCTTCCCTGTGGAATTGCCCGAGGGCCAGCTCCATGTAGAACAGTGGCATGCCAGCGATGACCATGAAGAGCAGGTAGGGGACCAGGAAGGCGCCTGTGGGCAGGACAGCACGTTCAGCCTGGGGACTCAGAAGGGCCCACCTGTCGTCCCTGCAGCAGGGCCTGGGGGCTCAGCCAACCGCACCTCTTGGGCGGGAGGGTGCTCACCTGTCTCCACAAGCTCTGTACAGCCGTCCTCCAAAGGAAAGTCCCAGGCTGGGCTAGTGAGCCTCCCACCTCCATGCCCGGCACCCACTGTAACCAGAGCCCTAACACATCCCCACTGAAAGCCAACCACCCCACCCCAAGTGACATCAACCCCAAGAGCTGAGCAGAGAAGGCCCTCGCCTGTCCTGCACTCCTGGCGGCTCTGCCCCTCTCCTTCCTCCGCAGAAATGTCTGCCCTCTTGAGCTGTACATCCTCTGGGATCTGTGGTCCAGCTCCGACCTGTGTGGGCTCTGTCATCCATCCCTAGCTCTTGGCATTCAGATCCCAGCATGAATCGGGGACTGAGCCTGACAGGTGCTGCCTGAGGGGCCAGTCCCTTTGGGGTGGCCTTGACCCCTTGAGCTGGCGCTCACTTTGAACAAAGGTCAGGGTCCCACAGGCTCTGCTTTGTAAGGCCCTCTTGCTCCAGATGAGGGGGCTTTGTATGGCTCCTCTCCTGGGATGGGGAGGGGTGGCAGGGAGACCCCACGGTTCTGACCGTCACGGGCAACTTACTTACTGTACCTGCCTTGAGGGTGGACACAGCAATGCCGGCCTCCCTACGGGCACACCGTCAAGTTCTTCCAAAGCCTTCCAGAGTGCAGGGAAGAGAGTGACCAGTGAGTCACGAAGGCCAGCAGGGGAAGTGGGCTCGTGGGAGGTGAGTGCCGCCTTAACTGGCTTCTCCATTCAAAGTGTTCGGGGACCTTGCCCCTTAGCTTGGGCTTGTCCAGGGACAGCCATGGCTCTAGGACTGGCTGAGTTCAGGGGTAGTGGGAGTGGGGAGAGGTATGGGCGCATTTCCAGGGCACCTCTGTGCCAAGTTCAAGGGCCTTGCGCACTGTTACGTACTACTCTAAATTGGACAAAGACAACATTCTTCAGGCCTTTGAGAATTTCCCTCCAAGGTGAAAATCACCTCTGGAAACAGACGGCAGAGGCTTGGAGCCTCCAACACCTAACCCCTGGTTCCTGCTTTCCCGGCCCCAGTGTCCTCAACAGTAAGGTACAGATTCAGGGTGAGACTGCTCTGAGCCTGACGGCTTTGTGCCATCTGCCTGGGAAGCCTGTGCCCTGCCCAGCGTGCAGGCATTTCTCCCAGGCACTGCCTGCAGCTGCCCAGCCACGAGGGACTCACCACCGCCGTTCTTGTAGCACAGGTAGGGGAACCGCCAGACGTTGGCCAGGTCCACTGCGAAGCCAATCACGGAGAGGAGGAAGTCGATTTTCTTGCTCCAGGTCTCCCGTTCCTGGGGCTCCACGGGGGACTGCGGGGGGCTGACCAGGGTGGAGTTCGTGAGCTGCACCCCATTTTGCTCCTTGACCAGGACAAGTTCCACTGCCTTCGGGCCTGTGGCATTGAGCTCCTTAGCTGGGGCCACCACGGAAGACATCAGTCCCACTGGGCATCTGCTCGTACTCATGGGCAGACTGGACTCTCGGAATCCCGCACGTCTCCCCTCGGCCTTTGGCCAGCATTAAAAGGAAACACACAGAGGAACACCGATTACCAGCCGGAACACAGCAGCCCGGTGGCCATGGCAGAGGTCTGAGGCACTGACGTTCATTCCTTTGGGGGCAGAACAAACACGTTCCCCGCACTCGGCAGGCCCAGCCGGGGTTGGGGGCAGGAGACGGCTTGTTCCCGCAGGGCCCGGGGGCAGGGCAGGCTGCGGGCCCTCAGGGCAGACATCTGCTTGGCCCCCTCGTTCAGCAGTCATCTCCATGCCTGTCACCCTGCAATGCTGTGTAATCTCTAATTTCACTTTCAGGAGCAATGCAGGCAGCCTCCTCATCCCCCATATGGTCGGGGGTAACTTTATGATCTTTGAGTAGCAGTATAGGAAGCCTTTCTAGCAGCCTACACGTGTACTTTACACCCAGCAACAAAAGCAAAGAGCAAATTTTACAACCAGGCAGCGATTCAAAGTTCAAAGTAACAAGCTTGATGGTGTCTTCAAGGGGCCGCGCAGCCCACAGCCACCCGCCACCAGGCTCACGGCCCGCCTGGAAGTGCCGGGGCAGGGCAGGGTCTGCGGGAGGGAGGGACTAGCTCCTCTACTCAGCCACTTGACTAGGGGGGCTGAGTCCCAGTGACCTTCATAAGGTCCTGGTAACAGGATCAAGGGGAACAGAAGTGACCCGGTCCCGGCCAAAGGGAAGGGTGCCCCCCACCAAGGGTGACTGCAAGTTTGGCTTCTGGCATTTGGATCCATCTGCTTGTTTCAGCTCTGCACGTGTGTGTGCAAACACACACACACACACACACACACACAGTGAAGCAGATTAAGGATGGCAGCTGCAATGGGGTAATTTTCCTCTGCATCCAAGTCTGAACAGCACATGTTATTTTATTTACCACTTCCCTGTGGCCCCTTCATCCAGGGTGACGAACCCAGTAGGTTCCAGAGGTGTAAGGAAAACTCGCCAAGGCTCTGCGGTGCCTACAGAGCCGGTGGAACTGCGGCCAGTGGGCTGAGAAGAGGGCGAACCCCAGCCTTGTGCTCCGACAACCACCCTTGCGGATGCGCGGGACGCCCGCCGAGGAAGCCCACGCGCAGCCTTTGGGGTGAGCCGGCCCCACTCCTGAAGCAAGCCTAAGAGGTCAGCTTCGAGCACAGAAAGCAAAACGTGGCCTCTTAGCGTTGTTCTGCGCCCGGAACGGGGAACGACAGTTGGCTGCGCGGCCAGTGCTGCTCTCAGCCTACGCGCTCAGAGCGCGGCATCTCCAGCCCGCACCCTAAGCTTAAAAATCAAGACAAAGCGCGGTAAGATGAAGGGTTGGTGAAAAATCCCGAGGTCGGACCGGGGGAGGGGGGCCGCTTCGCTGCGCGTTGTCCGGCTCCAGAGGGAGGAACCAGCCGCCCCGAGCCGCGCGCACCTGAACTGGCGCGGCGGGGACTCGGGCGACGGCCGCCCCTCCCGGAATCGCGGAGCCCCGCGCGGCCCCGGGACAGGGCGCTCAGGGGCCACACCAGCCCCTCACCCCCGTCTCCTACACTATCTCTCTGCCACTGGCCGCCTAACTCGTGAATGGCACTGTTGGGGCGCGCAGTACAGCCCGAATGCTGGTGAATTTAGGAGACGACACCGTTTGCCAGACGCAGCGCCCCCCGACGGCGCCGGGGCCGCAGCATTCGGAGAAAAGCGGCGCGCCCGGAGGATGCGCAAGTGGAGGCCCACGGGGTGCCCGGCCTTACCTGCTCGCTGCAGCCTCAGCCTCGCCTCTGCGCTGGGGTAGCGCTGCGCGGCCTACGCCAAGGCTCCGACTGCGACCCCGCTGCGCTGGGCGGGCGCGACCTCCGGGCTCTTAAGTATAGACGGGCCCGCCCCGCCCCGGGTGGGCGGAGGACCAGCCTGGGCCGCGCCCCTCGCCCGCCCCCACGACCCGGACCGCGCGGAGGAGGCGGCGGCGGCCAAGCGGAGGCCAGCGGGGCTCTTCTCCTGGTCTTGCGCGTACGCATGGGAACGGGGACACCTCTGGGCCCCGGGCGTCGCAGGACGCAGGCGGGCGGGTCCCCGGCGGGACCAGTCTAGGGTCACCCTCCCACCCTTACCCGCACCCCCGGGGCTGCCTGCGCACCAGTGTCGCTTTCTGGGGCTCCCGGACGGGGCAGCCGGCCGGTGAGGATGGAGCCGGGCGCACGGCGACCACCAGGCGACCCGGGCCATGACCACGCCCGTCCCCGTGGCCGCAGCGCCCCCACCCTGCTGCCTCCCGCCCCCTTTTTCCCCTGCTCCCACGCCTTCTGAGGTCTGGCGCCCTGGAGACATCTCCCCCCCGAGTGCCCGGAGGAGCTGGGGGCTCGGAGGGGGGATTCCAGGTCGGTCCCCAGGCGCTGCCCTGCCCGGAGGAGCTTCCTTCCCTTCTCCCACCGCGCCCCCGCGGCTCTGCTCGGAGATAACCGGAGGCTGCTGCTGAGGGTTGAGGAGACGCTGGCTGCCCCCTCGCAGGACCCGGTGACCAGGCGGCATCGGGGAGAGGCGCGCTGGGTCGCCGCGCGCTTTGCCCACAGCCAGCGCGCGTGGAATGAATGCAAAGGGCTCCATTCACGCTGGCACCGGAAAACGATTTCTCCGGATGGGCCTGCAAAGCCATGGCAGTGGATGCGGACTCAGGACCCAAGGGCTGGGAATCCTCTTTGGGAAGGTACCCCGTCAAGATCTTTACATTCGCCACGGGGCAGAATGGAAGCCCCAGGCCACCCAGCAAGGCCCAAGACTCCCAGGTGTGGAAGGGGGTCAAGGTGAGTGGTGGTGCCCTGGTCTGAGCATCTCCAGCTCAGCGTGACCCAGACCCTGGAAATTAACCTTCCCTCCTTCCATGCGTCCTTTGATTTTCCCTCTGTGCACGCATGTAGTGGGGTGTCCGCTTCAGTCCCCAGCTCTCCACTCTGGGCTGCTTGTCCTTGCTCAGCAGGGCCCCTTTGTTGGGGACCTCAGAGCACGCTGGCTTCTCAGTACCATTTCCCCCACTCCCTCCACCTCACTGCCTTTTCCAAAGCCTCCTGACCTCGGGGCTGGTGCCAAGGGCAGGGCTGGTACGCAGCCAGAGTGCTCAGCAGCTGCTCTTCTGGGCTGAAGTAGAATCCAGCAGGAAGACCATGGCTCAGTGTCTCAGACCACTTCAGCTGCTGTAACAAAAATGTCAAATACCGGGTAGCTCAGGAACAACGGAAAAGCTCTGGGGGCTGGAAGTGCGAGGCTGAGTCACCTGGCCGACCTGCTGTCTGCTGCAGGTCCACTTGCTCCTTCATAGGGGCCTTGTCCCAGGACCTCACAGGGCCCAGCGGGAGGTGCCTTACTGTGCCCTCAGAGCAGAAAGGGTGAGGGGCCCCCAGGCTCTCTTATCAGGGCACTAAGTCCATTCTGAGGGGCCACCCTCATGACCTGATCACCTCCCAAAGGCCCACCTCCTAAACCATCACACTGGGGGTTAGGATTCAGCATACGAGACTGTGTGTGTGTGTGGTTTCACAATTTGGTCCACAGAACTCAGGAAGATGACAGGTATTTCAGAAGATGGTGACATGCCACCTTGAATCTGTCATGTACCAATGGCCACCATGTGCTCCACACAGGCTTCAAGAGAAAGGACCAGTCTGGTGATGGGGCCTTAATCACCAGCTTCAAGGAGTCAGGTGGCTACCAAAAAGGTTCCTTTAAATCAGGAAACAGAGGCACAAGGGGGCAGTCCAGATTCATATGTTAAACTCCCACACATTTATCTCTTTCTGTGCTGGAGGCTGGAAATCGGGGCTCAGGGTGCTGACAGGGTCTGGTTCTGGTGAGCCCCTTCCAGGTGTACTCTCACGTGGTGGGGGTGCTGGGGGGGAGAAGTGCTCAGGGGAGTGCACTCCTATAAACTAAGATGTTTATATTATTAGAAATGTCATGATGTCATAGGATTTCACTTTCTTTCTTAGTTTTGGTGTTTTCCCTTAATTACTGCCTATTTTTTCATTGGTTAATTTTCCTATTATTAATTAATCTCCAAACTCTGCCACGGAAGTATAACTCTCTAGATAGATTAAAACACAGCAGGCAAGCTGCTGGGTTTTGGTGGTGGTGTTATGTGGAGCTTTCTGAGTCTTTGCTCCCATGTGAACTGCTTACCCCCCAGTCTGGTGGTCCTGGCATTGCCCATGATAACCCAGGGAGTGCTCTTACTTGCTGTCCTCTGCTGGGCCCTGGTTTCTAGGATCCATGCGAGCTGCATTATCTGTCATCATTTGGCACTACCACCTCTGCTTCTCAGATCTCTTGGCACCACAAAGGAAACCAGGACTTCTCCCTCCAAGCCCCTTCCCTGCATAGTTCCAGGTTAGAGTTTGCCTGCGGAGACAATCCCAGGCAGCTCAGAAGCTGCAAGAGAAGTGGAAGCGGTTGCTCCCCAGCTGCATACTGTTGGGAGATGTGACATTCTTAACAGCCTCCTGGTGAGCTCTTCAGAACCACCTGCTCTACCTGAGGCAGGTGCTGGGCAGGGTTCAGCTCCAGCGTCAGCTGCTGGTTTCCTCACTGGAGCAGAGCAGCACAAACCCTGGTCTGTGTGGCCACTGAAGTGTTGAGTGCCTTCCATCATGATACTTGCTAGGAAACACACCAACAGGAGGTATCCTTCCACGGGGCAGGGGCCGCGACGCGCCTTCACAGTCTCACTCACCAGCCCATCAGCCATCCTCCAGCTCACTGTCATTTTTGGTCACAGAAACTTTATTTCTTGTAACTTCTCAGCACATCACATTGGTTCACTACATTGATGACATCATGCTAAATCAGCCAGTGAGCAAGAAATAAAACATATCAAGATGCCTGGGTAAAACACATGCTTGCTAAGGATTGGTGTGGATAAAATGAGAGTTCCTGTGGCCAGGATTCTCACCTGGCCCTGGTTGATTAGCTCACTGCACACCTGTGGGCAATACATGGCTGTTGACTCTATATAAAGAGCTCTGCCCAGCGCTCTGGGCGCGACATGATGGTACAGCTGCAAGGCTGCAGGAGAGCAGAGCAGAGGCCAGAGACTCAGAGGACAGCTGTGCAGGACAACTGTGCAGGCAGAGAGGCCCAGAGGAGGGCTGTGTGGGCAGCTGTGCAGAGGCCCAGAGGACAGCTGTGCAGACAGAGAGGCCCAGAGGCAGAGACCGGCTTGCTGCATGCAGACTCGCTCTGAGTGAATGGAATTTTAGTGACTGACCTGCCACCTGGAAATAAAGTTGGGTATAACCCTTTCACCCCAAGAACATCTTGCTGTCAATTCCTTTGGTCACATTGAATCCATAGCGAACGTGCCTGGGGCTGAAGCCCGTTGGCAAGACAATTGGCGAAAGTTGCAGGGTTCATTGTTGACCAAGGAAAAAGACAGGCTGCCTTTATGGGAGGGGTGCTTCAGCGGGCTGCCCCTGTGAACGGGGAGACAGTGGATTGTCCCATAATGGGTATGTGGTCTGAGGTGGCTGGCCTCCTAGAGGACTGGGCCCCACCCCAGGACTGGAGGCAAGTGGAGGTGACACCTGAGGCTGTAGGGGTGGCCCTTGGTAAAATAAGCAGATCCTTTGAGAAGAAGAGTGCCCGTGAGGCAGCAGGGACTGTGGGTTGGCTGCTTCTCACAGTATGAAAAAGGTCTACAGAAGAGACCCAAGAAATAGCGGCACGAGAACGCGAACTGCAAACGTCTGTGGATTCCCTGAGGAGGGAAATGGCATTGATGCGAGAGGCGGTGGCATGAGAGCGCCGGCAGCAAGGAGCCATGGGAGACAAGACGGCAGCACTGCCAGGTGTTCTGAAGGAGGAGGAGGCCATCAAGGAAAAAGACGAACTCCTGAGGGAAGCCCAGGTGGAGGTGGTAGGAGAACATCAGCTGCGAAGCATTGAGGTGAAGGTAAGAGAGCTGCTGAAGACTGAGCTGGCATTGTTGTGAGGCACTGTAACAGAGGAGGCACTCGGGGGAGTGGAGAGAAAGGTGCCATCAGCCCCAGAAGTGGAGGAGCTGGGGAAGGATGAAGGGGTGGTGCCTGAGGCACTGGCGCCTCCTGTATTGAAAGCACGCCCAGTGGTTGTAAAGAAAATAAAGACCCAGTAGCTGAAGGTTCCCCAAGGAGAGGAGCAGCCCCCTCCCCAGGTCGTGGAGCACCCTATGGTCCGCCCCTATACTCAGGCTGAGCTGGTGGCTGTGGGACTTAGGGGTGGATGGAATTGTTCTGTAGGGATCAGAGATGGGAGAACTGTCTTCCCTGACACTGCAGCCCGCCTTGAGGCAGCGATTACAAAATGTGAGGTGACATGTACAGTAGATGAAGCAACGAGAACCCAGAAAGAAATAAGAACTGTTACTCACACGAGGAATTTGAGGGGCCCGGGAGGGTTACAAGGACCCAGATGTGGGTTGATTTGATACAGGCAGGAGTAGATGGAAGGAAATTAGACAGGAAGAAGGGTCTTACTGGAGCTATGGCAACAACTGAAACCAGTGCAGCAGTTCAAGCCATTAAGACTAAAGAGGCAGAGGTCAGAGACTGAGCCACGAGTCTGGCCTGTGTGTCTGCAAGACTTTTTGCTGGAGAGGCTGGAGAACAATGTTCTAGCTTCCTTGCACAAGGACCATTGCAGAGGACTGAGGGCACATAGATTGAGAGGAGATAATCCTGGAGGGATGGAGTGTGGATAAAATGAGTTCCTGGGGCCAGGATTCTCACCTGACCCTGGTTGACTAGCTCACTGCACACCTGTGGGCAATACATGGCTGTTGACTCTATAAAAAGAGCTCCGCCCAGTGCTCTGGGCGTGACTTGGTGGCACGACTGCAAGGCTGCAGGAGAGCAGAGGACAGAGGCCCAGAGGATGGCTGTGCAGGATGACTGAGCAGAGAGGCCCAGAGGACGGCTGTGTGGGACAACTGTGCAGGCAGAGAGGCCCAGAGGACGGCGGTGCAGACAGAGACCGGCTTGCCGCATGCAGACTCGCTCTGAGTGAACAGGATTTTAGTGACTGACCTGCCATGGTGGAAATAAAGTTGGGTATAACCATTTGACCCCAAGAACGTTTTGCTGTCAATTTCTTTGGTCACACTGAATCCATAGCAAACTTGTCCGGGGTTGAAACCTATTGGCAAGACAATTGGAGAAAAGAAAACAGAAATTCCAAGACTCCCCATCTTGGTGAAGTTCCTATGGGTCAGCAGGTCTGGAACTGGTCAAGGTTCATATCCAAAATGAAAGATAACTTGCTGCATCTGGTGATCCTACTCCTAAGAAAGAACTACCGTATGTGATGAACCTCTTTGGGTTTTCAGGTTTTCCACAATTGGCAATGCTTCTCTGCCCCATTTATGGAGTTATTCGTAACGTATTCAGTTTTGAGGGGAGCATACAGCAAGAAAGGTCCTGCAATGGGTCTGGATTGTTGAGCAAGCTGCTCTCCCAAGAGACCTAGCGCAGTTGTCAGACTTCAGTGTGTATGGGAGTCCCCTGAACAAACTGCTGTCTGCATCAAAGTCACAGATTTCTGAGTCTCACCCTCAGGAATTCAGATTCAGGAGGTCTAAAGTAGGACCTGAGAGTTTGCATTTCTAATAAGTCCCAGGTGGTGCTATTGTGCCGTTTTGGGGCCCAGTGGGGAGCTAGCAGAACCAGTGGGGCATGGGAATTCCCTGGAAGATAGGCACGCCCCTGCAGGTGACTCACGGTGCAGACACTTAGGGCTTTGGGGAAGAGCCGAATATTCCTCTGAGAATACTTATCCTCATTTTGAATAAATACGCTACTGAGCCATAGCACCCCCAGGCAACCACAAATTTGCTAGCTGTAGATTTATTTGTCTAGAATTTTATAGAAATGGAAATATACAGCAAACACTGTTTTGGGAAATATTCTTTTCCACTCAACATATTTGAGATGAATCCATGTTGTTGCATAAGTCAATAGTTATTCCTTCTTATGGCGACATGGTGTTCATTGTATGGATGGAGCATAGTCTACTGATCCATTCACTGACTGATGGACATCTGGCAATTACCAATAAAACTACCATGAACACTTGTGTACAAGTCTTTGTCAGGACATATGCTTTCATTTCTCTTGGGTAAGTATGTAGCTGTAGAATGGCTGGGTCATCTGGTAGATGTGTGTTTAACTGTTTTTTTTTTTATTTTACAATTTATTTTGGTATCATTAACGTACAATTACATGAGCAATATTGTGGTGATTAAACTACCCCCTTCATCAGGTCCCCCCCACCAACCCTATTACAGTCACTGTCCATCAGTGCAGTGAGATGAGAATCCCTACTTGTCTTCTCTGAGTTGTACAGCCCTCCCCGTGCTCCGCCACCTTATGTCTGCTAATCGTAATGCCCCTTTTACCCTCTTATCCCTCCCTTCCCACCCTTCTTCCCCAGTCCCTTTCCCTTTGGTAACTATTAGTCCGTTCTTGGGTTCTGTGAGTCTGCTGCTGTTTTGTTCCTTCCGTTTTTTTCTTTGTTCTTATACTCCACATATGAGTGAGATCATTTGATACTTCTCTTTTTCGGCTTGGCTTATTTCACTGAGCATAATACCCTCTAGCTCCATCCATGTTGTTGCAAATGGTAGGATTTATTTTCTTCTATGGCTGAATAATATTCCATTGTGTATATGTACCACATCTTCTTAATCCATTCATCTACTGATAGACACTTAGGTTGCTTCCATTTCTTGGCTATTGTAAATAGTGCTGCAATAAACATAGGGGTGCATCTGTCTTTTGAAACTGGGCTGCTGCATTCTTAGGGTAAATTCCTAGGAGTGGGATTCCTGGGTTAAATGGTATTTGTCTTTTGAGTTTTTGAGGAACCTCCATACTGCTTTCCACAATGGTTGAACTAATTTGCATTCCCATCAGCAGTGTAGGAGGGTTCCCTTTTCTCCACATCCTCACCAATATTTGTTGTTGTTTGTGTTTTGGATGTTGGCCATCCTCACTGGTGTGAGGTGATATCTCATTGTGGTTTTAATCTGCATTTCTCTGATGACCAGCGATGTGGAACATCTTTTCATGTGCCTGTTGTCCATCTGAATTTCTTCTTTAGAGAAGTGTCTATTCATGTCCTCTGCCCATTTCTTAATTGGATTATTTGCTTTTTGTTTGCTAAGGTGCGTGAGTTCTTTGTATATTTTGGATGTCAACCCCTTATCAGATACATCATTTCTGAATATATTTTCCCATATTGTAGGATGTCTTTTTGTTCTACTGATGGTGTCCTTTGCTGTACAGAAGCTTTTCAACTTCATATAGTCCCACTTGTTCATTTTTGCTTTTGTTTCCCTTGCCTGGGGGGATATGTTAATGAAGAAGTCGCTCATGTTTATGTCCAAGAGATTTTTGCCTATGTTTTTTTTTTTTTT
>JAQQAC010000092.1:0-14368 GCA_029783875.1 Phataginus tricuspis
AAAAAAAAAAAAAATCAACCCTTGTCTAAAGTTTTCTCTCCTAGACTGCATTGTTTTACCTCTCCTTGACCAAGTACTCTAACAGCATCCAAAAAAAGAATCTATGATAATACTCATGGGACAAAGCCTTTGGTGATGGTATTAAAACCTGTCCACAAATTCTTTTACACTCTACCATGACGAGGTGGAGTCTGTGCTGCCTGCCCTTTGTGACGGCCCTGACCACAGAGTGTGGCAGCAAAGACAACGCTCACTTCCGAGGCTGGCTTACAGAAAGCAAAACAGCTTCCATGCAGCTAATGTGGGAATCTTACTTTGAAGCCCTGGGCCGCCACATGAGAATACAGCTTTCCCGAAGCTGCCATGCTGGGAGACCACAGAGAGACAAACAGGGTGCCCCAAGAGCCCCAGCTGTTTGAGTCTTTCCTATGCAGGCACCAGACATATGGGTGAGACGACTCTCAGCCTGGCCACCTTCAGACTGGAACCGTACGAGAGACCCTAAGTAAAAAAGTGCTTAGCTGAGCCCTTCTAGAACCATAAAGGTAATAAAACTGACTGGCATTTTAAGCCTCTAAGTTTTGGTGTATTATTTCATAGTAATAAGTAACTGAAACACCGTTTAAGTCTTAAATTGGTGCGTATTTGTTTGTTTTAATATAGTGGAGAACTACCTGATGACTTACCAAGTGCCAAGCACCAGTCTAGATGTTAGGGGTATAAGCAGAAAACAAAACTGCTTGCCCTCACAGAGCTTACTCTAGCCGAGGCAGTGAACAAGTACGGCGACAATGAGCGTGCTGACATGAGGTGTCACGTGGCAGTACATACTGTGGAGAACAATAAAGCAGAAGAGCGGGCGAAGCAGTGCACGGTGTGTGCTGGCAGGCTTGCTATCATGCAAAGGGTCATCGGGGGAAGCCTCACAGGGCACTGGAAAAAAGTGAGGAAGCAAGCCATCCAGATTCTGGGAAGTGTATTTCCAGAGGGAGGGGTAGGAGAGGGGGGCAGAGACCCCAAAGTGCAGGTGTGCTTGACGATGGGGAAGTGAGGGTGTGGGCTGAGACCAGAGCCTGAGGACCCGCTCTGCAGTGCTCATGTGCCACGGGTTTGCCTTAAGTGGACTTTGGTTAATTTCTATCTTCTGTACACTGGCTGTAATAAAAAAATAAGCCTCAAAAGGCTTTATTTACATCAACGGCAATCACTCTGCTTCCGAAGAGCTGTGTGTTCATCCTGGCTGTTAGTGCAAAGTAACCAGAAAGCTTAACCCAGAGTTCACAGCTTCTTGAAATTACATGTAAACTTCTGCCATGTCCACATATCTTTCTGTGCACGGGACTTATTACTGCCCATTACCTTCTCTCTGACAGGGCTTCAAACCCCTATAAACCTAGCTGAAAATTATCTCCAAAGGGATGTGGGCCTGTGGGAGTCAGACAAGGCAGTGCTGGAAACTGGCACTGTTCCACTGGAAGGGTGCTTGAGGCAGATGCCAGCCCACAACCCGATACTGGTTACAAGAGAAAAGGCTATGCCGAAATATATGTCACTAAGCCTGCTCTTCAGTGCTGCTGAGAAAGGAGGTCGTGTGCTGATTTCCATTCTGGCACAAGCCCCTCACTGCCCTGCGGGTCAACAGACGGCCTTAACCTTGAACATCCTGAGCAGAATGTTCTCCTCCGAGGACAGGCACCGGGTTCAGACCCAACAGTGAGCAGTGCCGCATGCATAAGGCTCTCTAAAGGCCATGTGCTCAAGACATTATTTTCAAAGAAGGAACTAAAGTCTTTAATAAAGTCTTGCATCCCTACTGACAAAATCCTGATTCAGAAATAGTTTCTAATGTCATATCAAAGGACTAATTCCCAGAACTAAGTAAAAGAATTCCTTACCTCAGAGTCCTCCTCATCTGAAAATAAGCCTTTTCGAGTCTTTGTTTCTGACGAGAGCTTGAGATTTTTGCTGGAAGATATGGCAATCTTTGAAGGAAAAAAAAAAGAGAGTTAAATAAGACACCTGGAAACAAGGGTACATTCAATCATTCATTTAGAAAACGCAGGCAGTCTCTGCTAGGATAAGGCGCCAGGCCATGCCCCAGGGCAAAGGAGATGCTGGGACGTGTGTCACGTTTGTATAAAGAACACCACAAAAGGACAAGGATCATAAGAAAGAATCTAAAGATGGGTATGTAGGAAAGAGAGAAGAAACAGTTCATTGATAAAGTAAATTTCTTAGGACACACAAGGCCTGGACTTGGAGACGGAACAAGCAAGAACATTCTCAGCGGAGGGAGCTGCGTGTGAGAAGAGAAAACTAAGGTAAAGCAGGGGGTGGGAACATCGGTGGATCAGAAAGTAGGACAGACGCCTACCTGACACACAAATGGGCACAAATGGGACACACGTGACTGAAGTCAGCATGGGTGGACAGCCCTAGGATCCTGCCAGGGCCTGGGTGCTGAGAACTAGGTGGCTGGCAGTGGGCAGGTCAGGATATCACAGAGGGGACAGGACACAAGACGTGCTTTAGGAAGATCAAGCTGAGCCGGGCAGCAGGGAGAGCGGAGAAGAGCTTAAAGACAGATGTGGACACATCCCACCGGCCAAATCCAGGTCACTGAGAGCATAAAAAAGATGATGACACTCATGGACTCTAGAATGTCGGTTGAACAGAGAACCCATGATCCTATTCCTACAGCGATACTAAAAGAGTGGTAAAGGAGGAGGAGAATGCCAGCTAATAAACGTAAAGAAGTGAAAGAATTGGAAAAGCATTCTTTTGCACCCCCCAACATGGTCGGACAAATGCTATCAACGGAGGGTAAAACCAATGAGCAAGCAAAATACAACTACGGAACCTGAGTGGTGGTTCTGTGGGCGCTCACTGTACTTTTCCTTCAATTCTCTGTTTGAACATCATACACACAAAAGGAAACAATACTTCCCTCGGAGTTCCAAAGATGCCCCAAATCAACACTCCTGTGTTTAGTCTTCCCGCACGCTCACCTTTTTTTTTGCTCTTGCTTGGTGTTCATCTGTCTGATTCACAGTAGCTTCTGGCAAAGCTGCTGCTTTTTCTTTGAACAGATCTCCTTCCTCATCATCAAAGATACTGGCAATGGATGTGACTTTGTCTTTAGAAAGACACCACAGCATAAAATTACATGAAGGTCAAAAATGCCTCCACAAAAGCCAGACCGAAAACTCTTCCCAAACAATAAACAGAAAAGTGTGGTATTTTTTGACAAGCTTGAAGAAATATTATGTGAACTAAACTCGAATTTGTCAAAGACCACAACAGCAGCTCAAATGAAACACGGGGCAGACTGCTTAATCATCTGGCTCCCATGCCATGCTTATGAGTAGCTTGGACTGGCTTAAAAGGCAAAGAGATACCTATAAGAGAAAATATCATTTGAGAGTCAACCACTCTAGGACTCTGAGAAGTGAGGGTTGACCCCTGCTTTTTTTAAAGTCAAACTATACAGAGGCACATAAAAGCAAATACTGAAAACCCCCCTGTAGCTCTACCTGCCCACCCAAACATGATGGCCATCAGGGACAGTTTGGTATACATGCTTTTAACTTCCCCAAAGGATATATTAACGTATTAAATTTAGTTATTCACAAGTAAGGCTATAAATGATAAGATAATTAGCATTTTCCACTTAATGCACATGGGGAATCTTCCCATGCCAAAATTATAGCCTTCATCCTTTTTAATAGCTTCACAAAATTCCAGAGTGGAGGGACCATAATTTACCCTCTGATGAAATACTGCGCAGTTCCCAACCTTTAGCTACCACAGCACTGTTGCACCAAGTGAGGAGCGTGGCACTGAAACGAGGACAATGACTCATGAAAGTTCCAGGAGGGCAACAACTGTTAACTTATTTGTGATTCCAAATCACTTCTCAATGATATCCACTAAGTGAAAAGCTCCAGGCCATGAGATGTACTATTGCCTTTACTTACCATCGCCTACATCTGCCTATATTATGTCTGCGTTTATACTCTTTCTAAAATAATGAGGTATTATTTCCCTCATGTTTCTGCTTCTGTCCTTCCTTCCCAGACCTGCCGCTGGAACAGGAGCTACGTCCAGGAGCCTGCCTCTCAGTGCATCC
Organism: Phataginus tricuspis; assembly: GCA_029783875.1. Lineage (NCBI taxonomy): Eukaryota > Metazoa > Chordata > Mammalia > Pholidota > Manidae > Phataginus > Phataginus tricuspis. Next base: position 4,130 of record JAQQAC010000092.1, read on the forward strand.
TGGTCTGTTGTGAAATCCTGTGCACAATAGTGGTCCACCCTTTTCTGGAAAAGCACCAACTAGGCCCAAGCCTTGCTCTTCCAAGTGCCATCCACAGAGCAGCAATCTCTGCCCACCAGAGAACCCGTCAGAACGTAGAATTCCCAGTACCAACCACACGCACTGAATCTGAATCTTTGCCAAGAGTCCTGGGAGAGTCACCCGCACATGAAAGAACAGCTGGTTTAGAGGAGTGACTTTTGTGAACACACTGGCTTAACTGTGAGGAGAGAGGAGAGTGCCAAAGCGGCCAAGGGGCTGGAAACCCTGTCATATTAAGAAAAGGTGAAGGTGACCTGGGCTTTCTGTTCTGGCACAGAGAACAGCTAGCATGTGACATTCTGCTCATATATTTTACTAAGGGCTGCTAGAACAAAGTGTGACGAACACTTTCCTGTAATTCCAAAGGTCAGAACTAGAAACTCTGAGCAGACATTACAGGGGAACAGATTTCAGCTCTCTAAAAGAAAGAATCCTAGTGATTGGTTTCAAAGCCAAAAAAGATTGGCTCATAAAACAGAGACCTCCGAGGCACCGTAACTATTTAGGTGGAGATGAGACTGCTCTGAGCGAGGAGGGGCTCTGCACCGCTCAAGGTACAGAACTAGAGGAGCGTTCTGTCCTTCTTCGGTTGACGTTCTTCTTCTGGCTACATTCCCAAAAAACAGGCAGGAGCAGGTACCTGTCGTGGAAGACTTGCTAGATGATGCCGCAAAAAAGGCGTCGTCATCATCAGTGTCATCGAAGAGGCCAGTGGGCGCTGCAAGGTACGGGCTTTGCCCTCCGGTGGGCTGCTCTTGCTTCTGGGACTCCTTCAGTGATGGAGCAGAGGTGGCACCAAACACATCGGTGTCCCCTGTGGGTGGAGGGACAGGACAGCGATAACTGTGAGCCAGTGTGGGTGGGCCTCTGGACTTCATAGAAAAAAAAAAAAACAGTATCACCCACCAAGAACTTTGTTTCGGTTCATCCACAAAACACATTAAGAGAACCCAATAACTCCTATCCTTTCATGCTACAGAATCACCTGCTCAGTGGAACACAAAAAAGTCCAAGGCCATTGGTCTCTTAGAGAATATGAACTCGCACCAGCAAACAAGCCCTTTCTGCAGGCTGTGTGATGCCCTGGGAAGCTCCTCATGCTCTCAAGCCACGCCTTAGCTAATGAGACTTTTAAAATGACCCAACACACTTAGATGGTTTTAAAAAACAACCCCTAAGTTTGATACCTAAAAATACCGAAACAGATCCTGCTGGGATTTTCTTTGCAGGTATCGAGGATGAAGATGCTAAGGTGAGAAAGAAAAAGAAAATCATTTCAACAGAAAATGACTTGTTAAATGCACTTTCCTGAAATATGTACAACACAATACATGGCTAACAGGAGACCTGTTAAAACAAATTTTTCCTCTAGAGCCATTTAAAAATTCCTTAGCTTCCTTAGTCTTCTCTACTGATGTCATGACTTTTTTCTTAGTACTAATACAATTTAATCTGTGATTCCCATGGAAAACCGCTCTGCCTCTGATCGGCAATAGCAGTGGGGTTTGCAGGGGAGGCCAGGGAACGTGCAGAGCCCAGATGTGGGAGGTGGGGGGTGCGCAAGCAGCTCCTCAGTCAGCTCCATCCATGCTGATTGGATGAGAATGAACAGGTAAAAGAGAGCAGCTAGGAATCTGAGACATCAGTGAAAAAAGTGAAGACAGGTCAGAGGAAAGAGGGAAACGAGGCACGTCACTGGGGCTGGAAGTGGAGAGCAGCGCCCGCAGGACAGCCAAGGCAGCCGGCGTCAGGGCAAGTGCAAAATATGACGCCTCGTGGCCTGGGGAGACAAGGTCACTTAAAAGAACTAATTCTCAATTCACCAGACCAACCACAGAACTAATGGAATAAATATCACCAGCTGTTTTCCTTTCTAATGTGTGCTCCACAGATGATTCTGATGCACACCAGACTGGGGCATTACTGATCTCCAACTTGCACGGAACTTTAGAAATGTTTAAATTAAACAATTACATAAAATATTCTCAACACTTCTGTAGAGTACTGTTCGTTTGATTTTGTATGAGTGCTAAGAAAGAAGCAAAACTGTGGTGTGAGTGTACAGTTGGTGCTTCTTGCTTTTTTCCAAGACGTGGGTTAGTGAAGATGAACTGCTTTTAACTCGACCAAGGCAAACACAACAGCTTCCTGCCTAACAGAGAAGCAAGTCTGGGAACGGCCTCAGCGGTTCTATCTCCTGGCGAGAAGGAAGCCGTTCTGGAAATCCGTTCAGGAAGCAGCAGTCAGCCCCCGTCCAAGCGCACCTGCATTAATGGAGGCTCGAGCTTCCCGATCCTGAGGCGCTTCCGTGAAGAGGTCGCTCTGCTCATAAGAAGGCACACGACACAGATTTCAAAACAGCACAGGACATGGTAGCCGCACTTGAGGATTTCTAAAGAAAAGATCCTTGTAAAGTGTAAAGATACATATTTACTGTTCTGCCAGAAAACCAGCTCCAAAGTGAAGACTATGGCAAAATCAGACCTTAAATAATCTGGTCTGTCCAGGAGTTAAATACAAGCATGGAAGAAGAAGGATACATGAGGGAAGACACAGCCGCCTAATCAAGTAAGTATTTCCCACTTACCCTCTCACACCCTCTCCCCCCCTCACAAAGGGTATCAGCATACAAAATTTTTCACTTTGTGATTCTTAGTTTAGAAGCAACTTCTAATAAGACGCCATTTTTCCCTGCCAGCGGACCAACGTGCCTCTCCTCCTTGCGGACCCGCGACCGAGCTCTGCAGAGCCTCCCGCTTCCCGCCGCCTCACCTCCTCCTCCTCGTCAAAAAGTCCCTTCCCGCCACCGAACAGGCCGCCTCGGGAGCCGAACGGTGAGAAGTCTCCGTCGGTCAGCTCGGGGGGCACAAAGAAGTTACCGTCTTCATCTAGCAAACAGAAAGACAGTTTTGCAGGGAGGGATAAAGATGCGTATCGGCAGCCGGAAATCTCCCAACAGAAACTCATTCAACAGTCCACCAAACCCCTTAAAAGGCTCTGGGGTTCCCACCCTCAAGTCTGTAATGTCTGGAGCAGGAGGAATTCCACAGGTATTCCCACCACCTAGACTTACTTCTTTTTTAAAAGTAGTAAATATAAGGTTTAATTGCCATTCAAGAGCCACCCCACCAGGAACTTGTAGGAACAAGGGCAGATGGAAGAGACATCTGTGTACCGACACCGCCACGCGCAGGCACATAGTGGATGCTCCTGTTTACTACGGAAGCACCTAACATATTCTTCACTGAGAACAAATGCTAGAGATCCCTACTTTCTATACTTCTAAAGAATTCTGGAAAATGGCTAATGGTTGCTACAACATCTAATCGTTCAGATTTTACAGTATTTCTACTACACACCCCATCTCCTCCCAGCATCCCAAAGCATGCTTTTAAATGCTTTGAAAACATGAATCGCAAAAGACCCCATCTGTCAGCACTTAGAGAGGTACTTTATGAATTATGGTGACCATGTCCCTGAGTTCGGCGCCTCCCAAAATAGCAGACGGAGGGAAGAGGCCTACCATCTGAGGGAGTTCTTTCCTTCTTCTCTTTCAGTGTCTCCCGAGGTTTTGCTTCTCCTGGAGACAAGACTTGAGGAATAGTTCACAGTTTTAACCATATTCAGTCTACCCTCAGCGTTTACCAACTGCTTCTTTACACACAGGCCTGTCATCCTCATAGCTCCTAATCTTAGAGCAAGACATCAACTTTGTATCTCAGTAGTGCCTCTTTCCAAGGCAGAAAGCTTCAGCTTACATCCTAAGGTATGTGCATACCAGGACCGCATCTGCTGAAAAGATTTATTCTGACATCTCTTTACCCTCTTAAATCTAAATAGTATATATACTATATAGTATATTTTTATTTAGTCAAAAGATAAAAGTAAATATTAAGCAAGAGAGTCTTAATCTGGACCCCATGGTTCTCTGGGACATCTATCAGTCCCCTGAAATTGCATACAAAATGTGTGCATGTACATTTTTCTTTAGAGTTCCTCAGTGTTCAGTTATCAAAGAGTCTAGAAACCAAAAAAAGAATAAGAACTACAGTTCAAGCCTCTCATGCCTCAGTAAATTCAACAGAGAAGTCTACCCTCTGTAACGCCCAGCAGAGGGTCTGCACTTCCCCACCACCATTAACTCATCTCAGCGGCTTACTTCTCTGCTCCTCTTCTTTCGGGCTCCAGGCATCCCCTTGGATCCTAGCAGCCAGCTCATCAGCAAACGAGGTAGGTCTACTTTTTGTCTATCAACTTTTTGTCTATCAACGAGGTAGGTCTACTTTTTGTCTATTAATTTGTATGTTACCAAAAGAATCACTTTTGGTAACATACAAATTAATAGAGTTTACTTCCGGACACCTAACAAAATTATGTAAAAAACAGCAAATAAATTGAACTGATGAGATAATAGGGTTTAACTACCTGAATGTAAACAGAGGCACCCTATACAGATCACCAAGAAGCAGGACTCAGTGTTCCTTCAAAGGAAGATGCTCCTTATTTCCCTACCTTGTTAATACTTCACTTTAATATTCGAAGAACTAGATAAGAAAGCTTGCATGAAGCACTTGGGGGTGGAGGGAGAAGGAGGGATTTTGGGGTTTTAAAACTCTGGAACTGAATGCATTTTGAATGATGTGACTTGTAAAATTTTAACATTTGGAAGAAAAAGTAGTACTTGTAAAGCAGCCTGGGATCCTCAACCATTATTTTCAAAAGTGTAAATGAAATGACAAGTATGCAAAGTGAGAGAGTTATAAACATAAATGACAATAAAGAAACAACGCCTAGGTACCATTTCTAAAACCTTGCCACGAGATAGCAAATACCAGTCTTTCTTACAGGTCTAGTATTTTCTCAGTGTCCTCAGTATCTTCCTCCTCCTTCTCAGAGTCAGCGAAAATGTCACCACCATCGTCCTCCTCCTCTTCATCACTCATCTGTGCAGTGTGCTACGAGTATAAACCACCATGTTAGAACAATTAGAGAAGGTCACCAAGCTGAAAAGAGGTACTGCCACTCCGCTTTGAAGGCAAAATGGTAAGCGGCTTGTTAAATGATGATGATAAAGCAGAAGTTATGAAGCAGTCAAGGTGCTGGAATGAGTTAACACTCAAGGCTTAATTTCAGTGCAAGAACAGCAAAATATTGAGATACTAACAATGTCCATCACTAGAGAAGTGAATACACTAAATAGGGTTTTACCTTAATAAGAATGCTAAGTTAAAAGGAATAAGCTGTAACAACGGAGGGACCACCCAAAGCACGGAGGGAAAAAAATGCCAGCGGGAAACCCAGTGTGCCACCCTGCCCACTACACTGTTTCTATGGCCGCAGATGTATTTGTGGAAGCAAAGGAAAACACCTGGAAATAGATACTTTCAGATCACATCACCAGGCACCTCTGGAGAGTGCGAGAAAAGGAGGATTGGAAGGCTCAAACTAAGCTTAACGGTTAAGTTCTAGCTTTCATAAAAACAACCACTGATATGGATAATTTGCATTAAAAATTTTTTAATGTTTAAATCAATAAACCACCAGGCACTATGCTAAAGCACTTTATTAACTAATTTAATCCTTAGAACATTGAGGTTAGCTGTGGCACACAAAAACAGTGTCCCTTTAACAATACTAAGGGTTAAGCCAATACTTTTTTAATCACTATATTGTATAGTTTGGAAAACTGTCTGAATTTATGAATCTCAGTAGTAAATTCCATAGAAATAAATATCCTTTAAAGAAGAATTAAGATTATAGAGACTAGCAACATAAACAAATACGACTGGAAAAAATATAAGTACCAACCGAAAAGTACTAAATCCTTCACTTGAGAGTTGAAAATTTTTGTGAAAAATTATTTCCTAATTAGGAAGCTGAAATGCAAAATCAGGGTGGCCTCAGTACAGTAGCCCCCCCTGACCCAGTTTCACGTTTGCAGTCTCAGTTACCCATGGTCAGCCCTGCTGTGGAAACAGATGACCCTCCTGTGAACCAACAGATCGATAGCAGCCTGACGCTAGATCACAGGGCCCACACCCCTCATCTCACTGCACCTCATCGTGCGGCACTTTACCATCTCACATCATCACAAGAAGGTACAGCAAAGTAAGATATTTGCAGAGAGAGAGCGACCACATCCACACAACTTTCATTAGAGTATCTGGTTATGATTGCTCAGTTTTATTAGTTGTTACTCTCTTACTGTGCCTAATTTATAAACTTTACTGTAAGTATGTAGATACAGGAAAAAAACCTTAGGGTTCAGTTTCGGGTTATGCCTGAAACCATACTGAGTACTGTCTGCAGTTTCCCCCTTCAGACTGGGGGTCCTGGAGCACGTCATTCATGGATAAGGGAGGATTACTGTACACCACTGCACATATATTATGGTAGCAAAAATCATAATCCCAGTGATGATGAGATTGTAGGAAAATCATTACCCATGATCTGAAATCTGGAATGTCCCCCAGATAATAGTATCAAGAGCCTTTAATGTAACTCTACACCACCTTATTCTTAAGGCAACAGTTCACATAAGCAAAGGGTTTTTATGTGTGAAAAGACTGGATGTAGCACTGTCTCAAAAATAAAATCCCCAAAATAAACTGTTTTCCATTTCCATTTAGGAACTATGACAGCACCATTTTATCAGTACTCTTAGAATACAGAAGTTTGCAAAGGAAATTACAAAGACAATAACAAGGAAACCCTTATGAGATGTAGGAAATATGAGAGTAGAAAATAAACTATGCATATATGAAAAGAGTACTTCATACATACCTTAGAAAGGTATACAAAATTAAGACAACTATGCTAAGGCAATAGGATTAGAAGATTTTCATCTTTTGAGTGTTCCTAACATTACTGCCCTATTGTCTCAATTTTTAAACAGGGGAGGAAGATTCATGTGAAACAATTCAGTTTGGGTACCCAGGTCTTCTTTCAGAGGCTTTGTTTCCCAATTTTGCTTTTTAAATCTTTTGTTTCCCAAGAAAAAAGAAAATAAAACATAAAGCAAAACTGGAGAAATATGTAGTGGGGAGTACTTAGCGTAAAAACATGAAATGCTTGAAGGAAAATTAGTTGTAAACAGGGATAAATGCTTACGTTCTTATAAGCCACTCAAAAGTTAATTCTAGCATATATTTAGAATGTATGTTACATTGCAAGTAAATTTCAAAGTCAAATCACTTCAATACATGAAGCTTACCCGGTTTCGATCATTGTCACTATGGTTGGCAAAATCTTCATCTGACTCCTTTAGGAGAAAAAAAACTTTGTTGTTAATGTTAGGCAGGAAAATAGATATGAGTGGGATGGAAAGAGAACAAGGTCAGTTAGCCCCCTACAAAGGACTCAGTTAACCAGTTAAAACTAGAAGCCAGAAAACACTCAGAGTTAATGAGGTAATCAGTTAAAGCTCAAAAGGTTAGAAGCAACTTGGCCTGGAATGTTTGACTATTCCCCAGATAAAGGGAAGTATCTGAGCACAGCCCACGTCTTCATTGTGCCATTGTAAGATTTACTCTAGCCTGCTAAAAGGCCCACCTATAAACAGCATAATAAAGACAGGGAGATACCACCTTAAAGCCAAAATTGCATTTTGAAAAAAACCCAGGAAGTTAAAAAGAAAAATTCTTAACATGCTCTTTAGCAAACAACAAACAAATAACTCTGCCCACCTTGGAGGAAAGGCAGACAGTCTTGACTGATATGCTCCCAAACCAGGAAGCTGCTACCCTGGGAAAGGGCCAAGCAGTAAATTTCTTGTTAAGCTAATTTTGCAGAATTACCTAGAGACTGACGAGAAACTTAATGTCTCATCAAAAATACTTGAGACCACTTAACAAGTCCACACCCCAGACCTTTGTCACATTCCTGAAATCCTTAAAAGGGGAACCCCCAAGCTTTCAGTGCGCTTCTCTCTGAGGTCGCCCGCACTTAGAGTGCATAACTAACTTTCCCCAACTTTTCAGGGTGCTCCTTTCCCTCTGAGGTCGCCTGTACTTTCTAAGTAACTTTAAAATAAAACTTTTACTCTGTTTCACTACTGTGTCTCTGCCCTTCAAACTCTTTGTTGCGGCGGGGACAAGAACCTAGGAAAACACATAACGCCTCTCCCCCAACACTAATAAAGGCTTTGCTCAAGAGCACAGAAGTTACATCAGGTCTAAGTCTCCAGGGCACATCAATACTCGATCTCTTTGTACTGATTACTGTCACCTGAAGTATCAAAGTGCAGATATGGTCGATTAGTTGCCAATATGCCTGAGGGTTGTCCTGGCTAACGTGCAATTTTTGTGGTCAATTTAAGGATCTCTAACAATTTGTTCATATCTATCTGAAGTATCATTTCTAGCCTTTGGATTTAAAGAGTTGCACATTTCATTAACTAAATTATCAGAAGTTGGTTTATTTCACATTTTGGACTCCACTCTAGGTAACTAACTACTTCATCTGGCCCAAAAAGGAAACATCAGTGTTTGCTAGCAGCAATTAGGTAAACAGCTGCATCGACGGCTAAAAGCAAAGGATTCAACTAGTGACCATTAGCTATAGCGAGATTACTCAGGAAAAGCCTATTTCCTACTGTTAAGGTATTTTGTTTAGAGCACGGGTGGAAGGAGGCCTATGGAGAGGAACTGTGGAAAGAAAGAGGGAAGAGAAGAGAGAAGCATGCATACAATACTGTCTTCTTTTAGAAATCCACACTCAAGAACTATCCTTTGAACTCTCTGCCCTCTGGAATGACCATGTCTAAAGGGACATCTCCAGATACAATAGTCAAGGTCCTCAGACCCCGAGATCCCAGAGCAAGGAGTCAGATTACGCTCCATGGATATACTAGAGTCAGAAGCAAAGCTAAAATGTAAGTGGATGCATTCTTCTGGTCTAGACGTTTTACAGTAGAAAAGTTTTAAATGTGAATGTTTTTCTATAGAATTACTCAAATATAGAACTTACTCAAAGACTATATATACCTCAGGCAGAGATTCCACCAAAATATCTAAACTGCCACCCTCAGGACATACCGGTACGAAGAGGACTTGGTGCAGAGGTGGGAAAAAGGGTAATGGTAAAAGGGATTAAAGTAGTTTTCTTTGTTTTTGTACACACAAGACAAAGAGGAAATCCCAAGGAAAAACTTCAGGATATGGACACTCCCACTGTTAAAGGATTTATGAAAACAGATTGCTAATTCACAGCTATGTTCTTTACTTAGCCTACTAAATACACCCTGGGTTTCCTTCCCACCATGACGTGGAGACACCAAACAGCACTTACCTCGTCTTCATTCTCTTCGTCACTGTCCACAATACTGCCATGATCGCTGCCTACTGACCCTTCTGCTTGGAATCAAGAGAAGGGATGTTGCCAATATTCATAAGAAAATGCCCGGAGTTCCTTCTCAAAATCCCAAACCACCACACAGCAGCATCACAGAGATTCAGATAAAACCGTCTATACCCATTAACCTAGAATTAAAAGTATCTTCACTGTAGTGAGCAGTGGAACATTTACATAGCCTCAGAGTATCTCCCCACAAGACAATTAATTACCAAAAAAAACTATAATTAATTACCAAGAAAAAAACCTGGTCTGTACTCTTCGAAAATACCAAGATTGTAACAGAGTAAAAGAAGATTAGAGAGATTTACAACTAAACACGGTGAGTGACCATCAACTGGATCCTAAGCCAGAGGAAACAAGAGACTATAAAAGGCCACTGTTGGGACAACTGGCAAAATCTCAATATAACTAAGGATTACCTAATAGTGTTATGTCCAGTAAAAATTCCTGACTTTGATAATAATACACTGTGGCTATGTAAGAGAATGTCCTTATTCTTAGAAAATACACACGGAAATTTTGGGGTAATAAGGCATGATGTCTTGCAAATCAGTTAAAAAAAATACTATGTATATAGAGAGACAATGACAAACACATGTAATAGGTTATCAACTGGTAAATTGGGGTGAAGGATATATGGGAGTTCTTTGTACTATTCTTACATTAATGTAAAGTTTGAAATTATTTAAAAATATATGTTAAGGTATAAATTTTAAAAGTAACAAAAATGTTTGGTGCAAAAGAGTACCTTCACTAGACAGCTCTCCAAGACCCACGTCTTCCTGCTCCATGAATAGCTTTGAC
>JAQQAC010000098.1:0-12201 GCA_029783875.1 Phataginus tricuspis
ATCCTGCTCTTTTTTTTCTTTTTTAATAGAAATTTAGCAGAGAATCTTTTCTGTTCTCTCTAGCTAATAACCTTTACAAGATGCTTTGAGACAATTTGAAAGCATTTTAAGGTTCCAGAATGCTGTCATCTACCTACCAGTTAGACTGAGGGTTTGAGCCAGCCAGGGGATTGGTTTCCTGGGCTTCATCTCATTCCTTAGGCAGGTCTAGTCGTGCTGTGTATCCTCCTGCTTGTCTTCCACAGAGGCCCCAGTCCAGTCCATACTGATTCTCTGGAAATGCTTCACAGCACTGCCCATATCACACATTGGTGGGTTTTCTCTTCCTGATGATTCTTCCTCCTGCCCCACCGTGGAGCCAGCTGGTCCCTCTTCAAGGTGGCCTTGGCTCAGAAGGGATGCTGTGGTTGTGACAGTCCCCTCTCTTTCCAGGACGAGCAGAGTGCTGTCTCCATGTTGAAGAAGCACCAGATTTTAGAACAAGCCGTGGAGGACTATGCAGAGACAGTGCACCAGCTCTCTCAGACCAGCCGGGCCCTGGTGGCTGACAGCCATCCTGAAAGGTGAGGGCCACTTTATAAAGATGAGACTAGCCTGTCATTTACTCCCATCAAGGGCCTCTTACTCTGACCCATGCAAAAGATGATCATGGCATCTGTCTTGAGTAAATGGTAATGTAGATCTTCAGGAAGCACTCTTTTTTAAAAAGACCCAGTAGTCCTGTGTGGGCTAGGAAAACTAAAAATTGCTGTATTAGGAAATGGCTATTGTGGGTTAACTATCTCCTTTTAGCTAAGGCCATGCTGAAAGATCACTGGTGTCAGGGATTGAAAGTGTAGATGGACTTGCACAGGTACAGGTTATCAAAGCCACTTACCTTTGGGTTGAAAAGTCATCCAGTTTAGGGAAGTAGTTATTAGATTTAAGAGGAATGGTAGACAATAGATGGGCCTATAAAATAAAAGGGCTCCCAAGAACAAAATGATACAGCTTCTAACTCTTTATACAACAAGTCCTTTAAATGCCTCAGCAATTAGAGAAAAAAAAATGTAGGCGTGGTACTCCCTGACTGTATGCCAGGCTCACACATTAACTTCATGGCTGTCATTTTCAGCTTTCTTTGTACCTGCCTTTCGTGACTCAGAAAGTCAGCGGATTGTGTCTGTGCAGTGACCAGGGCAAGCTGGGGATGAGGTCGAGCTGTGTGCGTGTGGGGGGCTTCGGGTGTTCATCATCAGGGCTCTCAGGCAAGGGGCCTTCCTAGTCTCTAGGGATGGGCGTCAGCAAGTCCTCGCCTTGTTACAAGAGAGGCCTCCGGTGGAGGAGTTGGAGGGCGGGGCCGCAGCATTCCCAGGACCCACGGAGCAGAAGCAGCAAGCGCTGCGCTCCTGGCGGGGAGCCCGGCCTGGAGCAGGTAATGGTGTGCACCAGACAGGGATATCACGTGTCTCTTTGGCAGCCTGGTATCTGAGAAAGGCAGACCACTCCTGGGTTTGCATTGACATTTAACGTCAGAAGAAATCCTGACCTACAGAGCCAGCCGTGCGTAGGGCTCCCCTCTCCCTCCACCACCACAGTCAGGGTGGCCCTTGGCCTCAATTACTGTTTTGTTTACATGTTGGCTCTTCATTAGTTGAAGTTGTGGTCAAATTTTAGAGTTTTACTTTGAAGGCTAAAGAGGTTAACCAGAAGTTTCCTTCAAGAAATGTTTACATACATGCGCTCTTGGCATTTTACCTCGTTTCTTTTCTCCCTGAAGAAATGACATTTAAGGTCCTCTGTCGGCTCCCACCCCCACTTTTTCAGTGAGCGCATTAGCATGCGGCAGTCCAAAGTGGATAAGCTGTATGCTGGTCTGAAGGACCTTGCTGAAGAGAGGAGAGGCAAGCTGGACGAGAGGCACAGGCTGTTCCAGCTCAACCGAGAGGTGGATGACCTGGAGCAGTGGATCGCTGAGAGAGAGGTGGTCGCAGGGTCGCACGAGCTGGGGCAGGACTACGAGCATGTCACGGCAAGTACTCTGGGTAGAGCATGGATGGCTGCAATGAGCAAGGGGTGCAGAGGGCATTTGCATTCCTTGTCTGTGAGCACACCAAACACCCTGGCATCAAATCAAAGGTCATGCAGTTTAGTTTCAGCTTTGTGTTTTTATCACCAGGCGACTTTGACTTACGTTGTTTAACCTCTCTGTGCCCTCTTCTCCAGTAGTAAAAGGAGATGGAACCAGCATCTTACTCTGCTACACCGAATAAGAAGGAAGCCTGAGTGATAAAGAGGTTTAGAGCTATGCTCTGTTGCTAGGTCACTCATATCACTCATTCATGTGATCAAAGGGCATTCATGTGAATAATGTCCACACTAGTCTCACTAATTTCTTTATTTACATCCCTGTTTCAGATGTTACAAGAACGGTTCCGGGAATTTGCTCGAGACACAGGGAACATTGGACAGGAGCGTGTGGACACAGTCAATCACATGGCAGATGAACTCATCAACTCTGGACATTCGGATGCCGCCACCATCGCCGAGTGGAAGGACGGCCTCAATGAAGCCTGGGCTGACCTCCTGGAGCTCATTGACACGAGAACACAGATTCTTGCTGCCTCCTATGAACTGCATAAGTTTTACCATGATGCAAAGGAGATCTTTGGGCGCATACAGGACAAACACAAGAAGCTCCCTGAGGAGCTTGGGAGAGATCAGAACACCGTTGAGACCTTACAGAGAATGCACACCACATTTGAGCATGACATCCAGGCCCTGGGCACTCAGGTGGGTGGGGGACCTACCCAGGGATGGTGGGGATGTTTTCTTTCCATACAGCACCTTTAGGCATCTCTGAGGATCTCCACTCCTTGGCTCCTCGAAACATTCCTCAGAGAATTGTCCAAATTAAATGCACACGCATGCACGTACACAGGCCCACAGGCCTCCATCTGGGAGACCTCAGAACCCGCGATCTAAGTTTGCCACGTTTGCAGACATTGCTAGACGAACATCCCCATGATTCAAGTAAATAAGACAGATGAACACACAAGCATTTGCAAGTTACAGACCTTTCAACAGGAATTTCCATTATGTTAGCGTATCTATCCAGAATAATTTCCAAAACAATACCTTATTACTATTTTCCGTCAACCAGGGTCTGAGTTTTATATCCAGAAAGAGGAAAAACAAGATTCTAATGTTTTTAATATGCCTGGTCTTCCTGCCCCCACTATAAAAAGGCCAACACTAAGACTATGTAAAAGATGTTTCACAAAGTGATAGCGTTTTAACAGTAAGAATCTAATATAATGCCTCCCTGGTTTGCTCTTTCATCTCTGCACAGTTTCTTGTTTAGTCTTACTGCCTTTGAGATGAAAAATAGTGTTTTTTCCCCTAAATTTCATGATGCTAGAGAAGAATTCAGTTTTATTAAAGACACCAGCTCTGAATATTTGAGGGGTTTTGTTTTTGTCCACTAGGAGCACACTAATAATGTAGTGCCAGGGCCGGCAAACATCTGTAGAAGCCCAGGTAATAAATTATTTGTGGCTTGGGGGAAATGTGGTCCCTGTTGAAACTACTCAGCTCTACCATTGTAGCATAAAGCAGCCATAGACATATGAAAATAAAAGGGCATGGCCGTGTACCACTGCCTCTGTATTTAGAAAAACAGGCAGACCTGACCTGGGCTGACCCCGATCTAGTGTAGCAGCCTTACCCGTTATTTGGTGTGCTCTGGGGGGACCACCTTTACTGCCATTGTCTTCTCGCTTCCTCTTAATTTCCCCCTTCTAGAAGCTTTCAGATCACAACCGAGGCTCTGTTCAGATCAGGTGGCTTCAGTTTTTCCACCAAGGGTGTAGAAGGTATTGAGAAAATACTTGAAGTACATGAGTGTCTGGGGTGTGCATGAAGCAGAATTTAAAAGGGCCCACCATGCACTGTAAGGGCTTCCAATCGTAGTGTCAAGAGGTACGTGCACCTGTAATTTTGATTCAGCTGTAGCTTACTGTCCTTTCAACAATGGATCAGCTCCCTGGCGGGTAAATCATCAAGCTTGAGTTTTTGCCAACTAATATAAGATAAATTACAGTATATCCTTGTAGCATCTTTTCATAAGACTGTGTGCATTTCCTGTTCTGCAAAGTTTTTGTTGGAATATGGCTAGTTAGAATTTTACCAACTTTGACATTAATTGGTTTTTGCATCTACAATAATGCTGCATTTTTATGTTTTTCAAGTTGAAATGTCCCATTGTGAGAGCTCTTAGAAGGGACATGTATATCACATAGCAATGGAAAAGGTGTTCCAAAGTGAGTTATTCACGGCAGTTTATCATTCATGGCTAAAACATTATCTGTACCCTGCAGGAGTAGATTGGCTGTTCATTCTTTAATACATCGGGATCTGTACCATCTTAAATAGTCACATCTAGGGGACCTTTCCTGCCTGCATTCCTGTGGCATTTCCTTTGTCTTGTCATTCATGCAGAACTTATAATGTCATTCAGTGCATTTATATAGTAAACTCTGGTTTCTCTGGCTTGGATCTCCCCAGTGAGATTGTGAGCCTCTCGGGGGTGGGGGCCCCTCTGGCTTGGTGCTCCCATCCATGCGTAAGCAGAGCCATGAGTGGCGTGTGTGAAGGCCCCGCCATCTGACCTGGCTCGTCTCCCCTCTGGCCTGGCAGGTGAGGCAGCTGCAGGAAGATGCGGCCCGCCTCCAGGCAGCCTATGCAGGTGACAAGGCCGACGACATCCAGAAGCGGGAGAACGAAGTGCTAGAAGCCTGGAAGGCCCTGCTGGATGCCTGTGAGGGCCGCAGGGTGAGGCTGGTGGACACTGGGGACAAGTTCCGCTTCTTCAGCCTCGTGCGCGACCTCATGCTGTGGATGGAAGATGTCATCCGGCAGATCGAAGCCCAGGAGAAGCCAAGGTAAAACTCCTGGCCTCCTGGGCGTGAGGGTATCTGGCTAACTGACCCCAGTTAATTTGTAGATCCAGAGAGAACCTGGGGCCTTGCCTGAAAGTTGTGAGGCCAGAGCTGGGGCAGTGGGAGTTTTGGGGGCCGCCTCTGCTTCTGTTTTCTCGGAACGAGGAGCCCAGGATTGTCAAGCCCTGCTGAGACCCCCTCATTTCTGCACCCGGCCCCTGGGTTCCATGGTCACCAGGCCCTCCTGCCCTGTCTGCAGACCTCATGCTTCATGCAGTCACGTGCCTTTGGCATGTTTACCTCTACCTCCTTGTTGGAACAAGATGGTTTTTCTGAGTTCTTTTTACATAAGCATTAGGTCCTTCAGATCCAAAACGACCCCATCCCTTTTCATATACACTACTATAGCTATTTCTTAACATCAGTTACCTGTTTTAATGGTATCTTAAGGCTGTTACCTAATGTTCGTTCTGTATCTTCTCTGGCCGTATTTCATGCGAAGTAGTGAAGGGAAGCTAATAGATGAACAAGCAGGTGCGCACAGCCTCCAGTCACCCCATTGGCTCCAGCCCCCACTGTGACGGAGAAACGAGCTGTGCCCTGAGAGAAGAAATACTGTCATTACTATATATGTGAGAAGCAAATGTGTTTCCTAGATCAGTACCTGTCAGTCTATAGGTTTTTACCCATGAGGAGCTCCCACAGCTCTTCCAGCCCTTGATTTCCAAGTTGGTTCCCTCTCTGCATGCCTCTTCGTGTCTGAATAAGGAGCAGGTATCAGCTGCTCTTCCGAACACACATGTCCTGAACCTTTGGCTGCTGACTCATTGGGGAGCAGTGGGGACACCTGCCTCTCTACTTTCTTGAAAAGAGTCTGAATTGCATTTCAAAGTAAAATTCAAACAAATGCAGTGGCTTTTTTGGCACCTGCCTACCAGCCATTTTGAGTTGTTCAGGTACACACACAGTTAACCTAGCTTTATCCTAAATGTAATCTGCATAGCTAGCTAGTCCTGATGGACAGTGTCGTCAGGCATTAAGCCCTAGTGACCCAGCCTGAGCTCACACGGTAAATCAGGCCCAAGAGGCAAATTGTGCTGTTGAACAGTTTCCTTGAAATTAATTACATGTTTTGAAACCTAAACATTTGAAAGGCTTGACCTCCTAAAGGAGGTATTTATGTCTAATTTTAGGGATGTATCATCTGTTGAACTACTAATGAATAATCATCAAGGTATCAAAGCTGAAATTGATGCTCGTAATGACAGTTTCACAACCTGCATTGAACTTGGGAAATCCCTGCTGGCGAGAAAGCACTATGCATCTGAGGAGGTAGGACATCACTTTGCTCTGGAGCTTTAGGGTGAGCAGGAGCAGGTAACATGTAAAACGATTTTATGTTGTGAGTATCTTTGTTTGTGTGTACATGCACACAGAAATATATATTTACATTCGTGTGTACTTACATTTAAAAACTGTGCTGCTTTCCCATGTGTTTAGAGTAAGACAATTACATAAGACTAGGCATAGAGCCGGTAAATAAATCTGGCAGGGAAGACAATTTTTGAGGGCCCCAGGTTGAAGTTTCATACCCCCCACCTCCTCCATCAGCACTCTCCCTGCGTCCACCCTTCTCCACGGCGCGTACCCTAGGTCAGTTGGCTCGGTAGTAGGTTGCCAATTCAGGGTGTAGGATGAGGGTAATAAAGAGATGAATGATTAGTTAGCGGATGTCCCCCTTCAAGGGAGTGGGTGTTTTCTCAGAGAATCAGGGCTTTGCACCTCTCGCTATGCCTTTCTTCTTGAGTGTGTATGTCTTACGCAGTCCCAGAGTTGGGGGGAGTGCATTGTTGGCCCCCTCATGACAAAGTAGCTTTGGGCAGAGCCTAGCCCCACTCTCAGCCCTTCTGGAAGGGACATCGCCGTGCTCCTCTCTCCTCTGGTGCAAAGGCGGGCCGAGCAGTCCTTAGATATTTCCCAGCCTAGTGGTGATCTCTACAGCAAATATATTTTTCATACATGGAATGCCCATCATGAGGACAACTAGGAGATGTGGTGCGTTCTATTAACATGTCCCTGGGGTCTTTGTATTCTCACAGATCAAGGAAAAGTTACTACAGTTGACAGAAAAGAGAAAAGAAATGATTGACAAGTGGGAAGACCGATGGGAATGGTTAAGACTGAGTAAGGACATATTTCATCTTTATGTTGTTTTTGAGTTTATTTTCCTGCTCTAAGTGATTTGATGTGATATTATCACTTAATGATTTTTGGAGTTCTAAATCCTCTTTTAATGCCCTATTTCACCACTTCATGCTAAGTATTTTTAAGTAGTTACCTATGGCATATTCATAATTTTTCATTCCATGATTGATCTCCATGTTTTAGGTGGGGTTTGAGTGTTCTTTAGGAACATCACAGGAATGACAGAATTCTGTGTCTTTCTGGGAGAATACAGACAGAAGCACCCCCCACCCCCACCGCACCCCCGCCTGTTACCTTTAAGAAGAATTGTTTCTGTAGAGTCAAGAAGGTGGAAGTTGGCCCAGTTAGGGCTTACATTCAGTACTCATAGTAGAAGGTTGATAACATAATATAAGTTAGCAACTGTAAGGGTTCTGTAGTGAATTGGAAATTACTTTAAGTGTAACATATTTTTTTCTGTATTCCCCAGAGTGACCTTTGGAGTAGACTCTATTTTTAATTTCATTTTATAAAGGAACGTGTGGTCTAACATAGAGTTTGTAATATGCAGTACCGGGAATAGCATTTAGTAACCAGGAATAGCATTTAGTAATCGGTATGAATGCAGAAGGCAGCCCAACTCAAGCATTATTTGCTACCTTGCCTTTCTGTGTTTGGGGTTCTGGGCTCTGTCATCCATATAATAATCTCATTCTCAGACACCAAGGCTGCTTACTAGAAGCGGAATCTATGAGAAGACCTACTGAAGGCACCTCACCCTTTTGGGCCCTGGGCCCTCTTCTGAAAAAGAAATCCCACTTTTGGCCATTCTTTGGATCAGGATTTGGTCTTTAAATTTTGAGAACTGCCAGGGTTAAGCTCATTTCAGCAAAACCCATGCTAACATTCTGCTGTGAACTAGGCACCAGGCTGTATGCTGGGCATGCACGGTAGGCAGCAGAGCACTAATATGGCATCTTCTCCCTGTGGCTGTGTTGGGGGATGCCAGGGGGGATAAAAAGAGATAGCTGGCAACTTCTGGGGACACTGAGGCTGCCTGCAGTCAGTTTCTTACCTGAATGGTCCCAAGCCTTGCTTCTCGAGATGTAATGAAAATGAATGCTGGCCATAGTGCAAGGCTGAGTTCTTGCCTGCCTTCCCATAACTGCAGTGACAGTTGTGCCTTAGCCCATATTGTTCCCACTTTCTATAGTGCTCTCCATATCCTTCCCTTATCTCAGTCCCCAAAAAAGATCAACTGCCACCCCAAAAAGGGTGATTTGTGAATGCCTGCTCCATCAGCATAGTCCGGTTGCATGTAGACTGTGAATTCCTGCAGGGCTCTGAGGTTTACCTCAGTGAAGTAGGGCAGAGTGAACAGGGTATGCCTTCGAGGCCTGCACTGTCCACTACAGTAGCCACTGTCCACACATGGCTCTTGAGAACCTGAAATATGACTGGTCTGAATTGACATGTACTATAAGAATGAAATACATACTGGATTTCAAAGAAAAAAAAAACTTTAAATTTTTTATGCTGGTTGCATGTTGAAATAACAGTTCGATATGTCAGATTATCTAAAATATCCTCTTGAAATTACTGCCACCTGTTAAACTTTAAGGTAGCTACTAGAAAAGCTGCGCACGTAGCTCACATTGCATTTGAGTTGCACAGTGCTGATCTCGCCTGTAAACTGGTTGTGCAGGCAGCTGCCACCAGAGGGCAGCACCACCCCTGACTGCCAAGTCCTCTTGCCCGCACTCACTCTTGGTACCCTCTGCAGTTTTGGAGGTCCATCAGTTCTCAAGGGATGCCAGTGTGGCCGAGGCCTGGCTGCTCGGGCAGGAGCCATACCTATCCAGCCGAGAAATAGGCCAGAGCGTGGATGAGGTGGAGAAGCTCATCAAGCGCCATGAGGCTTTTGAAAAGTCTGCAGCGACCTGGGACGAGAGGTTCTCTGCCCTGGAGAGGCTGACAACAGTAAGTGGCTGCTGGATGGTGGGGTTTGCCTGTTAGTTCTCATGGGCAGCTTCCTTTCCCTGCTCGCTTCCTAGACCGGGGAATTCCCATTATTGCTCTGTTTTTAAAAGCAGTAAGTATCTTCCTGAAATTGATGGCTCTCTGGGTATAAGACCTGGGGAAACTGTTGAGGGCTACTAGTTCACTTTGAGGGGCACCTAGATTTATGATCACTTACAATAGCCTTCTGCCCGGGAATTGATTAATGTGGTTTGCTTTTCTCTTTTGATCTGCTTTTCCTCTTACATCTCATAGAAGCTTTGGTTTCTAGGGAGCATAGCCTTATAGTTCTCTTTAAGGTTTCCTGTTAAATAGCAGCTTTATCCTAGACCACTGAAAGGTCTCCCATTCCTGATAATTTCTTCTGCCAACATAAAGGTCCTAGAATAGGGCTTCTCCACTGGTATTTTCTTTCCCAAGACACTTGCACTCCTGGTAGAAAGCTGAGTTTTTATGGTATACACAAATGGTGTTCTTCTCAACTTTTACAATTCTGGGGATTTAAATATACTTGCATACTTACTTTTGTGTTAAAATGGAATAATGGGATACTTTTGGTGTATGCATATTGCTCATGAAATGGCTTGCTTTCAGTTAGACTGTTCTGTGACTTTTTTAATGTGTTGTTTGGGTTTTGGTTGAACACAAATCCCTACTGCAGCACAAGATGCCTCCTTGAGAATTATTGCAGGTCTCAGTGGTGTTTGAGCTCTGACAGAAGTACAGCATTGACCCTCAGGCTCAGGTATTTCTAAGCTAAGCTGAGAGCTGCATAGTTCATGTAGAAATTAAAGCCGGCACCCCAGGGGACACAGAAATAGTTCGCAGGGATCTGGCCAGCCCATGAAACAGACCTGTTTCATCACTCAGACCTCTGTTTATTATAGTTTGGGATTGTGCTTGCGTATGACTCTAATGCTGTTTTGCTTAGGATGTTAGAGCTTCTGGTTGTCCAGTGTGATCCAGTGTAGAAAACTGAGACAGGAGGGTTTTCTGGGTTCATCTAGAACTCTTTCCTTAAAACAGGCAGAGTTTGGGGCTCTGCTGAACATCACCATGTTCTCCCTCAGTTGGAGTTACTGGAAGTGCGCAGACAGCAAGAGGAAGAGGAGAGGAAGAGGCGGCCGCCTTCTCCTGAGCCAGGCACGGAGGTTTCTGAGGAGACCGGGTCCCAGCAGCAGTGGTGAGTCCTGGGCAGCTCGCTTTGCTGAGTCTTAGCTTTTAGTGGCAAGTGAGGTTTAAGGAGCATCTTTTCTAAGCCTGTGCTACATTAGACCTAACAACATGCCCTTCCTGTTAATTATTTCTGTAGAATGTTTAGAATCTGTATAGTCAGCTCTGGGTAGCATTTGAGAACACTGACTTGTCCACATTGAGACTTATGTAGGAGGCAGAAGTGGAATGTAGACAGCACCCTCTCTACTGCATGTGTGCTGAGGCACCCACACGCTCTCACTCAGAATTCCCAGATGATTAAGTTTCCACATAATATCCATATGATGAAGAACCACCCAGATTTCAGGCCAGTGACCGCCTATTGATTTTTGAAAGTTCTTTGTAACTTCACATGAAGGACAAATTATTTTCTGTTTCTGAAAGGCTAATTGTTTTGCTGTGATCAGAGCAATTATGCTGCCTTTGGTGGGGGGCAAGGGGGGCATACTTTAGTCTTAACTCTCTATGTAGAGTCAATTTGAAATACTTGGAAAGAAATTACATTATGTTGAAGAGAATTGTGTATGTTTTTCTGAAAAAAATAAAAATAAAAACCTGTTTTTAAACCCACTTATGTTCTCCCCCTTCCTCTCTTACTGTTCTCCTTCTCTTCTTTCCTTCCTCCTTCCCCTTCCCTTCTCTGTCTTCTTCTTCGCCCGACAGGGATACTTCAAAAGGAGAGCAGGTTTCCCAGAATGGTTTGCCAGCAGAACAGGGATCGCCACGGGTTAGTTACCGCTCTCAAACCTACCAAAACTACAAAAACTTTAATAGCAGAAGGACAGCCAGTGACCAGCCTTGGTCTGGACTGTGAAGTTCACTACCATTTGTCAAGAACCACTCTTCCCAGATCCTGCTGGTTTGACCTTTTGGCTTCTACATTACCCACAGTGTTAAAGTTTTTTACTTACTTTCTAGCCTTCCTTGGTTTCATATTTGTTTTGCATTTAATTCATGTTTGAGTCTTTTAACTGATGGATGCCTTAGAGCAACATACTTATTTTTTGTTTATATATTGTGAGCTTTTTACCTTATTAAGATTTTACAGCAAAAGCCTTACATGAGTAATTGAAATTAATTGAGATTACAGCAAAATGAAGAAGAAAACTAGACTCTGACAGGTATGATATCCAGTTATACTAACAAGGCAAGGTACTGCACTATACATAGCCCCCTTTATAGATGTTATTAACCTGCAATCGTTTAGTAGTAACTGGGAAGACTGGTGTTTGAGGAGGGAGACTTTCAGTACAGAAATGAAAACCTGAAGTCAGCTATGTGGCATTCCATGAAGGATACTCGTTTACCGAAAACAACAAAAAAGGGAAGTTGGATCTATTTGGGAAACTAATTTTAGGCACAGAATCTGAAACATTTTAAGGCCTTCAGATCATGCATTACTTTTTATAAACCAGTTCCCCTTATTTTTTTCTGTCAAGTCCTGGGTTGAGAATTCTGGGGTTACTTATAAGAAAGAAGACAGCCGGCTTCGGGAGTGAGGTGCTGGCTGCCCACTGTGCCACCTTGTTCGGCCACTCTTGGCACCTCTGGTGTGTGGGACATGGCAGGTGACAGCAGTTCTCAGGATGTTTCAGAAGCCTGTCTACCAGATTTCTGGGCCTCTCCATTTAGTTGATGACGTCAGTGTCAAACTGTTTAAAGTTTTCAGATGAACTGAACAAAAGCCATTCTGGTTCACTCTGGCTACTTGAACGCTGCAGTTCGTGGACCACCCCCAGGAGGGCAGTTGCACACCTTCTGGCTTCAGAAATACTTTTAGCATCGCTGTAGACAGAAACTCTGTTGTATGTCTCGTACAGATCTTCTGATGCATTTTGAATTTTTTAAATGTTTTTTTTTTTTT
>JAQQAC010000124.1:0-17741 GCA_029783875.1 Phataginus tricuspis
CTTCACTTCTGTTAGTATTTGTTTCACATATGCTGATGCTCCTGTGTTGGGTGCATATATATTTATAATGGTTATATCTTCTTGTTGGACTGACCCCATTATCATTATGTAATGTCCGTCTTTATCTCTTGCTACTTTCTTCGTTTTGAAGTCTATTTTGTCTGATACAAGTACTGCAACACCTGCTTTTTTCTCTTTGTTGTTTGCTTGAAATATTTTTTTCCATCCCTTCACTTTTA
Organism: Phataginus tricuspis; assembly: GCA_029783875.1. Classification (NCBI taxonomy): domain Eukaryota; kingdom Metazoa; phylum Chordata; class Mammalia; order Pholidota; family Manidae; genus Phataginus; species Phataginus tricuspis. The sequence goes on from JAQQAC010000124.1 coordinate 240, forward strand.
GTCTGTGTATATCTTTGGGTTTGAGGTGAGTCTCTTGCAAGCAGCATATAGATGGGTCTTGCTTTTTTATCCACTCTGTTACTCTTTGTCTTTTGATTGGTGCATTCAGTCCATTTACATTTAGGGAACAAAGGTATTCTTAACCTCTACGGCCCAGGAACCATCCCGGAGGTGGTGTTACAGAATAGTGCTATTCCCTGAATCCGCTCCTAAAACCTGACCTTGGAAGACTTGTTTGCCTCGTTTTAGAAAGATAACTTCTGGTTAGTGGTATTTTACAGATGAAGCTGCAAAGCCTGGAGAAAAGGACTCCTCCGTGTGTGCAGCCCATTCAGTGTCAGGTGTTGTCTTGCGGGGGCAGAGCGCCAATGGAAGGAAATTCTGACACGTGCTGCTACGTGGATCAACCTTGAGGACATGATACTGAATGACATAAGCCAGCACAAAAAGACAAATACTATATGATTCCACTTACGTGAAGTACCTGGAGCAGTCAAATCCAGAGACAGAAAGTAGAATGGTGGTTGCCAGGGTGGCAGCAGGGGGAAATGGGGAGCTGTTTGATGTACAGAGTTTCAGTTTTGCGAGATAATTCTGGAGATGTTTGCACAACAGTGCGATTATCCTTAACACTACTGAAGTATAAGCTCAAATGGTTAAGATGGAAAAATTTTATATTATGTGTTTTTTTACCATAGTTAAAGTTTTTTTAAAAATTAAAATATGTAGTAAGAAAAAAAGTAGTTACTCAGTGGCTCTGTGGTCTAAATGTCCTTCCAGTGATTTTGTCTGAATGGCATCGCTACCACAGTTACCTGAACTAAAACATAGCCCGTCTCATCTTATGTCAAAAAGGAGGATTAGAGAGTGAGAGGAAGGCGTCATTAAGGTAACGCTTGTCTGGAACCTAGACGACACAGTGGAAGCCCTCTTTGGCCTGTCCTTCACCCCCCCCCCCAGCACGTTCCCGAAGTATGTGCACATAGAGCAGTGAGGCCGAGCACTTGTTTGTTGCCACCTGGCAGTTGCTAACAGTGAACTTTCTGGGCTAGGCCCCATGGAGACCTCTTTACCTGTGCTGGGTTAGCCTAAAAGGCCAAGAGTCAAGCCAGCTCACAGCCTGCTGTGACGGCCTTCCGACCCAACTTGAGACCACTCCAGTTCGGCATGCGTGAGGGCAGAAAGCCCTGCAAGGCAGGGAAGGAGGGAGGTATGAGCCCCCAGGGAAACTTCCCGTGTTGGAACAGCCACAGGAAGAATCCAAAATGGCAGCTTCTGCCCCCACGCTGGATGCAGACTCTCCCCCTCCTCCTGTGGTGATGGGTGACCACATTCCTGACACCTGTGTGTCCCTAGGGACCTGGCTTCTCCTTGGGTGCAGTGAAGGAGGCATATGGCAGTAAAAGAACCCAGAACTTCCTGTTTCTAGAGGCTGATACTTGGTTCTTCTTCTATACCTACTAAGTATTTTCTGTTTAAAGTTTATTTTAAATTGCAGTGTAATACACAGCTGTCTTCTTGAGAAAGGGTTAGCAAACGCGTAAAGAACCCAAAGTCCCTCCATACTCCTGCCGAGACGTGATCACTGGTAGTGAGGCATTGCCGGTCCCTGCAGGCCTCTTTCTAGGCATTCACATCTATTTCTCCTTGTTTAAATAAGGTCACGTTTACATTTTTATGCATCCGTTTTTGCCCCGCAGCATGTTTTCCTTCCCGCAAGCGTCACCTTGCCCTTTTTACCACCGTGTAGTGCTCTGCAGAGTAACCACTGGGACCCGTGCGGCTGTTTCTCCTTTGAGGGAGGGATCGTCATCGTGGCTTGCCGGTTAGGGCTGTTTCTTCCCGTCCCTGCTGCTTTGTCATCTTTAGCCTGGACTGCTGAGATGCTTTCTTACCTGGCCTCTCTGGATACCCCTTCCCTCCATCCGCTCTCCTGGCCATGGCCCTGGTTCTGTCTCAGAGACGACCCGGTCCCGTTGTCCTCTTGCCAAAATGCCTTAGCCGAGCCTACTGTGCCATCTGTAATCTCTTCCAGCCTGGACTCCTCTTTTCCAGCCTCATTTGCTGTATGTTCTAGGTGACTCATCCTGTCCCAGAATACTCCAGAGGAGGGTTATTGTCTCTTACATAGAAATATTCTTCATACTTTGAGACATGGTAGAAATGTTAACCTGTCCTATGAAGCTTCCTGGATGAAGTACGTGCTGGGCCATGATTTAAGCACTCTTTCCTCACCACATTTGGGGTTGCACAGCTTGTTCCAGAAGCTTTCAGCACTGGGGGAGCGCCGCCTTCCCTGGGCTCTGGAGCTCCCTGCTGCTGCGTCTGAGCTGCTCATAACCCTATCTATCTGTCAGTCACCCATATGCGCATCTCCCTAAAGAAGACACCTAGTGGCTGAATGTAAAAATAACTTCTATCCTGGATAAATGAGCAATAATCTAATGAATTTTGAAAGTTCTGGAAATGTAAAACTTCTTTCATCTGTGTAACTACAATTGTTAAATAAGACAGTAGGTCAGAGATACACCTCTTAGGTAGCTGAACAACCTGCATACTTTATTTTTACCATTTGTGAAACAGAATCACGATTAGCATGCAAGGGAGATTTTTTATTTATAGAGATCCTAGGATATTTCAAAGTAAATTAAATTTGACTCAGTTTGAAGCCTGTCAAGAAAATTAATTTTATGAAGAAGATGAAGAGTCAGTTTATCTTTAGGAAGGCTTAAAATCAACAGTTTGGGCAGCATATTCCTTGATTTAAGGACCATGGTTATATGAAAGGAGATTATGTTTCTCCATACTTAACCTCGTTTTTCTCCCTGATCAGCTTGCATTGAAATTATATGTAGTTTTCAGTGAGTCCAGCACATTCCACAGAAATTTTTTCCTTTAATCACTTCAGTTAGCCGTACCTCTTCTGAAACTCTTTTGTGGGTTTCCAGTGTTTTATTTCAAGTTTAAATGAGCATGCATTTTAAGGACCTTTTCCTAACAATAACAAAAAATCTCTTTAACCTATTCTACTTTATCATTTTTTCTATCATAGTAATATTCTTTAGTTTCCTGAATGTCTTGATAACTTGATGAGTATTGTTTTAAGCTTACTTCCTTATATATTATAGTCTAGTTAGTATGATGGAGTTAGTTTTTTTTCTCAAGAATTTTTGGTTAGTCACTTGCCCCAAGGATGCCAATAACTGTAGGTAAGTCACTAACCTCAGTTTCCTAATCTCTGAAATCCCTCGCTCCCAGGTAAGGAACAGACGACAGATGAGCAAAGCGCTCAAAAACCGGTGGTGACACCTACCCTGATATAAAACACCATGACTGGCCGTGGAAATGCACTGTGTGGTCCTTCCAAATGGATAAACAGCTGTATGATAGCTATTCATGTGAATTAGGGGAGAGTAATGTAAGGGCTGGGTAGAGAGATCAGTAGCAGTCTTGCCAATGAAGTAAATGGATTCTTACTGACGAGAACAGGGAACCTTCATGGGTGGCAGGATGATCTAAGCTGAGCCTTGCTTAAAAGAAGAGGAGGATTTGCTTCTGAAGAGGGAGAAACAAGTGTGGAAGTGTGAGAGTTTATAATAGGGATGAGGAATAGGTGAGAACTGATGAGGTGCAGGTGACTAAAGGGATAAAATGAGGTGTCTGTTGACTGTCACGTTCAACACTTACTTATTGCAAAAGTGCAGGTTTGGGGTGGGAGATAAAGTAATTGGACGGGTGTTTTATTTTAGCAAGAGCTCTGGATGGTGGTCATGTATCTGAAATATAGGAGGAGGGAAGCAGAGAGGAGAGACCAGTAGCTGGGCGGCAGGGGTAAGGATCCGGGCAGTGGCGGCGTCATGCAGTCAGCAGACACAAGGAGACGGAGCAGACGGTGTGGCAGAAACCGAAGTGCTGTGTCCGCGCGTTGGAGGTCGTAATGCTTACCGCCCCCTGTCGGTGCCCCTTCGCCGTGCTCTCCTCTCTCTCCCACAACCACACTCAGCAGACGCCCTAACGGGCGCTGTGGTTTCGGCGTGTGTTACACATTGCCGTGCTGGTCGGACCCACTTTTTTGTTTTTGAAGATGTCATTTACTCCTCTTTTGGTAGAGAAAAGAGACCATTCCTGAGGTACAGCCTTTGCTGTTTAGCGAGGAAGAAGAGAAGGAGGCACAATTTGGAGTGAAACCTGTGGATCAGAAGGTTGAGGCTGCTGAAGAATCGTCAGAACTTGGGACAACTCAGGTGGAGGAGTCAGAAAAGGTCGAGTTTTTATTTTTCTTGTATATTCTGATAGGTTTGTCTCTCATTTGTTCTTGTAAAACCCACACGTGCACACACCTTACATTTTCTACCACAGAAAATAAATGACTCATATTTTTGAAAGATTTGAAAAGAGTACAAAGTATAAAGAACAAAGCGTGTGCTCCTCCCCGTTCAGGGAAGCCTTCAGCATTGCCCCTGCCTTAGTTCCTCCTCTAGGCGTGTTTGCGCACCGGGATGGGCGGTTCTCCCGTTCTGCATTACTGTCCCTTTGTGTCTGTGCCTTTCTCTCCCTGGGATCTTCCTCATCTTACTTGCCATGCTGTTTTCTTCTTGGCATGTCTGCTCTTTCTGACTTAATCTTCCCTGTAGTGCTTCTGTGAGCCCCGGTCCTCTTCTAGCCCCAATCTGTTCTTGAATTAAAATGGCAGTTTTAAGAAATTATGGTTTAGCACTTTTTTATATTGTGAATTACAAAATAAAGTGATATTTGTCTTTCCTTTGAAACATAAGCTTTCTTTTCCATGGTGATATGCCATCTGCAAGAGATGGCATAAGGCTGTGGATAAGGCCTGTGGATAAGGCTTCTGGCTACATCTGGGAACCAGTGATTACCTCCTGTTTCTATAAACCTTTTCTTATTTTCTAACTTTCCTTGTATTCTTTGTGTTCAGCAACTTGGGTTTAATCTCCCTTCTAGGGCCTGTGAAGAACATTGCGTATCCTTTTCCTGTTTGAGGCTCTGTTGGGATGCTGTGATAGAAACACTGTATCTTCCCCAAGTTTGCATGAGGACCGTTTCTGTGTTCAGAAGGCCCTGGGTCACCCCAGTCAGAGCCCAGTCCACAGTTGTGCTCTCCTGTGCTACCATCTCTCTGCTTGAGTATAAGCACCGTGAAGATGGGGCCCGGTTTGTTTTGTTCACCACTGTATCTGTACTGCTTAGCATATTACTTTGCACATAGTAGGCACTTTAAAAATTATATTTCTTCAAAGAAGCATGTTTTTTCCACAGTTTAACCTCTCTGAAAGTAGGATACCCCTCTTGCAATCAGTGGCATGTTGATTGAGTGTTGTTTTTTTTTGTCCTTGGTTGTTCCATGTAGTAATAGTGGTTCTTAAATCAGTGGCATCTTACCTGAAATGTTGTACACTTGTGGAATGAATAAATGCTGCATTTTAGATTATTTTAGAGATTCTAATAATTGTGTAATACAGTGTAAGCCTTTTAAAATTCAAGTGTCTGATTTTGTCAATTAGGTTTCTCTTAGAGACTTATGTATTGGTTAAATACGAGGAAATACATGATCTCTCCCAATGACTGGCATTTGTGTTGTCCTTATGACTTAGATGTTATAGTTCTTCAGCAACCCGTGTGAATCAGTGTTTGTATATATATCATGGTAGGAAGGAGGGACCCATGACTTTAAACTATTTGGAAAAATTATTTTTGTCTATGAATTATCTGTACGGGACTCTTTATTGGAGCAGCCAATCAAGAACTAGCCTCAGGGTTTTGTTACCTGGGAGCAGATGTGATTGGCTGTAGGCCCTGAAACATGCAAATGTGGCAGTTACTGAATTAATTAGGAGCTTGGGAGGCCTCACAATAGAAATTGTATTTCCAGGTGATACTTAATTTTTTCCTTATTATTTCCATTTTCAGGAAAGACCTTTGAGACTCTCTTCTCAGGAAGCAGCCAAGCATTCTGATTTACTTTCTTCATCTTCCCCATTGGACAAAGGAACCAAAAATAGAACCCAAACTGTTCTTAGCTTATATGATGAGGGAGAGGATAAAACAGAGGATCAGAGCAGCATCCAAGTGCCAAGGAGAGTAGGACAGGTGAGCAAAAAGTAGTACAGTTCAAGTTTTGAAAGGATAAAAGAATCTCATTTCATGATGTTAGTTCTGTCATGTGAGTTGCTGAAGAATTGAAGGTTCCAGTTTCTCTACATCCTCCTCAACACCTGTAGACTTTTTGATATTAGCCAGTGTTAGTGAGGATGTGGAGAAACTAGAACCTTCCTCATTCATTGCTGTTGGGAACGTAAGGTGCTGCAGCCACTTCTGGAAGACAGTTTGGTGGTTCCTCATATTGTTAAACTAAGAATTACCACATGACCTTGCAATTAAACTACTAGGTATGTATGCAAGAGATCAAAGTATACATTCACACAAAAACTTTAATGTTTCCAACAGCATTATTCAAAATAGCATAAAGGTGGAAACAATTTAAATAAATGTTCATTAACTGATGTGGTGTTACCATACAACGGAATGTTATTAGGTATTAAAAATAATTATTTATAACATGGATGAACCTTGACAACACATGCTGAATCAAAAAGGCCAGTGACAAAAGACATATATTGTATGATTCCATTTATTTAAAATGTCCCGATAGAAAAATCTATAGCGATAGATCAGTGGTTACCTGGGTGTAGGGAAAGGGGCAGACAGGAACGGACAGTGATTACTAATAAATAGGTTTGGGAGTTCTTTCCGGGGTGATGAGAATGTTCTAAGCTTGGATTGTGGTGGTATTTGCACAGCTCTGAATATACTAAAAATTACTAAAGTACACATTTTAAATAGAATTTTTTGGTATGTGAATAATACCCAATTGAGACACTAAACAACAACAACAGGTGGTAGGCCACAGGTTTGCCAGTGCTTTTTCTAAATCAAACTGAGGGTATAGTCCATGTTGATTTCTATAAGAAAATGTTTGAAGAATTTTTTTTATTACATAAATAGTATAATCCTGTTTATAAATGAGGACTACATCAAGTGAATATGAATAATTTGCTATATTTTCTTCCAGTCTCTTACTGTGTGTGATTTTGTGCTATGATTTTCATAGTTGTGAAATTTACAAATGTAGTTGCTATGTTACACTGGTTTTTATGTATAATCAACAATTATTAGTTAATTTTTAATGTGACACATTTTGTCTAAAGTGAGTTTTGTTTTAATCTGTGGGTTTGATAGTAAAGAAGAAAAGGGGAGACTTTTAGAATGTAAAATCTGGGGCATTATAGTACCAAACCAAGTAATGTGAACAGTAACTTTCAAATACCAGATGTCCTAGTAAACAAAAAGAACTTGTTTGGAATCTGAAGGTAGTGGGATAAGAAGTGGCTGGGCATAGGGGAGGCTGGCCAGCGATGATTCCTCTGCAGTTCTTTGGACTCCGTGCTGGCAGGTTAGGGGGATACATGCTTGACCACCATGTCGTTTCTGGTATTGTCTTTTCTTCCCTTTGGGAATGAAATGGAGAGAACTTGTTTAAGTTTGTGTGTTTTTACCCCTAAAATGTTTCTCACTGTGGAACTAATGGATTGTTTTTAAAATAAAACATTGAGATGCTACACAAAAGTTGAACAATGATCTTTCCTGATTATGTTTATGTTACCTGTACTTATAAATACCTTCTCCCCTATATTTGGTAGTTCTGAAACATTCTATCATATTACTGTGTCACTCCTTTCTGGTTAGGACTTAGGCTGTGTCCACCCTTTAGCCATCGTAAACAGCGCTGCGTTTTTGTTGTTTCGTCGTTGCGTCTGTGTGTGGTTCCCATAAGGTGAATCCTCAGCACACCCTCTTCCTCCCAGGGCTCCGACCCTGATGCCCGGCCCAAGAGCACAGGCGTCTTTCAGGATGAAGAACTCCTTTTCAGTCACGAGCTCCAGGACAGTGACCCGCATGCGGGCCTTTTCTCCAGCACCAAAAAAACCAGGGTCAGTTACGAAAGGTTCTCCACATCGTGGCTTTGCTGTTGTATTAGAAATTGTCTCAGCTGCTCACCTTGTTCTTTGTACATTGTTTTGGTTTGGACGTTGAATTGGAGTTTATACTCTCTTCTAGATGTTAGAGCCAAGGGTCGGGAGCCTGTTTGGGGACGATGAAGATGACGATCTGTTCAGCTCTGCCAAGTTGAAGCCTTCGGTACCAGCCTTTTGTTCTCAGTACCGGGGGAGGAGTGGAAAGATTTCTGGCAAAGGAAATTAATGCCCAGTTACACGGTTAAGGAAAATACACGGAATTGTGGTGCTTACCAGTAAATGAACAGCAGATAACGTATTGTTCGTATTGTCCCCATCTTAAGTTCCCTAACAGTAAAGCATTAACCCAGGTTCTCTTACTGTATTTTAAGTTTGTTTGGTTTTTAAGTTGCTTATTGAAAGACCAGTGCATACTATGTGGTGCATACAAAATTCATGCCTTTCAGGGGCAGAACCTTAAATCTGAGTGTTAGCTTGTGTATGTCACCTTTTCCCCCCTGCCCAGTAGATTTTATAAGTTCTATTTTCTTTTTATCATAGAGAGGGCTTCTAAGAAAGTCAGTCTTTAGAATGCTATTTCTGAAAAGTTGCCTTTGTGTTGGTTCAAACTTCATTTGAGAAGTGACTTTTAAAACTCAGAAGCCAGAGTCTTTTTTTGCAATATGACTTTCCTTTAAAATTTCTAGGATACTTGACAGACTTTTGGTATTCTTTTTCTTTAAAGATACCTGAAAAGAAGAAGGTAGTGAAAAAAGACCACTCTATTTCCTCTTTTAAGAACCAGAAACATCTTGAGTCCACTCAAGGTATCAAAGAAAAAAGTGAATGGAAACTGGAAACAACTCAGGTTAGAACCGATCTCTTTAAGGACTTCTGGCTCTTGTTTGCATCCCAGTAGAGATTAACTCCATCATGCAGGCCCAAGGGTATTCAGAGTTCCCTTAATTAAGGGGGAAACAGGGACTAGGACGACACTTTTCCTTGACTGTATTTTCCTTTTTCTTTTTTTTTTTTGGTATCTTTAATCTACAATTACATGTGCAAAATTAATCTTACTAGACTCCGCACATCATCAAGCCCCCCCCACATAGCCCATTACAGTCACTGCCCATCAGCGTAGTGAGAGGCTATAGAGTCACTACTTGTCTTCTCTGAGTTGTACTGCCTTCCCCGTGCCAGCCCACATTATGTCTGCTAATCATAATGCCCCTTTTTCCCCCTTGTCCCTCCCTTCCCACCCATCCTCCCCAGTCCCTTTCCCTTTGGTAACTGTTAGTCCATTCTTGGGTTCTGTGAGTCTGCTGCTGTTTTGTTCCTACAGTTTTTTTTCTTTGTTCTTATGCTCCACATACGAGTGAAACCATTTGATACTTGTCTTTCTCCACCTAGCTTATTTCACTGAGGATAATACCCTCTAGCTCCATCCATGTTGTTGCAAATGGTAGGATTTGTTTTCTTCTTATGGCTGAATAATATTCCATTGTGTATATTCTTTATCCATTCTTTACCACTTCTTCTTTATCCGTTCATCTACTGATGGACACTTAGGTTGCTTCCATTTCTTGGCTATTGTAAATAGTGCTGTGATAAACATAGGGGTGCATATGACTTTTTCAAACTGGGCTGCTGCATTCTTAGGGTAAATTCCTAGGAGTGGGATTCCTGGGTCAAATGGTATTTCTATTTGAGTTTTTTGAGGAACCTGCATACTGCTTTCCACAATGGTTGACCTAATTTGCATTCCTACCAGCAGTGTAGGAGGGTTCCCCTTTGTCCACATTGTTGCCAACATATGTTGTTGTTTGTGTTTTGGATGTTGGCCATCCTTACTGGTGTGAGGTGATATCTCATTGTGGTTTTAATTTGCATTTCTCTGATGATTAGGGATGTGTAGCATCTTTTCATGTGCCTATTGGCCATCTGAATTTCTTCTTTGGAGAAGTGTCTGTTCAGATCCTGTGCCCATTTTTAAATTGGATTCTTTGCTTTTTGTTTGTTGAGGTTCCTTGACTGTATTTTTTAACCCTGCTCATCTCTCCCCTCCTCACTCCACACTCCAGTCCTCTGAATCTGTGCTTACTAATAATTTTTTGGTGTACTTCCATTCGATTCCAAGGTAGAGTTAAGGTACGGTGAAGAACCTTCTTCCCACTAGAACCCCTGGCTCTCCCTTTGGGTTACCTAGAATTAAATATCAGTTACTTCCCGTTTCTTGGTTCCCCTCTGGTACCGCTCCTGAGGTCATTGCTGACAGGCGTCCGTCCTCAGCGGTCTTCCCTGTGCAGCGCTTCCTGAAGGCAGCCCAGAACCGGAGAGTGAGCTCTGGGTCTGGCGGGCTGCCGCCCCTGGATGTCTCACTGAGGCCTCAGTGCCCTGAGCTCTGACGACAAGGCTCTAGGACAGGCACATCCCCAGTGGTTTGTCCCAAGTCCCAGCTGCTCTGGCTTCTAGAACCAGTGCGTTAGGCTGTGTGGGAATTTCTGCGTGCTCTGTAATGTTTCCACGTGAGATACCCAGCATGATGATTTCCCCAGCTGGGCAGGGTTTGGTGCTCTGATACCCTAGGAGTCTTAGGAACCCTGTTCCTGGTCCCCGTCTCCCTGTATCCCGAGCGCAGCCTGACAGCTTTCTGCTTGCCCGGTGGGTGAGGAGGCATAAGTGAGGTGATGTCAGTGAGATGTCGTGAAGCCCAGGAGACATCCGAATGCCTTTCCCATGAGAGAACTACAGAAAGTGACAGCTTTCCTCCATCACACACTTATTTACAGGCATAAATTTAACCCAAGGTACACTTTCTATTTCCCCAATGGGTTTTTAACTGAATGTAATTTCACGCAGGACTCACCAGATCCTGTTCCATTTAAAACCAAAGAGCCATCCCCTCGGATCTGGAAAATACAAGTAATTATTACCATGTCTTGGATTTTCATTGCCTGCCTTGTGGCATCTATAAACTTTTTTGGGTTTTTACTTTTGTCAGCTGCTGCCACGCATTTTCTCGTCTTTTCCCCGCCCTCTAGTTGTGCTGTGTGCTGTCTGTAACGTCCTTCCTTTGGTCCCAGTGGTGGGTCCAGGGAGCCTTCTGTTTTAATTCTAAGACTAGATCAGGAGACTGTCCTGCGTTTCTCTTTCTCCTCTCGTATTCTACGTTATGTACACTGAGTCTCTCACTGTGTGTCGTCATTGTAAGAACAGACTGCTGTGTTTAAGAAAACATACAGAATGTGTCATTTTTCTTCTTTAGGCAGATTTAGCGATTAACCCAGCAGCCTTGCTGCCTGCAGCGACTCCCCAGATCTCTGGAACAAGGCCTGTTTTGCCAGAATTGGCTTTCCCTTCATCTGAACCTGGGAGGACCCACAGTCTGGAAAGTACGCCCACTCTTCCTGGAAGTGGGGAGGCCGGTGTGAGTTTTGATCTTCCAGCTCAGGCAGACCCCTGCACAGTGCAAACAAGGTGATGCAACCACCTCTGCTTGCTTGCTTCGCTTTTTTAAACCAGATCAACTTGTCTGTCTCTTCCTAGTCCATCAGTCACACACATTGGGCTGACCCTAACTCCCCATGTGAAGGAGGCGTCTCGTCTTCCCTGCATCTTTTCTGTCCTCCTTCCACCTCTCTAACTCTGTGTCCACTTTCCCATTTGTTTCATTTACATCCTGCTCAGTAGCCACACTGAAGTCCCACCACCTCCAGGCTCTCCTGCGCTGCCACTTGAAAAGCTTCTAAGCACAGAGCAGATCATGTCCCTCTCTGCTCGTCTCCCACTGCCCATTTGAGTTTGAGCTCCTCAGTTTGATATTGAAGTCTTTTACCATCCATGCGAACCAAAGCATCCAACTTTCCCCCCATTCAGCGAGGCTAAACTCCAGTCATATCAGGCGCCGTTCCCTGCACACACGCTTGCCTGCCTGCTGCGTCCCCGGTCAGGAACGCCCCTCCTCCTGGACAGCTCTGCTCGCACTTAACTGTTTCCTCTGCCCCGTGTCCTGGGTCCTCTCCTCTGAGACCCCACGGCAGTCTTTCCCTGGCTCATGCAGTCCGTCCATCACACTGTTTCAGAGGCCATGGTTTTGTGCCAGGTGGACTGTGAGCTCTGAGGTTTTGCTTTCATTTTAGTTGGTTCTCTTTAATCCACCCGGTCTTCCTTCTCTAGGAAGCCTCAGCTGATCTCTGAGCGAGCAGCAGCCCCTAGGGTGACCCTGGGAAATGCATTCATTTCAGGGGTTTCCAAACCTGTTTTCCAGGGGAAAAACAAAAGAGCCTTCCTTTTGTTACATATATTTTTTGTTAGCTTATTTATTTTGTTTAAATTTAGGTTGGCTGCTTCTTAAAATTATTTGTGAAATTTCCTTGAAATAGGCCAACACAGTCAAGTACTTTGCCCAGAGTACTTTTTCTCAGAACTACTTGGTTGTATGTTTTGGAAATTATCACAGACACTGGGTTTAATGGCTAAAAAGTGACTATATTTTAAGGTTATGATTTCTAAGCCACATCTTTTCATGTGAAATATTTAACATGTTACTTTAGGGTTTATTGACTTGAAAGAAGGAGCACAGCACCTTAGATGGCCTCTCTCTCTTCAGTCTCTTGTACCCCTGCTCCCGGAGCCTGAGTTCAGGCTAGAGCCTTTAGTAAGGGTACTGTCAGCATTCCCTCTGATTCTTTCTCGTTTGGAAAGATACTCACATTTAAATCGAAGGGCAGAGTAGGGCAGTACCAACATGCCTGCTGTGCAGGGTTCCCCCAGTAGATGAAGCCTTTTGTATGAAATTGAACAGAAATTTCCCTCAAGAGACTGAAAAAATGGATAACATGAAAGGATCAAGAATGACTTAGCTTTCGAGTCCTAGAAGCTATTAAATTCCTTTGGAAATCTTTTAAGAAATAACCTCTTCTGTGTCTTAGTATCTTGATTAAGGTCGACCAGATAGCCTTATCATATTTTGAATTGCTTATTATTTGCTATATTTGCTTTGAAAACTTTTTTTTTTAATCATCAGATCAACATTTGGTTTTTACCATTGCAGAGCCGGGTCAAAGTCAGAGGGACGCGCGGGCTGGCGGTTGGCCGGCCGGGAGTCCAGTGAGGCTGAGGCCATGCGTGTCCCCAAAGGATCTGTCGCACAGTTGGCAGATGGCACCATTTCACCAGACGGCTGTCAGCCGCAGCCCAGAGCAGCTGGGGGACAAGACAGCTCTGAGGAGGCTGTGGCAGCTGCCACTCCACCTTGGGCAGGGGGTCCTGTGCCTGGACCGGACGGAAGCCCCTTTGCAAAGTCTTTGGGTCAGCCTCTTGAGGGCGACATTTTTGATTCTGAAGACATTTTTTCCAAGGGCACTGGTTCTCAGTCCACCGGGAGAAAAAAGGTCTTGGTGAAGGCAGCAGAGAGCCTAGCTACACCTCCAGGGGGAAGTAGAGAGCAGAGCGCCGCGTTGCCTGCTCTAGGGGAGGCCGGCCCTGGCGATCGCCTTCAGTGGGCTCCCCCAGGACCAACAAGGAAGGCAAATCCCTTCCCTCTCCTGGAAGATGAGGACGGTCTCTATAGACCAGAAGGGCAAGAAAAATGAGTCAAAACCCAGCCATCAGCAGGATGTCATCTCAAAAGCACAAGATATTTTTGAGGTAATAAGACATAAAAATATGTTTTGTGCTTGTTTCCATGTTAAGGGAAAAAATACCTGATTGGCTTATTTGATGACATTAATGTACATTACATTTGCATAATGTAATTCAGATGGCATTAAGCTTGATTCATTGCTGCCTGATCACTATTTGCTTAATAATTACAGTAAGGTTTTCTTATTGATAACTCTGAAACTTCCTCAGAAGTAGCATTTTGTCTCATGTAGGGGTAGTTCCTGGTCAGCCATAATCACAGTACAGGCCTTGGTTTCTGTAGTTTTTACCAGCCCTGGCGTGCCGCTCTGTGTCGTGCATGAACCAGTATTGGTACAGCTTGAGAGCTGAGCCTCAGGCTCTCGGGCACACAGGCCCTGGCGGGGGCTGACGACTTAGCGCAGTGGGAAGGCCCTCTCTGGCGGGTGTTCACTGAGCATCCAGGTCCTGGGGCCCGGGGAGAACGAGAACCAGCGCTGGGCTCCACAGAGTTCTCAGGGAGGAGAGGGGGCTACAGGCAGGGCAATAGACAAATAAGAAGTTTTCAGACAGAGTTAAGTGTCATAAAGAAAACCATCCAAGGCCTTGGGACAAGAATGACCGATAGGGATGGGAGGAGCTCCTGCATGTGGGTGGTAGAGAAGGCCGCTCCGCAGAGCTGGCGTTGAGCTGAGACAGGCCTGAGAAGGACCAGGGCTGGCAGAGACCCTGGAATAGTGCATTCCAGGCTGAGGGGGCAGTTAAATCAATTTTTTTTTATTTTAAAATTGTTTCATTTTTTGGCTTAACAAGGATGATATATTTGCTACAGAAGCAATGAAACCCTCACAAAAAACAAGAGAGAAGGAAAGAACATTTGAGTCCAACTTGTTTGATGATAATATTGACATCTTTGCTGACTTAACCATAAAACTAAAAGAAAAGTCCAAAAAGAAAGTGGAAGCTGAGTCTATATTTGATGATGATATGGGTAAGTCTGATTTTCTCCACATGACACAGAAAGTCGTTGCCATTCAGTGACTTGATGCTTTCTCCCGCCGCCTTCGTGTCGGCCCTGGCCTGGACCGCGCTCCCCGGTGCGCATCCTTTGGCCTGCTGTCTAACCCTGAGTTAGGCTGAGGATGGACAAGTGAATGGAGGAGTCATTTTGGTGAAACAACTTTTTGGTATGATGGACATGAAGGAATTTGAAGGAACAGAATTTGATCTTTAAGTGTAACTTAGTTTCTATCTTAGTACACCCGCTGCCAGTTACCTGTGACCGACCTGAACACTCTGCTTGTGAAAGGAGACCAGAAACTACCCCTCAGGCTAAAGTAGATGGAGGTGGCTGTCTCGGGTGCGAGGTATTTGCTCGAGTCGGGTCCTCACCGGAGCGTAGGCATCAGGGGTGAGAGGATGGAGGCGGTGCGGGAGAGCGGGGCTGTGGGAGAGCAGCTTAGGACACATACATCGCCCCTCTCCAACGATCTCTGGGTGTACACATACTCATTTTCTCTCCATGGTGTAACTGCTTTACTAAGGGCCAAGCCAAATGTCCCATAAACCTAAATGTACACCTTCTGGTATGTCCTATGTCGGTAGATAGAGCTTGAGCTGAGGCCAAATACCCACTTACTACTTCTCCCCTTCCTCCCCCAGGGCTTGATCTGGGGTTGACTGGGAGAAAGCTGGTGTTGCAGTGCCACACTGGGTCTGTTCCCCACGCGAGCCTTGTGCTTTGTCTCCACGTGCGTCCCATCACCTGGGGTGCAGAAGAAACTTCATTTTTTTATTATAAAAAAGGTAATCCATGCCTGTTTAACAGATTAGTACTATTTGGGAAATGTAAAAGTGAAAACCTCTAGAGATAAATATTATTTCAAGTTTGGTATGTATCCTTTCAGGCACGGTGATACTAACATAGGTTTGTATACATAGATATTTATTTTTTCCAAAATAAGATTGTTTCTGAGTTTTCTCTATTACAGATAACGCTGTGGTCCCTAACATTTGTGTGTATGTATCTTTACTTAAACGTGCTGAAACCTCTAGGACAGAATCCTAGCAGGGACATTACTGGGTCAGGAACATCACTAGGATGAAGCAGGAAACACTGGAGTCCGTGGGGCCCGAGGCAGGAACGGGGTCATCGAGGCTCACACTCTTAGCACTCCCGCTGGTACGCCTCGGGCTGACGCATTTATTCTAAAAGAGGGCGACTCCTGTTTGGAATTTCCCTTTGCTTATTTTTATTGCTCTTAAAATCCAGTGGGAAAAGAATGTAGAATGAAGTATAATGTTACATATCATAAAGTTGGAGTGGATTGGAGATCGTTTTCTTTCCCCTTTTCCTCTCTTGCGTATGTACATATATACCTTCGTAGCTGAGAAAGTTGTGCTCAGGAAGAACCTGTGACTGGTATGTGATCATAAGACGTAGTGAGTGCAGAGCCAGGGCCAAAACCGAGGAGGCTCGGCTCTGCCAGAGGGTTGTTTGCTGCCCCTGCTGCTCCCAGACTGAGTCTTGGGTGGTTTGTGTAGATGCACCTTAGAAGCACTCGTTTTCCTGCCTGTTCAGCACGTCTCTTTTTCTTTCTTTCTTTCTCTTTCTCTTTTTAAAGATGACATGTTCTCCTCTGGTGTCCAGGCTAAGACAACCAAACCGAAAAGCCGGTCCTCACAGGCAGTGCCTGAGCTAAAATCTGAACAGAAGGTGGCGAACATATTTGATGATCCCTTGAACGCTTTTGGATGCCGGTAGGATGAACAGGGCATCATATCTCACCCTTCAGCTCCATCTCTGAGTTAATGATGCTATCTTACGTGCCCATTGTCTTAACTGAATTATAAAAGCAAATACTGAAACAGCTAGCTTACTTCTTACCCAATGTACTTGGTATTTTTCTGCAGTGGTTTTAATCATGGCTTAATACTGCAAAACAAAAATAAATGTTTCACAATTTTTTTTTGTTGTTTCTTTCCCCTTTAAACTATATTTTAATCAGCCTTGGTAGGGTCACAGAATGATTTAGGGCATGTTGGAGAATAAGCATATTTGTGCCTTTCATGGGTGGGCAGGAATCCTAGAGGTGGAAGATGCCAGACAAATGGCCAGGAGTGTTTCTAACCTGGATGGGACCCCGAGCTTAATCAGAGCCTGGACAAGTAATAAAGGAAGAGGATGTGAGATTATATACTTCACGATTCTTTGCAATAGGAGAGGGGGATTTCCTCTGATTCCACTGAATTCTGAAGATGCCTTTACAGTTTCACTGATGCCAGGTCTGGTAAATTATGGAGTTCTACTGTCTTTTTTTGTAAATAAGGTTTTATTGGAACACACTATATCCATTCATTTACATATTATTTATGGCTGTTTTCACCCTACCTACAATACTAGAGGTTAAATAGTTGTGACAGTGGCTAGCCCACAAAGCCTAAGATACATTTTCTACCTGGCCCTTTACAGAAACAGTCTGCTGGCCCTTGCTCTAAGGCATCCATTGCCATTCCTTGGAGCTTTCCGTTATTTTGTGAAAGAAGCAGAATGAACCCATGTAAGGGGACGGAGAGGTGCTGAGGGTGGAAATGTCAGCTTCCGGAGCAGCACTGTTCCATAGAACTCTGCATTGACGGGAGTGTTCCAGAGCTGTGTTGCCCAGTGTGGTAGCCAGTAGCCTGTGGATGACTGCTCCCCCGACCCTCTCCAGTCTGTTTCCTATGCTGTGCCGTCTTGGTGCTGAGTATTCAATCTATACCACGGCACAAACTTTGTAGGCAGGCCCAGTTGGTTTCACCAGTCCTAAAACCACTGACTTCGTCTTTGGGTACTTTTTTTTTTTTT
>JAQQAC010000129.1:0-15924 GCA_029783875.1 Phataginus tricuspis
AAAAAAAAAAAAATTAAAGAGAAAAGAACTTACTTGATGAATGTAATTTTAATAAAATGCCGAAGAAAAATATAATGGAAATGGTAAATGACTACACTGTATTACAAACTAGACTTAAATTGGCATGGTATTTGGTCTGAAAAATAGTTTCACAATGAGATTTCAGCAAATGTTAGCATAATCCTATTAAAATTTAAATATTCAAATAGTTTTAGGGTCTCGTTATCCTCAGTGTTAAAGCAGTAGAGTCAAATGTCAAAGCGAAAAGTCTGAAGACATACTTCCCTGTCCCACTCCCCGCAGGTCCCCCAGCACCCTGCAAGCCACAGCTTCACACCCGAACCTCCATCCTGCTCATTTCCTGCAACCTAGGCTATTCCCAATCCAGGCCCCACCCCAGTGTCTGACCTCTAGATCTACTCATTTCCCCTCCACAGCCTCCTCTCACTCTCGGCGAGCTTATATCTCGGTTTCCCTGGCCTGGACCCGTCCTCTCCTCTCTGACTGTGATCAGAGTGACCCCTTGGCCTCTCACTGCCCACCTCCCCAGGCCCACACAAGCCCCACTGGCCTCTAAGTGCTGCTAGCCCACCTTTACTTCTGCTGAGAGCAGCCAGCAAAGGAAAAGGAGAGAAAATAAACATCTGTTAGAAGGCCTCAGAGTGCTTCCAGGCAGTGAGAACTTGGGGTACTGAAACTGAGAACAGAGAGAAGCCCAGAATGAGGGTCCCAGCATGGGCCTACTTCACTCCAGGATCTGCTGAAGAAACTGAGAACATGGCTGAGAAGCTGTGTTGGGTTTCACAGGGATGTGGGACAAATAGTGGAATTCAGGGGCAGCTAAGGACATCCTAGTAAACACCCCCAAGCTTCCACTTAAGACCCAAATGGCTGTATCTTAAGAGTAAGAATGAACCAGAAACACTGTTGAAGCCCAACATTTAATTAGATCAAGGTGACCTGGGACAGCGGAGCCCCTAGCCTCCTAGGCTATAAGGCCAAATATAAATGTTGTTAAGAGCACCCAAGATGAATACACTTCAGAAAACCTGCTATACAACAGCGTGCCTATAGTCAACAATGTACACACTTAAAAAATTTTTTAAAGGGTAGATCTGAGGTCAAGTGTTCATACCACAGCATAATACATATTCGAAAAGTTGTAACATCATCTGGATTCTCAAATTAACACTATTTAAAATACAAGGTCTGGCATGAAAGTTCTTTTTTTAAACGAGGTCTTTGAAAAGATAACATGACCAAAACCTAGGAGAACAAAAAATGGCACTAGAAACCTCAGACCCCAAGAGATCCAGATAGTGGAATTTTAGGCACAGGCCTTACATTCCTACTTAATATACTCAAGTAAAATAAAAGATTAGAATTTCAGCAGAGAATATAAAGTATAAAAAACATGAAATTCTAAATTCTAAACCTGTAACAAGAAGGAAATTGAGAGTGTAATGGGTGGATTTAAGAGCTAATTAGGTACGGCCAGAGGGGATTAGTAAACTGGAAGATACAACCGAACAAAACATCCAAAGCAAAGCTCAGCGAAACAAAGGATGGAACAAATGGAAAACAGGGTAAGAGACGTACGGGATATGGTGAAGGTACCAGGCTCATGATTATAATCTAAGGTGGAGAGAAGAGGGAGAGTAGAGCAGGAGCCCCATCTGAAAAGAGAAAAGCTGAGAATTTTCCCATGTGCGTGCCCTTCCCATCCCAAATAATTCCATTTCTGGGTTTGGTTGTCTTTCTTTCCCTAGTCTATTACCCTCATCTTTTCTTCCTAATTGGTACTTTTCAAGAAGAATTATGGTTCAGATATAGGTCACATGGCATATCAGTGAATCAGGAGGAAACATATTCTGGAGGCTCCTAGGGATTATGGGAAGGGATGATTTGCTCTTCTCCTGGGCAGTTGAATGTGAGGTCTGGAACAGCCGCAACCATTTTGTGAGCAAAAAAAATAAAAAATAAAAAAAAAATTAGTCTTGGGATGAAGGTAACACAATGGACACAGAGAAAGCAGGACCTACTTTCATTACATCACCCAGTTAGAACATGCCTGAAGCCAGCAACACACACACACTCATCTGTTTTATTTGGGACAACAAACTCCCTTTTAAGGCAGTTTAAATCACTTTGTGAACACTTGCAACGAAAGCCACCCAAAGAGATATAAAATTTTGAAAGCAAAACAGTTTTCCAGAAAGCTTGAAAGCATATCTATCCTGAACTGTAGGCAAGGGCCTCTGCACCCATACCAACATAATTTAGTATTGTCATTCTGAAATTTGCTTCTGATGGGAAAAACAGTAAAATTTTATCTTTAATTTGAACTTGCCTGTCTCTGATTTCCACTGAAGTTGAATTTTTAATATGTTTACTAACATTTGAATTTCCTCTCATGTATTATTTCTTCATGGCTGTGGCTTACTGAGACGTTAGATGCCCATTTTTCCCCCTTGCTCGCACTGTTTTATTCAAATAAACAAACGCTTTTTGACAACTCTCACCAGACTGCAAGGCACTGTGGTGCATGGGACCAGAGCCATGGAATCAGATGGGACTGACCCTCCAGTAATGGTCAGCAGACAAGGGTGCAAACCTCTGGGCCAACAGGCTGATGACAGTATGCAGGAAGAGATACAAGCATCGGGGCTGTCTTACATTTTATGAGCAGTGAGTTTATTTGTAATTATCTCCCCCATCTAATTTGGTGCTCTCTTCGTGTTCACTCTCTCTCCCCATTTTTTTTCTTTCCCTGTCTTCATTGTATGGACTGAGTTCCCTTTGTTCCTAGCTGCTCTCCCATTCCACTGGTTTGAAAGATACACACTGTACTTCTATTCTTTTGGTTTTAACATTTTAACATGCATATCTAAGGCTAATGAGTGTGTGTCTACCCTTCAGCCCAATGATATGTGGGTTTACAATTATTTAATTTCAATCAAACATTTAACATTTATCATGTTATTACTGTAGAGTATTTCACTTCCACCTGATTTTTAACTCCCCACTCACAAATTAGTATCTTTTTAAATAATAAATGCTCACTGGGATTTACCAACATGCTTACTTCTTGGTTTACTTTGCTACCTTCATCACACCCCTTCCTCTGGATGCACCTTCTTTGTTACTGAAGAAAATCCTTTATTCCTCAAGTGGCAATCTGTGAATAATAAGCTCGCTTGATCTTTGTTCGCAAACTATCTATTTCATCTCCACTCGTGGATGATTGTCTAGTGGGACATCAGAGATGCAGCTGACAGTGCTGTGATGATTTTATCCCACTGTCTCCTGGTGTCAGTGGGTGCTGCTGAGAAGTCTGCTGTCAGCCTAATTATCATTCCTTTTCCACTGCGTTGTCTTTACTGTCTGCTGGATGTGCAGTGTTATAATGATGTGTGATAGTTGGTTCTTATCCCACCTGGGAGGAACTTGACGTGCTTCCTCCGTCTCCCCTCTTTCTTCCTGCATTCTAGAGAGAATATGTGTCTGAATCCCCTCATTCTGCCCCCAGTCTCTTAACGTCACTGTCATATCTTCCTTCTCTTGTCTCCTTTTTCCAAGTTTCCGGAGACCTATCCACTAACGCCTATTGAACTGATCCACTGAGTTGCTAATGTTGATGACTACACGTTCTTACTTCTTGACAGGTGTGGGTTATTGTTCAAATTTCTCTCTTATTTCATGATTGTTTTTCTTATCTTTTTAAATGTTCTAATTATATTTATTTTAGTCTCTTCTTGTTCGATTATGGGTTAATTCTAGATGGTTCAATTATTTCTAGTTCCTGGAAAGGGAATCTTCCCTTCATTGACTCAACTCAGGACTACTTTAATTGTAAGGCGCAGTAAATCCCACCTAAAACAGACATAGCAAAATTAAGTTAATTGGCTCATATAACTGAAAAGTCTAAAGTTGTATCTGGCTTAGTCACAGTCTGGTTCAGGATTGGAACCTGGGGCCTAATTTCTCTTTCTTCATTCCTTGGATCCACTTTCCCTGTGTTGGTTCTATTCTTATAAATGTGTATCTTCATGGCGAAAAGAGAGCTCCGGAGGCTCTTCCATCCTCTGGATTCAAATCTAGTGGCAAGAGAGAACCTTTTCTCCCATAACTTCTCCAAAAGCCTTGAGAGTGACGCTTACTGGTCTAGTTTGGATCATGTACCCACTCTGCACCAGTGACTGTGGTCTTGAGAATGAGAGATGACTTGGCTTGGTCTGGGATGGAGCAGGAAGCCTACCAGTTCACTTCATATGGAGGAAAAGAGGGGTCACAAAATGGGCTATGCTAGAGTAGGAAAGCACAATGGGTTTGGGAGGCATGCATGGTATGTGGGTGATAGTGAGTTCCGTTAAGTATTGAAAGATTAAATGAATTTACTCTGATTTTTATCTGATTCGTGAGTCCCCCTTCTATATCAATCCCCTGTACACAAACCAACAACATACACACATGCACAGACACGCACCCACACCCAATGACTGTCCCACACACAGCTCCACCTCCTGTCTGATACGTGGCAAGCCCAGCCTAGAAATCTCCTTTCCCAGTGGTTACAGTACAGCCCTGGGCCTGACTCTTCTGGAAGATTAAGACCTCAGGCCTTCCCTGAACTCACACGACAGTCACTCTACCTAGCCTTGCCTGAGCATATCTCTCCCTTGCAACCAGGGGCAGGGGCACCCCCACAGACCACACAGTCTGTGGTGGAGAAAAGTTGGTCTCTAAGGACGGTGGGTGCATACACCAGAGAAAGGGAACGGATGCTGTCAGACAGAAACGCAATCCTCCCCTTCAGAGAGGAGCTTATTCCCAAAGCCTGCGAAACCCTGACAGGCCTCCCTGTGCCCCCCACTCACAGTCTTACCATGCCAAGGACGCTCATGGGCTCCCCGGTATCTCAGACCCATAGATTATTTTGAAATGTAATTTCAGTCTGTGTCATCTTCTAGAATATTGAGCTCCAAAACGTGTCATCCACCATCTAACCTAGGACTGTGTGAGTGGCTGGCAGAGTGGATTCTCATTGCCCCTCTTTGGAAATCCCTGCTCTAGAACATGCTGTTCTCTGATGAAATGCCCTAATGACTCCAGACCTTGGACATGCTCCCCCTTCCCAAAGATGTGCCGGCAGCCTTTGAGTCTGCCCTCAGGATACAGACCATCCTCATTGCTGCGACTTGGCCTCTCACTATGCTGTCAGCCAGACCACTTCTGACCCCAGCCCTGCCACTCAGAAGCCGTGAGACCTGTGGTGAGTTACTCAACTTCTCTGAGTCTTGGTTCCTTACCTGCAAGACAAGTATAATGATGCCTGCCTCCCAAGGTCAGGGGAAGGAACTATTAAGAGAGCTCTCATCAGGGCAGGGCAGGCACATCTCCCAGCTCAGCGGTAGCCCTCTAAGTGGGAGCTCTCCCTTCTCCCTTTCTGACTGTGGCTCCTTGCCCAAGGCCTTACTGCTCCTTGACCACCAGCCTGCCCTGGAATCTGCTAACTGGCCAGTACTTGGCCTTTAGCTTCAACAGACAATGTATTTGCCTTGATGTAATCTCCCATCTGACCTTCGATCCCTGACCTGTGACATCTTCTGCTCTCCCTCCAAGATTTTACCATTGGCCCATCCCTTCCTGTGACCTCTGACCCATGAACTCCAGGTGTAGGTGCAGCCCCACTAGAACAGGGGGTGGGAGGAAGCAGGAGATGAGGGCAGGTGATGTGGAGGACGGGATGGAGGTCATAACAAGAGATGTCCCTGGTAGTTCTTCTCTTTCATCTTGAGACAACATCTGTGGCTTCCACGTTGTCACAAAACAAACAGAAGTGAATCTTATGTTTCACAATCCATGCAGCTGGTCTCATGGATCTTTGACAGTTCTTTCATGTCCCTGACAATGGTAAGCTTTCTCTCCTGGGAAGCTGGGGGCATGTCCCACACCCCCATGGCCCCCCTCGCCCTGGTGACGTGATGCTGGCACTCCCAGGCTGATGACACTCTGCAGTCACCTTTCATGTGTGAGCAGATGCCACTGCGTGGGTTTCCAGGTGGCCACACCACATCCCTGACTCCTGGGGACCCCAACCCACTGACTCACGGGTTCTCCACCCACGGGAGACTTCCCACTCTGCCTTTCTTGGGCAACCTTCCCGGTTTTGAATCAACACTTTCCTGCTCACAAAAGCCCTTCCCAGAGCCACAGGGAAGGCATGGTGAGGGGGTGTCACCCTCTTGCTCTGATTTGAATTACAGCTTACACGGTCCCGAGTCTGCCAGTGAGATGCTCAGACCACCCCTTAATTCAAGGCTCGTTTGTGTATGTACTGTTCACTTCTCATGGCCCCATCATCGCCTCCCTTCGACTCCTCCCCAAAGGACCACTTCTGTTCACAGGTCCTTCAACAAGGACCTGTGCTTCCCCATTAGCTACATGGGGAGGGGGTCTGTATGTGGGATGGGCTCAAGCCCACCCTTCCTG
The DNA here is from genome assembly GCA_029783875.1 of Phataginus tricuspis. NCBI lineage: Eukaryota > Metazoa > Chordata > Mammalia > Pholidota > Manidae > Phataginus > Phataginus tricuspis. The sequence continues at coordinate 6,493 of JAQQAC010000129.1, forward strand.
TCCCCTCACCTGTCTCTGCCACACCTCCCACCCTCCTACTTGCAGAGGGCAGCAGAACCAGTGGCAGTTGGGAAACAGGAAGAGCCCCTTGCAACCCTGCTGTAAACTTCGAAAGCCTCAGCAGTTATGCCCTCTCCGAGCCTCACTTTCCTTATCTGGGGAGTGAGGACACTGACACCCACCCTGCAGCGTGCACAGTGGCACTGGGGCTAATGAGAAAAGGTGTGCAAGGTGATGGTTTACAATATGCCATTATTATGCTGCAAGATCATAACAGCTAACATTTTCAACTTGCTCACAAAGTGTCAGGCACACAGTACACAGATTAACTCATTCATTCTTCACTGAAAGCCACAAGAAAGGTTTCCCAAGATGCCAGTCTTACAGACGGGCAATCGCTGCACAGAGATATCAAGTAACTTTTGCCAGCTCACACAGCTGGTGAGAGGCCGAGCTGGCTGTGAATCCAGGTGTCTGCCCCCTGTCTCTCCAGGAAGAAGTCATCCCTGTTGCTAAGAATGTTCCCTTTCTGTCCTGGGGGAACATGAGGGTGTCCTGGTCTCCAGAGGCTCACTATTCCGTCCTGGCCAGCCTCCCTGGTCCCCCGAGGCTCCTGTTCGTCACACTGACTGGGAGTTGCCTGCGATGGGCGCCCGCGCCCCGTATGCTCCTCCTGCATTGGGGAGGTGGGTGGCACAGGTGTTCCGGCCTCCACTGGACAGACATCGGACTGAGTTTCTGAGGAGGAGATGTCCTAGTCAGGACTGGGACACAGTCCAAACACTGGCAAGTTCTTGGCCCCCACCTCCCTGAGACAGGAGTTTGGGGCTTGGGCCCTGCCCGGGAGCCAGCAGGAGGGCCCGAGACTGTCCCTGGGGCTGGCCCCATGCCCACAGGTGCTCTCGGGGGACACGTGGAAGGAGGGGCGGGGAGCAGCGAGAGGGGCACCCGCAGGCAAGGGGCCTGGGAAGGTGTCTGTTGTTTCCTTCTTCGTCTCAGGGAACAGTTCCCCTTCTGAGGTGCTTGGCTGAGGGCGTTGAGAGATTCTTTCTCCGAGGCTTCTTCCTGACAGATTGATTTACATTTACCTGTTTCAGTAACTTGGCCTTCCTGAGAAGGGAAGGCTTTGTGCCAGGGCTGGCACGGGGACCGATCTGAGGGCGAAGGAGGGTTCCCTCGCCATCACCAGGGACGGCCTCGGCCCCTCAGGCTGAGGTGCGGAGCCTGGGGCCACCCTCCTTCCCCCACTGTTGACCAAGGGGCTAAGTAAGGCCTGTGAGCCAGCCAGAGCACAAAACCCCTCCATGGGCCCACCCATCCTCCTTCTGCGCTCCGAGCCGCAGGTCCTCAAGGCAGGTATTCTGGGACCCATTTTATGGCTGGGAAAGTAGAGTTGCTGAAGCAGACACAGATTTGAGTGCCGCAACCTGCCTGCTCTGCAGGGGCCCTGCCCACTCTGAGCTGACCCTCACCAGGGCAAGGCGGCCGAGGCGGGCGTGGCCTTCCCAGAGGCGGCCAGGCCTCAGGCTGACAGCCCTTCCCAGGCGCCCCTCACTGGTTTCCAACAGGAATTCCTGCTTCCCGCCTCTGCCGGGCTGTCTTTCATCGGCGCCCACAGCCCTGTCGTCTGACCTCTCTCTGTGCCAGCACAAACCCCCCGTCAGACTGCCTGCCTCCATGGGCAGGGACCCCGGGCGTGGTACTGAGGAGGAGCTCAGTCAGTGTCTGAGGAAGCAAGGGAGAGAGGGAGGGAGGAGGGGGGAAGAGGACCGAGTCCCCCCGGGGTGCTCAGGGGCCCTAGGGACACTGTGAAACCTTTAAGGCAGTTTGTGCTTCAAAATTTGAATTCAAATAAAATACAGAGTCAGGCCCCACCCAGAGCAGTCCCTTTCCTGGGCACGGGTCATGGAGCAAGGAGGCTGTGCGAGCTCAGCCAAATAACACAGGCCTCGCTCGTTCTGAACCGGGTGAGGGGCTGGGGGAGGCCAAGGAGGCAGAGGAACTGGGATCTGAAGCCTGAGCGCGCCGACCCCACCCCAGCTGGGTCCTTCGGGCAGGTCGCTTCTTGCTGAGCCCTGGCCCCATCTCTGTGTTGGGGATAAGGGGGACATGGGACCACCCAAAGGGTATCTTGGGATGTCACATCCTACCGTGTTTTGCATATCATTGTAAATCACTTCAGGTCTTTTTAGGAGCGAGAAAGGAACTTGTGAATAGACGTGAAATACTCTTGGCTCAGTGGCAGCTGCTGGTCCTTGGTTGGGATTTCTTGTAGGTTCCGCTTCAGCTGCTACCTCAGGAGCCCACTGCTTCCTTTCCTATGTGCTCCCACACTGGCCTTGGGACACCAGGTCCCCTGACACACACCATGTCCCGCTCAAGGGCGAGGCTGCATGGACAATGCTGGCAGTTCTGGGGTCTCCAGCTGCTGTGCCCGCAGGAGCACATCCCTACCAGCAGGCTGTCTCTCGGGCCTCAGGTCCACCCCTGGGGCCAGTGCCCACATCTGCCCACTGTATGGCCTGGGATCCTGAGAGAGGCTTGCTGATTCTTTTGAGTACTTCACAGGTGAGAAGGCTGACGCCAGAGCAGTGGAGGGCATGCCCACAGCCACACGCCTAGAGCCGGGCCCTCTGGGGCACCCACAGCCCTTCCACTTGCCCTCTGCCTTCGAGATTTTCTCTTCACACCTCTGTAGCTTTCTTCAAGCCTCTGTGGGTCTGTTTTTTAACGCACTTTTAACTTAATATGGTTTTGATCTTAGTACTTTTAAGTCATGGTAAAATACACATAACGTGAAATTTAGTAGTTACCCACTTTAAGCGTACAGTTCTGTGGCATTAAGTCCATTCACACGGTTGTACAGCCTACACCACCATCCCTTTCCAGGAGTTTTCATCTCGCAAAATTGGAACTGCACACTGTAAAAGGTAACTTTGCATCTCTTCCCGGGCTCTGGCCAGTACCATACTACTTTCCGTCTCTATAAGTCTGACTACATGTAAGTAGAATCATACAGCATTTGTCTTTTTGCGGCTAGCTCACTTCACTTGGCTAATGTTCTCAAGGTCCTTCCATGTTATGTTGCACACTCACATTCAATCCCTTTGTACGGATGAACACTATTCCGTTGTATGCATATACCACCATGTGTTTGTCCATTCAGCCATCCATGACCTTCTGTGCTTCAGAGCCCAGGTTGCAGGATGTTGCCCCCTGAGCTGAGCCTTCCCAGCAGCCAGCCTGCCCTGCCCTGCCCTCCATGCCCACCCTCCCCACCAGGCCCCAGCTTAGAGCACCTCCATCCTCGCCTGTCTCGGCAAAGGAAGACTGCCCAGGTGAGGCCCCTCCTGCCTGTAGCCTTTGGGAAGGCGCTTCTGTGGTTCATCGACAAGCCTTCCATGATGGCTTTCCCCCTTCCCCACAGGGCCCCCAGCCACCCAGGTTCTACCTGCTACTGGTTTCTCCCCAGAGAGCCAGAGCAGGATACCGGTGCTCACATGCTTTCATCCCCTCAGGGAGGAGTGTGTGGGAAGAGGATGCAAGGAAAGGGCCCTGCACGCCCTGGGGAATCCGTTTCTAAGGGTGGACTTCTAGGAATGGACAGTTCAGCCCTCAGGGCTCCTTGACCACACCTAGGGGCCTGGATCGGCATGGTGGCCTCCCATCGAGCCTTCCACCCAACACTGCTCCTGGCTCAAGGCCATGTGCAGCATGGGACAGCACTGACCTTCAGTCCAGCAGAGAGAGCTGGAATCCTGGCCTGCCACATACTGACTGCCGGGCCTCAGTAAGTTCCCCGTCAGAACCTCAGTCCCCCATCCATCACTCACCAAGTGGCTGGGCAGACAAGGCAGCTGGGGCCTGCACAGCTGGTGCTCTGTAGACATGTGTCTACTGCGGTCCTGGGCTGACCCAGAACAAGCCAAGGCAGCCCAGGAGCAGAGGGCCCTGGAGCCTTGGCAGAGAAGGGCAAGAAGAAAGAGCAAGGACCTGCCTCTGCGGGAGGAGCTCCTGAGCGCCAGGAGCATCCCAGCCACCCGCCTACTCTGCCAGGGGGCCTGTGGCATGCAGGGGACTTGGCCTCCCCCTGACAGGGAAATCCAGGTGTGCAGAAGGGCAGTGGTGTGCTGGGAAATGTCTAACGGCCAGTTTTCAAGGCAGGGACAGGAGCAGCAGAGAAGCTCTGATGTGTGGCGTCTGCTACTGCAAGCTCCCCCGGTGCCGTCACTGAGCACAGAGCTGTCCTAGTTGCACACCAGCACCCGGTGTTTCCACCACACAGGAAGCAGGCACAGAGCTGCAAGAGCACACACCACAGTACCGTGCACTGCAGAGATGGGGAAACACTGAGCTTTGAGCATTTATTGCCTTTGTCTTAATGTTTAATTGTACATTTATACAGTTTAACTTGTAGTGATGGCTCTCAGCTCCTGAGTGTCTAACAATGTGGTAGGAGGAGCCACACCCAGCACACCACTGCCCGCCCCGGGCTGCCGAATCTCCCAACCACAGGCTTCCAGCCAGGGCTGGCCTCGCACGTGGGCTAGGGAACCTCCCATGCTGAGCAGCCCCCAACCCCCGAGGAGGATGGCAGGCCAGGTGGGGGGGCCTCAGGCAGTTCAGACTTGCCCTCACTGGAGCCTGCCACAGCCCTGTCCAGCGGGCACTGCTACTGTCCCCACGGCGCATGGAGACCCTGAAGCTAGTCACTCAGCCTCACACAGTGGGCTCTCTGGAAGGACAATGCTACCCCATCTGTGGCCCCTGGGTTTGGGATGTCAAGGGCGGGCCCTGCTGAAATTCCCCCGTCGAGAGGGATTGAGAAGCAGCTACAAGGTCAGCGTCGCAGTGCACAGCCCTGCTCTGCCCCCAGAAGAGCAGCCGGGCCCCAGAGCCCCATGCAATGGGCACGGAGGCCATGAGGTCTGATGCCTCCACCTGCCGAGGCCTTGCTCACCAGCCAGCCTTAGAGGGTCCCTTTCTCTCACTCGTTTCCCTACAGGGAGAGACTGTGCCAGCAGAGATGTGAGGCCAGGCCCCTTGGCAGGTGCTGTAAGCCAATGGGGTGGCAAACCAGCAGGACACCATGCATCCCTCAGGCCCCCACCTTCTAGCTGCCGCGAGGCCTCAGGTGAAATGGGTGCCACCCACTCAGATGCCACAGACACTCATGTTGGCTGGTGTGTTCCACGTGGGACCCATCCAGGCCTGCCCTCACAGAGCTTCTGCTTTAAAGCGAAGAAACAAGGTGGGAAAAGGGGCTGGGAATATGAGAGCCGCATTCTCAATAATACCATGTGATCAGAGAACATGTGCACACCTGCTTAAAGGGGAGGACCCCTGATTCTGAGGGAATTTAGGGCATTTGGGGCTTCTGTTCTCTTTTATAAATACGTTTGGCTTTTTTCTATAAGAACCATTCTCCCACAGAGGAGTCTGCAAACTAAAAATCAGTTCTATTGGGCTTTTATAAAAAGTAAAACAATGCACTCGTCCTCCTATAAAAGCAAGAAACTCCTCCCATAACACACAGTCCATTACTTCGTCACATCCCAACTCCTGTCTGCATCGGACCAGAATGAAAGGAAGCAGGATGCACAGGGGAGAGGAGAGAAGAGAGAGAATTGGCCCCAGCGAACAGAGAAGCAGCTGGCCGCCTTCACCCACTGCCCAGCTACTTCCCATGCTGTGCTGACCACTCGCTGTGACCATCTTCACTGGGAGGTGATGGCACATGGTCAACCGCGGCAATGTGGCTTACGAAGAACGGGGTTGGGGCAGGGGAAGAGTAAGAGGCAGCCCCAGGTGAGGTGGGTGCATCTGTGTCCCTGGAGAGCAAGTAGGAAAGCCCTGTTGCCCGGCCCAGGTAGACACAGACAAGCACCGGCCACTGGAGTGTCCCTGGGACAGCAGGGCAAGAGCGAGTTTTCTTGACATAACATGCCCCTCTTGTGGCCACCTCAGATATTGCAGGCAGCAATTGAACCGGTTGCATTGTCACAGCAATAATTATAGGTAAGACCCCTCTCCGTTGTAGCCCTATAGGTTGGAAAGGACAAAAGCAAGTGTGGCTCGGACATACCTGATTTAAGGAGTAAGAAGTGCAAGTCCCCAGAATTATCTCCAGACACCAAAAAGCTCATACAGAGGGGAGAGACACCGTTTTAGAGAGAGTCCTGAGTTGTATAACCGGAGTGGGAGTGGGCCATGACTTGACAGGACCTAGGAAGTACACTGAGAGCAGGTCCTTCTTATTTTGCCAAGGATTCCTTAATACTCTGAGTCTTTGCCAAGAAACCAAACTTGAATCTGACCAAGCCTCTTATATGTAACTCCCAAATGAAGAAAACACAGGGGCTGAAGAACTTGTGCAAGTACATTATGGGGGTGCAACCAGCAAGATCCAGGCTGCGGGAAACTCTGCAAGGGACACACACAGCCAGTTTCTCCACCAGATAGATTATGCACGGAAAAAATTAAAAGGTGGAAAGAACAATAGGATTACAAGAGCCTTGAGGATGGAGTGATTGGCAGGTGATACTGTTGAGTTAAAAAGCAAAGTGTGAAAGAGTATCTATAGTATGCCGCCTTTCATGTAAGAGAAGGTGAAAGGAAAGCATATACATACCTGCTCATTTGTGCTAAGGAAACACAGGAAGGATAACTATGGCAAGAATGAGATTGGTTACCTCGACGGGGTGGGTGGGAATAGGTGGAAAGATGGGTGGTGGGAACAGGGTAGAAGAGATGGACGGAGTGGCACCTGGGTACACCCGTTTGATTAGTTCTGACTCTTAGAATCATGTTCATATTGCATGAACTCAAACATTTTTTTAAATCAACAAGGATGGGAGGAAACCCAAAATGGAATACAACCAGAAAGAAATGAAACTAGTAGTTTTACGAATGAATTACATACCAACACTGAAGGGGAGGGAAGGGAAACAAATCCAAGAAATGCTGGGCAACAGTATTTTTATGATATCCTCTAAGGCTATGGTCAAAAACACCTGTATACATCTGTGACACCTTAGTTAGTAAGTATATTTTTCATAGGGCTGAGGGAAAGCAATTCTGAAACTATGTGCATCCTAGAACCAAGCAAATGAGTAAGTATATTGTGCATAACGAGCCCCATGTTCCTCTGAATTGGAGAAAGAAATTACAAATAAGAAAAGGGGAAGCAAGAAGGAACACTGTGGTGTTGGGTTGGTGTTGGGGTATCGGCAGGAACTCATGGTCTTAACATGTATGCATACGTATACATATAATGTATGTCATATACACCCAATGAAGAGTGTATACATATGACTCATCATCTTTAGTATATACACAGATACTTTCTATTTGTGTGTGTGTGTGTGTGTGTGTGTGTGTGTATTTGTACACATATGTTTCCTAGCTCTATCTGCTGAGAGGTTTCAGAAGCAATGAGACCCCAGTAGCAATGAGCACAACCAGCACGCACATCTTGAATTCTACAAACCATTCTCAATTAAAGGAACAAGAGCTCCTTAGAGAAACAGCTCGTTCCGGGTCCAGGTCAGCAAAAGTACAAGATGAGAGTGGAACATTCTGTGAAGCCAGACAGCCAGGAGATGCTCACAAAACGATAGGGATATATAAAAAAGACACTGAAGCCAAGTTGAAGGAGCTCCCAAATGGCCAAATCTGAGGCAATTAGAGCAACAAAATAAATAATGGCAGCAATGCCCCGTAGGCCATAGAATAAGAATCCGTGAGATGCACGCATATAAACAGATAAATGAATAAACACATAAATGGGGGGACAAGGAAAGTTATTCCTCACAGAAGAAATTGCAAGTATTAAATATAAAAGGAATGAATGACAGGTATATTCATGCAACTGAACTATTCAGCCTTAGAAAGGAAGGACATTCTGCAATGTGCGGTAGCATGCCATGAAAATGATATCTTCCACAAAATTGGAGGAGTGCTGGACAAGGGGTGGGAGCAGGCAGCTGGGCCAAGAACTAGGTGCTCCATTCGCCCTTGGAGATGGGGGGGGAAGAGCCTGCAGTGAGTGGGCAGGCAGGAGTGCGGACCCAGGGCCTCCTGGCCCCCTTTCTCACGCCCTCCTCCAGACTACCACCCCTACCCTGCCCAGCCCAGCTGTCCAAGAAAGAAGGCTGGAGGCTTTCCAAATTCACTAGGCTAAGGCTTTTCACATGCAATTGCAGAACCCACCTGACACCATGAACTGAACTAGTTCCCCACAAACATCACTTCCTTCAATGCTCAAAGCTGCCCTGCAAAAGGGTGATGCGCCCATTATACACAGGAGGAAGCTGCCCGTGGGAGAGGCCAAGTGGCCCCAGGTCCTGCACCGTGAGGCTGGCGCCAGGGTCACATCCAAGGCTGTTTCACCCTTCTGTGGTCCCTCAGAGGCTTGACATTAAAACCTTTCAGTTGCCTGACATCAGAACACCTGTGCGTCCTTCCAGCCCCTCACTCCCCACCCAATTTAGCAGATAGAAGGAAGCTCCAAGGAGTTGTACAAATGAAGACTTTTATAGTCGGAAGGGGGCAAGAACAGGAAGTGACCCTGGGCAAAAAGGTCGGCTACTGCACGGTTCCCTTTCTTCCAGGGATGGCAGGGGCCTATCGGGCAGATGGCCTAACCGGTGCTGATCAGGCGCGTCCTGGTTGCTGCTTTAGGATCCCACTTGTAGGAGAAGCAAAACTGCTAATTAAGTGGAATCTTGGCTTGGCAACTCCATTTTGGGCCTGTTGTCTTGTTTTTCACGACTTAAGAATTTGTTATCCTTGTCCTGCCCTCAGGGGACTTATTTAGAGTTTGGCAGCAGAACTGAGCTGCAATAATAACAGCATTGAAGTCGCTCCCTGTACAGGGAGCAAGTACCCTACATAAGCCTGGACCTCACATTTTTGAAGCTGTGGCGGCTGCAGTGATGTTCCCATTCCTCTGATAGCTTCTGATTCATAACTGGGAAAAGACTGCCCTTTGTTTTGGAAAAAATACTTCAAAGTTCAAGCCAGTAATTTATTCCTGCAGGGAGAGTTTTCACCTGTGAGCTAAATCATCCTGTTTTCCTTTTTTTTGTTGTTCAATTATTGTATATTTTCAGTTTCAAACAACGGAAAGAACGCATTTCACACTGAAACAAACAAATAAAAAACCCCAACAGAACCCAGGCAATGTTCAGTTAACCTAAAATGAAATTCTGTACACATGTAACCTTATTTGCTTTTTGGGAACTGTATGCAGCACACTGTGCTAAAGATATGGAATAGTTGAACACTTTCAGCCATTTACTGAAAACAAACATGTAGAAACTAAGCCAGAAGTTAAAAACATTAATGCACAACTCAACCTCTAAGTTTTCAGCATGCAAAAATTGCTTTAAAAATATACTGACTTAATTATATTACTTCCTTTTATGTATT
>JAQQAC010000135.1:0-10515 GCA_029783875.1 Phataginus tricuspis
AAAAAAAAAAACTCATCTATTTTGACGATTAAAGTGAGTGAGAGTAGAAATCTTAGCTAACTCATCTTGTTATAAAATACCTCACACCTGTGTTTGATAGATTGGCCTTATAAGCCTGATGGGAGGTCCTTACTATAATGATAGGAATTGTTTTAGCTCGGTTAAGCTAAGCTGTGCTGAAGTATCAAGCAAACTTTAAAATCTCAGTGACTCAACCAATAAAGTGCCATTGCTTGTTTCTGGGAAATCTGCTGCAGGCCCGCCAGCTCTTTGGAATAGCTCCCTTCCAAGCAGTGACCAGGGGTCTGAGCTGCACTCATAGCTACCCCTGCCATGACACACACTTCCAGGTCGCCACAGAAAGGAACATGCTAGCGGGTCACGCATCAGCTTTTAAATCTTCAGCTTGCCAGTGATGTGTGTCATCTTTGCTCACAGCCCTTTGGCCAGTCCTGTCATGCGGTCCGCCGCACGCAAAGGTGCAGGGATGTTGGGCAGGGTGGAAGAACAAACATACTCTGAGCAGTAAACGTCTTCGCCACAGGCTTGTTTGCCATGCTCCCTTCTTATTTTACCTCCTTAAGGCTCACTGTGCACGTAAACTTGGTAAGGCCTAGGGCTAAAGCACAGAACACACAGAGTTAACTGTCCACAGAGCCATGGTTCTGAGTGTGGTCCCTGGACCAGTAACATCAGTGTCACCTGGGAACTTGCTAGAAACACATGCTCAGGCCTCACACCAGACCTTCTGAATCAGAAACTCTGGATGTGGGGTCCCAAAGTCTATTTAAAATAAGCTCTCTAGATGCATGCTAAAATTTGAGAGCCACTGTCCTGGATGAACAGAATGTCTTTAGCATCTATTGAACTGATGGTTAGTGGATCACCCCTAAAGGTCTAATATGCACTTGCTAGTGCATTTGTGCAGGAAGTGTGTGCTCAGGTGTGAGCACATATTTGGTAATAGCAGGCACTTAGGGATTTGGTTCTCTATGCCCCAGACTGTGTTGAAGCACTTGACAGGTTTAACTCATCTCTTTCTCACAGCAGCCGTATTAAAGTGGGGGTTCTCATTCTCTCTGTCATATGGATGAGGAAACTGAGGCGGAGAGAGTTTCCATAACTGTCTAAGGGCAGTGCCACGAAGTCAAACCACTCAACCACAGCTAGCAAGTGAAAGAGGCAGGATTTGAACCCAGGCAGTATGGCTCCCGAGTCTACTCCTTAACTGCTGTGTGATTCTTCTGGCTGATCTGCGGGTGGTCCCCTACCAGGCCCCTCGGTAGTTTTTCACTTTTTCTTGAATGGAGACAGTCTGTCAGCAGGAAGCGTGGTGTGTTAGTGGCGGTTCCCATTGCAAATTAAGCCCCCTCGCCACCAGCTTCATTCGTTGGTGGTTTGCATGTGTGGTGGGCTGGTGACAGCGTTGGCCAATCCTGGAGATGCACAGCTAGGCAGCAGTTGCCCAGTCATTTAAGACAGAGCAATAAATAGAATGATGGGAGGATAGGCGTTGCTATTGGGAAGTGTTTCTCAGAGCAAAGCAGTTGAGTCCCACCTAGAGAGTGTTTTCTCCCGAGAACCTGTGTGTGAGCTTCAGGCTGACGAAAGCAGCTCCTTTCACATCACCTTCCCCTTGATTCTTCTCAGGTCTTTCTCCAGCATCATCTTCCCTGGGATGCTCATCTGAGGCCTGATTCCATGCAGTGGTCTGAAGGTTTCTCATGTTTTTTTATGAGCAGGATTTGAATTTTAATAGAGAAAGTGTGTTTTTCCTTCCAGGAAAGGGTTCTCTTTCTTCCACTTGGGAAATTCAGGTAGGCTTCGAGTTGATCTAATCTTTTGAATTTTGAACTGATTATAAAGGATTTTCCAAATGACATTGAGACTGTTCCTTAAGCAGTTCTGTGTCTTTGCATCCTTTAAAAAACTTTAAATGATTAACTGCATTTTCTTGCTTCCAGGTGGGTCTGTTCTTTGTTGTTGTTTAGGTGTCCTTTGCTGGCCCAGGAATTCCTTTGGCTTGTCTCTTGTGCTCAGCAGACTGGAACTGAGAGCTGTGCCCGGGACAGTACCAGCTTTGACTCTAGGTAGTGGATAAAGATAGCATCACCCCTTTCGGTTTTTGTGTGTTGGCTGGGAACAGCTGCTATGCTTTGTATAGCTCTGAACATAGCATTTCATTCCAGAATTGCTGAAATTTTTAGTTTTCTGCAAGCCAGGGCTTAACCACGGGGCTTTTGCATTCAGACTTAGAGTCTAGAATTTTCCTTTGAGAAACAGTTGCTTGTCTGGGAGTTAGTAATTTAAGAGCAGAGAACTGGTGGAGGGGAGAGGAGGAGACTCTTTGCATATGAGGTTTCAAGGAGCCTGGTCCTCCTTTTTCCTTTGTCTTCATCATTTTAAATGGTCTAATTTGCTTAGGTACTCCTCCAGAGGTGTAGAGAACCGAAGTAAATCTTGAGTCAGATCTTATCAAAAGAAGAAAGAAATGACCTAAAAAGAGCAGCTGAATTCATGCTAATTGAATCACTGAGGCCTGCGTGAGGCCTGCACACACACGTTTGCCCAGACCAGGTTGCTGTGGGAGAAGGACGGGACGGGGCTCCGGGTGGGCTGTGTGCCGCCTCAGAACCAGCCCCCGTGAGTCCCAGGTGGGTTTTCCGGCTGCATTCTGTGCTGAGGCGCATCTGGGTTAGAAGTTCAGCCTGAAAAAAAAAAGTGTGAAAGCTATTTTGGGTTGGGCACTTGGAAAACATGTCTCCCCTCTGCAGAGACCTTGGTATTTGTAGATAGATTCTGCTTGTTTACTGTTTAGGAGAGCAAACTACATGTGTGAATTGGGCATCTGTTGGAAGAAGCACAACAGGCTTGCCTCAAATAGCAGGAATAAAAGATGCAACCATTTGAAATAACACGGTTTTCCTCCTATTTCCTTAGCCAGTTATCCAGAGTAGGAAACAGGATGCCAGACTCACCCTGAGTAGGAAGAGAGAGCTCCAGCAGCCAGAGCTGCTCCCCTGAGCCCATTCCTGTTCTTGAGATCACATGGCTGTAAATACCTGAGCTGCCGAGACCCCCCCTTCAGCTTCATCATCCAGCACCCTAGGGAGGCCTTCATCTCCTTCTGACGGCCCTTGTGCCCCCTCCCCCAGCTCCGTGGAGTCCTTTGCTCCTTTAAGCCACCAATTCCCTTTTTCTCTTCCTCCTACTCATAGCATATGACCCACTGCCAATTTTCTTGGGCTTTCAAATCAGTAAAATATTTGAGTGCCTACTGTGTGCTCAAGACTTAAGGGTATCAACTAGGAGCTTCCTTGCACACCACCTCAAATGTTCTTTTCTTTGCTGACTCAAAAGGGTTATGCCCGTTCATGGCTCATACTTTAACACTTATTTGGACACCACATCCCCCTCCTTCCTGGAGACCTCAATCTATCAGCCTTTATTCCTATCTCTGTGGCTTAAAAATGGGTGTTCTTGTTCCATCCTGGACCTGCTTATCTCTGACCCTCAGCTCACACAGCTCAGCCTCACCTCTGTAGAGGGGTGAACCCCACGTGCAATCATGACCCCAATTTCTCACCTCTGTACTAATCCCAGAGTACTGAGACCATCCTTCTGATTCTTCTCCATTCCTCCCTTTCCAAGTGTCTAAAAAAGAATTTAGTCCTACCCCATCAACAATGGAAAACTTCCCAGTTATCATTCCAGTGCCCCAGGAAATGTAGCCTGCGGCAAGACCCACTGACCCCAGGCTCCACCTGCTCTTTCCTTTGTATCTACAGCTTGCCTCCATCCCTGCAGTTTTTTGGGAGATGTTTAGACACACCTTTCCCTCTCCGATCCCTTTGTTCACATTTCCAGTTGGCTTCCCTCCCCTGCCACCCCAGGCCGTGTCCAAACAGGTTTGCTGCAACTCTAACGTCATCTTCTCAGACCTGCACCCAGCCGACTGCCCCCCGTCCCAGCTTCCTGGCTTCCCATAATCTGCCCCCAAGCACCCTGGTAAGCAGGACCTGGCTCCAAGGCTTCCCATGGTCTCTGCTGGGTGTCAGCTCCTTCCAGCCTTTCTTCCGCCCTGGTATCTCTACACTTGCCAGGATTTGTTCTGAACTCACAAGTCATTACTTCATAGACAACAGTTAATTCTCTTCCTGGGGTCTCATGCTTCCTTGTCTCTCCTATGGGTGGGGAGCTTATCGGGGAAAGTTGGAGGGCCTCAGGTGGAGGATCCCCCGTCCCCAGGCATGTGGAGAGGGATTGCGGGTCCCATTATCTGTTTTTATCAGACAGGTTTTTTTTTTAAACCTCTGACGGCTTGATGGCCAGAAAAAACTGGTTCGTTTTCACCTTCAAAGGACACAGGAGAAGACCAGGATAAACCAGCCCGCCCCACAACACCTTTGAATCCCAGGCACTTTCCCACTCTCCTAGTTTAAAGAAATCCTCCCTTTTATAACCAATTTGTTTTATTTATGCATTGTGATTTAAGTAAGAATGATGCATGCATAGAGGGACCCAGTTTTAATTCTTGACCTTTAAAGGCTCACCAGCGCCCCTCTTACCTTTTGTTAATTGCAAAGGGAACAACCTCCACAGGCCCACCCTCTATTCTGGGACCCCTCTGAGATTCCCAGGAGCCGCTAAGTGTTTGGGCCATAGTTACACCTACTTGTGGATCTTACAGAAATCTTAGAGAAAACCTTGCTGCCTTTGATGGCCTAGAAATGGAAAGTTTTAACCTAAGGGCATTGAGAAAGGAACTCCTTCCAACAGTTATCCCTGCAATAACTGGGGGAACAGAGCCCAACCACATAAACACAGCAACTTAGATGAGGCTCAGTGATGTCTTCCTTTGTGTAGGATGAATTGTGTTCTAAAATTATAAGTATTTATAGCAGGCAATGGGAGATTAGGGGATGGGTTTCACTACACTAACTTATTGAGTTATTGCCATATGTCACATATCATTTGAAGTGAATTACATGGTTGATCTCATCTGCACAAGAAAAAGGAATGTCTGAAAATCTGATCGAATTTATGGACTCTTTTCCCAAACAAATGAGTACCACTTACATGTTACATACAGTTTCGAGGGTATGAATCTTGTACTTGTCTGTAGAATAGGGCTTGTCTCCCTGAACATCACCCCTAATGCGTAATAGGTGGCCCACAACAGGCCCATATTTACAGAATGAACTAAACAGATGTCTTCTGTGTGCCAGGCACTGGGCTCTGACTAAAGATACATAAATGGGAGATAGAGAGGGGAGCAGTTCCATATCTTAAGAAGGAATGCAGTTTGATAAATTTCTTTCTTGTATATATTGAAATTTTTTCCTTAATTATAAAAATCAAGTTTACATTAACATTAAAGTATACTTCTATTTTTGAAAATCATCATATTTCCATAACACATCTCATTTCAGGTTACACCTCCCAGACTTTATCCATAAATACATTATCATAGCATAAAATGCTTAAATGTATTAACTTGCTTTTTAAACTTCATCTGACTTTATAAACATTTCCCCATGTTTTCACCCATTGACCTTCATGTTTGAAGTGGGGCCAGGCCTGAGCAGGTTTGGGGTAGATGGGGCAGGGTGGCCATGATTCACGTAGCAGTCAGCCTAGCTTAAGAGATGTCCCTCTGTTGGTGGTTTTATGGGTTAATTTCCCTTCATACATTGGAACTCTGATAAACGCTGGGAAGGATGGAGAATCCTAGCAAAGTAAGTTGCTCTTGGGATCAGCTCACCCCTCTCCCATGCCTGCAGGTAAAAACCACACTAGATCATCATCATTCCTTCTTTAAGGCTTCAAAAACCCCAGAAAACAAACAAATTAAGAACTATAGTAACCTAAGACCTAGCTGGAGGAAAAAAATACCATAGAGTTACACCGTCCAGTACAACTGGTAGCCACATGTGGCTATTTGAATTAAACAAAATTTAAAAACTCATCAGTTCCTTAGTCACATTAGCCTGGTTTCAGGTGCTCAGGAGCCGTGTGGCCCAGGACAGCTTGGATAGCGGCTGCTTCCACTGCTGCGGGGCTTCGCCTAGACAGATGGAACTAGAATGATTCTGTGTATCCGTCTTCCAAACTCTCATGTCATTGAATGAACCTTGGCTAGTAGAGGAAAAAGCTATCACCACAATTAGTATTTCTTGTGGGTGAAGCATTGAAAGGGTTATTCTTGGCCAGAGCCCAGCATGAGGGGTTAACTACCAGGAATAAAGAGATGGTGAGGGGTTTTTTCTTACATCCCTGTCGTTCCTGCAATCGTATTAACTCAATAAAGTGTGCTGACCTAGTTTCTAACTTGGTTTTGTAAGATAGGCTCTTTGAAAGGCAGAGAGGGATGGATTTTGTTTTTCTTACGTGGTAAAGTTTTGTGTTGAGTTGTAACCTGTAAGTTAAGGCTTTTTAAGCACCTTCCTAGACATGAGCAGCTTAGGGTGGTCGATTTTTGTTAGTAGAGTCCGATTTGACACTGGATACATATGTTTCTATGGCCTCCTATGTATTCTCTTCATCCACTACTGCTTTATCTTCCCGAGCCTGACAGCCCACCAGCCCTCCTTTCCCACTTCTTCCAGAACCTTCTTCTTTTCCCCATCTGCTCCTTTCTGACTGTGGCCCTCCTTAGGTTTTCTTTTAACAGAACTCTTCTCTTACTACTGCTACGCGATAGCCAGTCCCTTCCTGCTGAACTCTTTTTAGTCTCTGCTGCACCGGGAATTTTTTCTGTGTCTCCGTTACCTGCCTTGCCATCCAGTGTTTCCAGTGTGGGAAGCCCAGCATCTCCCTCCCTCGTCACAGCCAGGTCGGCCCCTCGGTCATGCTTTCCTGGACCCGGTAACCCCTCATGACTGTCCCTTACGCTGTATTGCAGCAGCTGCCTCACTGGGTTATGTGCCTCTAATAGTCCATTTCCTAAACTGCTGCCAGGAGCTTTTTAAATATGGATATGATTATTTCATCCCAGGACTTCTAAAAAGGGTGGGGGAGGGGGATGGCTTCAGGGGATTCCCACAGCCACAAGATAAAGTTCATCTGTCTTAGCTGGAGCCTTGACCTCAGCATGTTTTTACCAGCCCATCTTTGCCATTTGCCCTACTCCACGCTCCTCCCTCCTTCTGCACCACACACTGGTATAGTCTGAGGGCTCCCAAGGGTTTTGTTTTCATGGGCCAGAAACCTAAGGCAAGACTTTTGCCATTAGACACAGGATTGCCTTTTTTTTAAATTCCGCCACATGAGAGCATTTAAAAAAAAGTCTCAACTATCTACCTTTATCATTTCATTTTAAAGGGGGACATTTTAACCTTTAAAAAAATTAGTAAATTCAGTGTTGTGAGCACTTCAGGGAATCATCTGATTCTTCTTATTTCACTCAAGAAGAGTGAAAATGTGGGCATTTAGGAGCTGGTACTTTCACGAGGCTGTCTTCCAGGTGTACCTCTGGGGTCTCCATGCATTTGCCTCATGCATTTCCTTCTAACTGGAATGCCTTGTCTTCTGAAAGCTACATCTTCCCTTTAGGCTCAGCATGAGGGGTTAACTACCAGGAATAAAGAGGTGGCGAGGGTTTTTTTTCTTATATCCCTGTCTTTCCTGCAATCATGCTAACTCAAAGTGTGCTGACCCAGTATCTAACTTGGTCTTATAAGATAGGCTCTTTGAAAGACAGAGAAGCATGGATTTTCTCTCCTGCCCTCTGCTTGATGGCTTACCTCTGGGGAGCGCTTCAGCTCTTAAAGTGTTGAGTTGATCATCCATTTCCCTTGGATTGGAGTTTATTTCTCTGTGTCCTGTGTCCGCTCCATCTCCCTAGCCTGAGTATTGGCCTTTGAGGCCAGTGCCTCTGTCTCACAGCTGCTGGTGGATCTCACATCTGGAACATTAGTAGACTGATGTCTGAAAATGTTCGTCACCCTATCTCATGTGTTCACGTTCATACCAAATCTTGACCTACGTTCAGGGTACAAAAATAGTATAGAACATTGTAAGCAACTAATTTTAACCCCTTACACTTTCTGTGCAGTTTCCTTGGCGTTGGCTCGAGCACACTGAAAGCTGCAAGTTATGGGCCTAGAACTCGAACTGCAAGAAACTAGAGACCCAGTTTTTAAATGAAACCTGTTTGGTGGCTGAAGCTGTAGAGCTGATAAGGCAAAGAAGCTATGAGGGTTTTGACGGATTAATGTGTCCCTTTGCTTTCTCTTCAAGCTAAAATTATTATAGGAGCATTTGCCTGGGTGTTGTGGATGTGAATAATAACATTTAATTGTACACTTGGGTTGTACAGAGTATGTGACTAGTACCAGTTTCATGGAAAATCTCTATGTAAGATGAACTAGAATTATTTTGTGTCTCTATCTCCCAAACTCTTATCCCATTGAATGAACCCGGGCTAGTAGGGTAAAAAGCTATCACCACAATTAGTAGTTTCTTGTGGGTGAAGCACTGAAAGGGTTATTCTTAGCCAGAGCACAGCATGAGGGGTTAACTACCAGGAATGGAGAGATGGTGAGGGTTTTTTCTTTTTTTCCTTATATCCCTTTCTTCCCTGCAAGTAGCACCTCACCATATCCTGGTTGCAAACTGTTAATATAATCTGTTCATCCTTCTTTTCTGCCCCCATTAGGAAAATTCTGTTTTCCAGATTGGGAACATGCTAGGATGTCACTGGCCTCTAATACAGTTTATGGAAAAGGTCCGTTACAATCCCAGATCTGCTAAGTAACGGGGGCCACTCTGTGGAGTTGTATTTCGACTAAGGTGTTTTGGTTGTGGGGCCGGCAGAGCATAAAATTGAGGTTGTACAAACATGTTCATTCCTGGGTGTAGTGGCCTGCGTTTTCTTTCCAGAATCGTCATGAAGCATCTTCAAGGGCTTTGAAAAAGTTACCTCGGGCACATTCAGTGAGCACAGTAGATGTGGTTGTTTCGCAAGGTTTCTATTTTCTTTGTCTGTACAGGTTGTTCTGACTTCATGGCTGGGAGGAAATCACGGATGTTAAAGAGTGCTCGCTGTTCGGCCGGTGGGGCTGAACCGGTTGGCTGGCTCCTGCTCTCGGCTGGTGACGGGGGCCAGGTCCTGTGGCTGTAGGAGAGGGCCACACAGCATGCAGTGCTCTGGGATTTGCATGGGGACGGCATGGCTGTTCTGGTCTCTGCACACCCCTCTTTACTCTGTTATCCAGCCTCATAAAAAAAGGATCCTAAAAATACCAGCTCCATTTTGGAGTGTTGGCATAGAAATTTGTTGTGGATTTCATCTGTAACCCGGCTACTGTCACTCATTTGCCTACTGTGGTCACTCCAGCACTTCCTCCCACCCAGCCCTCTTACCTCTGAGATCTTGAGGGGTTCAGGGATACTTAGGCAAGGAAGGTTTTCTTCTCTTTAATTGGACTTCAGGAAGATTTCTTGTACCACAGAAAGGAACTCTGAGAGACCGCTCTAAATATCTGATCTTTCTTATATGCTAGTGTGATGCCAAGAAAACGGAACTCCTGACCTTGAATGTCTGGGAGTCAGGGTCTTCTGTGCTCTGATATGTGAGCTTCTTCTGCTCTCGCTGCACACAGTCCCACAACTGCCTTGTTTCATTAATAAATGGAGCTCACTGCTATTTCCAGCCTTGGACATTCACTGGAATTCTCAGTGTTTGCAGGTGGAAGTGCTTTGGAGACCAGACCTAAAACGCCCTGGCATCCCAGCAGAGCTGAGTCTCTGTATACACAGAGTAAGGCCTGGGAAGAGCAACAGAGATCACAGCCTGGCCTCTCTCTACAGAATGGAGTCTGCTGTATTCCCAGCTGTTTGCTTTATGGAAGGAAGCACATGGCGTACTGTTCTTTGTTGCAGTGGTTAAAAGATATTATTAAATGCTACTGAATTATTTTAATAATAATAAAAACTCAAGAGTTTAACGTGAGTTCCTGTAACTCACTCCTGGGGTTTCTGGACTTTGGGAAGATAGCCCTTAACATTTGCTGCAGATGGAAAGCAAAGATATACATGACACCAGAGAGTGAGTCCTCTTTCTTGGAAGCACCAAGCCTCTCCCACGGGGGGTACGGGGAGTGCTGGTACATTGGACTTAGAGGCTTTTAAAGTTGGAGCTGAAATGGATGCTGGGTAGGTGTTGCTCGGGCATCGTTCCAAGGTTCTTGGAGTCCAGTAACATTTTAAACAAGTCACACAGCCTCTCTAGGCAAGCTGCAGGAAATCCAGCCCTTGGCTTCATGTTGTTGCATGGTCAGCGGGAGATAAAAGGTCGGACTGTTGGAGGCGAGGCCCCTCCTATCACTGGATGGCTAACTGTTAAGGGAAGATAAAAGGAAAGAGCAAGGATGTTCTTTTTGAACAACACGAGGGTGCCTTTATCACAGGCATTCAAGTAAAATAAAAGGGCTGAGCAGGAGATCCTTAGCTTCATGATGGCACATGTGTTACAGAACCTCACTTGAGAGGCAGGATGTGTTTTTTTTTTTT
>JAQQAC010000153.1:0-13679 GCA_029783875.1 Phataginus tricuspis
AAAAAAAAAAAACTCAAAATAGAAATACCATATGACCCCGGAATCCCACTCCTAGGAATTTACCCCAAGAATGCACCAGCCCAGTTTGAGAAAGACAGATGCACCCCTATGTTTATTGCAGCACTATTTACAATAGCCAGGAGATGGAAGCAACCTAAGTGCCCATCAGTAGATAAATGGATTAAGAAGATGTGGTACATATACACAATGGAATATTACGCAGCCATAAGAAAGAAACAAATCCTACCATTTGCAACAACATGGATGGAACTGGAGGGTATTATGCTCAGTGAAATAAGCCAGGCCGAAAAAGACAAGTACCAAATGATCTCACTCATATACGGAGTATAAGAACAAAGAAAAAAAAAAAAGAAGGAACAAAACAGCAGCAGACTCACAGAACCCAAGAATGGACTAACAGTTACCAAAGGGAAAGGGACTGGGGAGATGGGTGGGAAGGGAGGGATAAGAAGGTAAAAGGGGCATTACGATTGGTAGTCATAGGGTGGGGGGGTACGGGGGGGACTATACAGCTCAGAGAAGACAAGTAGTGATTCTCATCTCACTACACTGATGGAAAGTGACTGTAATAGGGTTGGTGGGGGGGACCTGATGAAGGGGGTAGTTTAATCATCACAATATTGCTCATGTAATTGTAGGTTAATGATACTAAAATAAAATAAATTGTAAAAAAAAAATTGCAAAAGAAAAAAAAAAAAAGTAATGGGCAGAGGACATGAATAGACACTTCTCCAAAGAAGAAATTCAGAGGGCCAACAGGCACATGAGAAGATGCTCCACATTGCTAATCATCAGAGAAATGCAGATTAAAACCACAATGAGATATCACCTCACACCAGTAAGGATGGCCAACATCCAAAACACAAACAACAACAAATGTTGGCGAGGATGTGGAGAAAAGGGAACCCTCCTACACTGCTGGTGGGAATGCAAATTAGTTCAACCATTGTAGAAAGCAGTATGGAGGTTCCTCAAAAAACTCAAAATAGAAATACTATTTGACCCAGGAATCCCACTCCTAGGAATTTACCCTAAGAATGCAGCAGCCCAGTTTCAAAAAGACAGATGCACCCCTATGTTTACTGCAGCACTATTTACAATAGCCAAGAAATGGAAGCAACCTAAGTGTCCATCAGTAGATGAATGGATTAAGATGTGGTATACATACACAGTGGAATATTATTCAGCCATAAGAAGAAAATAAATCCTACCATTTGCAACAAAATGGATGGAGCTAGAGGGTATTATGCTCAGTGAAATAAGCCAAGCCGAAAAAGACAAGTATCAAATGATTTCACTCATATGTGGAGTATAAGACCAACGAGAAAAAAAGAAAACTGAAGGAACAAAACAGCAGCAGACTCACAGAACCCAAGAACGTACTAATAGTTACCAAAGGGAAAGGGAGTGCGGAAAATGGGTGTGAAAGGAGGGATAAGAGGGTAAAAGGGGCATTATGATTAGCAGACGTAATGTAGGTGGGGCACAGGGAGGGCTGTACAACTCAGAGACGACAAGTAGTGATTCTATAGCATCTCACTACGCTGATGGACAGTGACTGTAATGGGTTGGTGGGGGGGACCTGATGAAGGGGGTAGTTTAATCACCATAATATTGCACGTGTAATTGTAAATTAATGATACCAAAATAAATTATTTTAAAAAAAGCACCCGAGAACATCCCCGGGCCAGATGGATTCGCCGCTGAATTTTATCTGACATATAGAAATAATATCCATTCTCCTTAAAGTTTTCCGAAAAATAAAACAGGTGGGAATACTTCCAAATTTATTCTATGAAGCCAACATCAGTCTAATACCACAAAAAACACCGGCAAAGGCACAACAAAAAAGGAAACTACAGAGCAATATCCCTGATGAACATAGATGCAAAAACACTCAACAAAATATTAGCACACTGAATTAAAAAATGCATTGAGGACCATACCCCATGATCAAGTTAAATTCATCTCAGGGATTTCAGGATGGTATAACATTCAAAAATCCATCAACATCATCCACCACATCAATAAGAAGAAGGACAAAAACCACATGATCATCTCCATAGATGCTGAAAAAGCATCTGACAAAATTCAACATCCATTCATGATAAAATGTCTCAACAAAATGGGTACAGAGGGCAAGTACCTCAACATAATCAAGGCCATTTATGACAAACCCACAGCCAACATCACACTTAATAGTGAGAAGCTGAAAGCTTTTCCTCCAAGACTGGGAACAAGACAAGGATGCCCACTGTCCCCACTTTTATTCAACATAGTTCTGGAGGTCCTAGCCGTGGCAATCAAACAAAACAAAGAAATAAAAGGCATCCAGATTGGTAAGGAAGAAGTCAAACTGTCACTGTTTGTAGTTGACATGATATTGTACATAAAAAAACCATAAAGAATCCACTCCAAAACTACTAGAACTAATATCTGAATTCAGCAAAGTTACAGGATACAAAATTAATATAGAGAAATCTGTTGCTTTCCTATAAATTAATGATGAACCAGCAGAAAGAGAAATCAGGAAAACAATTCCATTCAAAATTTCACCAAAAAGAATAAAATACCTAGGAATAAACCTAACCAAGGAAGTGAAAGACCTGTACCCTGAAAACTACAAGGCACTCATGAGAGAAATTAAAGAGGACACTAACAAATGGAAATTCATCCCATGCTTTTGGGTAGGAAGAATTAATATTGTCAAAATGGTCATCTTACCTAAAGCAATATACAGATTCAATGCAATTGCTATCAAATTACCAACAGCATTCTTCAATGAACAGGAACAAATCATTCTAAAATTAATATGGAACCACAAAAGACCCTGAATAGCCAAAGCAATCCTGAGAAGGAAGAATAAATCAGGGAGGATCTCGCTTCCCTCCTTCAAGCTCTACTACAAAGCCACACTAACCAAGACAGTTTGGTACTGGCACAAGAACAGACCCATAGACCAGTGGAACAGAATAGAGAATCCAGATATTAACCCAAGCATATATGGTCAACTAATATACGATAGAGGAGCCATGGATATAAATAGGGAAATGACAGCCTCTTCAACAGCTGGTGTTGGCAAAACTGGACAGCTACATGCAATAGAATGAAACTGAATTACTTTCTAACTCCATATACAAAAGTAAACTTGAAATGGATCAAAGACCTGTATGTAAGTCATGAAATCATAAAACTCTTATAATAAAATATAGGCAGAACTCTCTTGAATATAAACATAAGCAACTTCTTCATGAACATATCTCCCCGGGCAAGGGAAACAACAAAAATGTATAATGGGACTGTATCAAACTAAAAAGCTTCTGTCCAGCAAAGGACACCATCAGTACAACAAAGAGAGATCCTACAGTATGGGAGAATATATTCATGAATGACATATCTGATAAGGGGTTGACATCCAAATTATATAAAGAGCTCACGCACCTCAACAAACAAAAAGCAAATAAGCCAATTAAAAAATGGGCAGAGAATCTGAACATACACATCTCCAAAGAAGAAATTCAGATGGCTAACAGGCACATGAAAAGATGCTCCACATCCCAAATCATCTATTTGATGTTGGCCTTCCTAACTGGTGTGAGGTGATATCTCATTGTGGTTTTAGTTTGCATTTCTCTCAGCAGCACTATTTACAATAGCCAAGAAATGGAAGCAACCTAAGTGTCCATCAGTAGATGAATGGATAAAGAAGATGTAGTACATATACACAATGGAATATTATTATTCAACCATAAGAAGAAAACAAACCCTACCATTTGCAACAACATGGATGGAGCTAGAGGCTATGCTCAGTGAAATAAGCCAAGCGAAAAAGCAAGTATCAAATGATTTCACTCATCTGTGAAGTATAAGAATGAAGCAAAAACTGAAGGAAGAAAAACAGTTGCAGACTCACAGAACCCAAGAATGGACTAACAGTTACCAAAGGGAAAGGGACTGGGAAGGATGGGTGGGAAGGAAGGGATAAGGGGAAAAAGGGGCATTACAATTAGCACACATAATGTAGTGGGGGTCACAGGGAAGGCAGTATAGCACAGAGAAGAGAAGTAGTGATTCTATAGCATCTTACTACACTGATAGACAGTGACTGTAATGGGGTATAAGGTGGGGACTTGATAACGGGGGGAATCTAGTAACCACAATGTTGCTCATGTAATTGTATATTAATGATACCAAAAGTTAAAAAGTAATAAATAAATAAATAAATTAATTAATAAGCCTGGATTGCTATATAGTTTCCTCTTAGAACTGCCTTCGCTGCATCCCACAGGAGTTGAGGTGTTGTGCTGTTGTTGTCATTTGTCTACATATATTGCTTGATCTGTGTTTTAATTTGGTCATTGATCCATTGAGTATTTAGGCGCATGTTGTTAAGGCTCCTTCTGTTTGTGAGCCTTTTTGTTTTCTTTGTACATTTCAAGTTTTATACCTTTGTGATCTGAGAAGTTAGTTGGCACAATTTCAATCTTTTTTAATTTACTGAGGTTCTTTTTGTGGCCTAGTATGTGCACTTGAGAGGAATGTGTATCCTGCTTCTTTTGGGTGGAATGTTCTATAGATGTCTGTTAGGTCCATCTGTTCTAATGTGTTGAGTTCCTCTGTGTCCTTACTTATTTGCGGTCTGGTTGATCTGTCCTTTGGAGTGAGTGGTGTGTTGAAGTCTCCCAAAATGAATGCATTGCATTCTATTTCCTCCTTTAATTCTGTTAGTATTTGTTTCAGATATGTAGGTGCTCCTGTGTTGGCTGCAATATTTGTAATAGTTATATCCTCTTGTTGAACTGATGATGCCTTTATCATTATATAATGTCCTTTTTTGTCTCTTGTTACTTCTTTGTTTTGAAGTCTATTTTGTCTGATACAAGTACTGCAACTTGTTGTTTTCTCCCTATTGTTTGCATGAAATATCTTTTTCCATCCGTTCAATTTTAGTCTGTGTATGTCTTTGGGTTTGAAGTGAGTCTCTTGTAGGCAGCATATAGATGGGTCTTGCTTTTTCATCCATTCTATTACTCTGTATCTTTTAATTGGTGCATTCTGTCCATTTACATTTAGGGTGATTATCGATAGATATGTACTTATTGCCATTGCAGGCTTTGGTTTCGTGGTCATCAAAGGTTCAAGGGCAGCTTCTTTACTATCTAATTGTCTAACTTAACTCACTTACTATGCTATTATAAACACAATCTGATGATTATTTCTCTCCCTTCTTTTTCTTCCTCCTCCACTCTTTATATATTAGGTGTTTTATTCTGTACTCTTGTGTTTCCCTTGATTGATTTTGTGGATAGCTGGTTTTATTTTGACCCTTTTTCCCTTTAATCCAATTACATCTAATATATTTCTAAATTCTTTTAAATTTATCTTCCCCATTCCAGCTACCTTTTATTAAGACTTAATCTCTTCCCTAGATTACTGAAATAGCTTTATAATGTTCTAAAATCAGTAGAAAGATGCAAAGGTCCTAGAATAGCCAAAACAATTTTTAAAAGTTGGGAGGGCTAGCTAACATGACCTGATTTCAAGATGTATCATAAAGCTATTCATAAAGTAATCACAATTTATTACTAGCTCAGAGATCAATGGAAAATAGCAGGAAGGATCCAGAAATAGATTCACACACATACAAACAACTGGTTTTTGACAAAGATAAAAGGCATTTCAGTCTTTCAACAAATGATTCAGAACAACTGTATACTCATAAACAAAAAGGAACTTTCATCCATAGCATGGCATTATATACAAAAATTAACTCAAAATGGATCACAGATCTAAATGTAAAACCTAAAACTGTAAGTTTTCTAGAAGAAATCAGAGGTGCAAAGCTTTGTAACCTTGGTTTACACAAATATTTCTTAAATATAACACCAAAAGCACAAACCTTGTTCTTTGAAAGCCATTGTTAAGAGAAAAGACAAGGCACAGACTGAGAGAAAATATTTACAAATCATCTATCTATCTGATGAAGAATTTGTACCCAGAATTTATTTTAAAAACTCTCAGAACAATAATAAGCAAACAACGCAATTTTCACAATAGGTAAATAACAGAAAACCCTTCATCAAAGCAGCAAATAAACACATGAAAAATTGCTCAACTTCCTTAGTAATTAAGGAAATGCATATTAAAACCATCTGCACCTGTTAGAATGGCTAACGTTTTTAAAATCAGAAAGACTGACCATATTAAGTATTGGCAAGGATGTGAAACAACAAACTCTCATACAGTGACAGGGATGTAAAAATGGCACAACCATTTTAGAAAGCACTTTTACAGTTTTTTAAAAAGTTAAACATAGAATACCTCTTATATGATCCAGCCATTCTACATGTAGGTATTTACCCAAGAAAAAATAAAATATATGTCCACACAAAGTCATGCACACAAATGTTCCTTAGTAGCTTTATTTGCAATGATGAAAAACTGCCAACAATCCAAAAGTCCACCAGCTATTTTTGAATACATACAGAAATTGTGTTAAATTCATACATTGTAACTACATGAAGTTTACTCTATCCCAGTTGCACTTCTATGAAGTTGTCTTATGAAAAACAAGGCAGGGAGAAAAACAAGAGGAGAATATTTGCAAGGCACACAACTGACAAAGGATTAGAATCCAAATGTATTAAGAACATCTATAAATCAATTTTAAATGAAAAGCAAAGCAAAACAAAACAACTCAATAGAAACATAAGCCATGGTAATGAATAAATAACTCATGACAGAGGAAATTTAAATGACAAAATAAACAAATTAAAATATGCTTAAACTCACTAACAATGGAGGAAGTGCAAATTAAAACATAAAATGTATGACACTCGTAAGATCAGCAAAAGTTGTATATTACCAATAAAACGAAGGATTGGCACAGGACAAAAAATATTCTTATACACTATTGATGGGTGTATAAATTGGAGCAACCTCTTTGAAAAGCAATTTGATGATATCTTAGAAACATACACATACCTAAGACCCAGAAACTCTACTCTCACTCATCAGCACAAAGAAACATGTAGAAGGTTCACTACAGCACTGTTTGTAATGGTTAAGAATTGCTAACAACCTAAATGTTATTAGGAGGTAAATAAATTTAAAAATGAACAGCCATACAAACACATACTCATAGAAAGCTTAAAATAAACTAGTGATACATTTATTAACAAGAGACAAATCTCAAAAACAATGTTGAGCAAGAAAAGCAAACTACCAAAAGATAAACATAGTAAGATGCTGCTTTTATGAAATTCAAAATTTTAAGTATTTTCCTTCTACACTAAGAAGCCACAGATAAGATATACCATTATCTTATAAACTACTAAGAAAAAACTTTGCCAATTGAACTATAATCAATTGTAAAACACAGAGATTAAATGGGGGATGGCAGAAATATGCGTCTTAGAACCAATGAAATACTCTTCTATATATTTTATATATATAAACATACTGAAAATTTTCAAACCATGAAAGGGATTATTTGTCACTGAGTATGTTACAGAGGCTACCTCTAGGGAAGGAAGAAGGGCAACATAACTGACATGTTTTCTTTTTTTAAAAATCTGATGCCTAAATTGTGGTCTCTAAATATCATTTCCCAATAAAAGAAATTGGGGCTCCTTAGAGAGATAGCTGATTCCAGGTTTATGGAAGGAAATGAAAAGACAGATGATCCTGGGATATCTTCTTGTGCCTAAAAGCAAGAATGCTATCAAAGACTATTGAGGTCTTATTAAAAGGACACAAGAGCCAAAATGGGTTCCCATTAGACTTCAATGAGACATGTGAATACCAAAAACAGTATCTACAGTGCCTAAAACACATTAAATAGATAAAAATTCCTTAACTCACAGACTCTAAAACAAACAAAAACACTCATTGGTTACTTTTGGAGGTTAGCAGTGCACTAACTCATTTCATTATTCTAAATATTGATGACGAGAATGCACCAAAGGCACTTATTCTGCCTCTCCTGGATAAACCATATTTCAGAGTAATCAAAGGGTTAATGAAAGAAAATTCTTCTTCATAGAAGGATTCCAGCTAATAAATACAGAAGAATAATAGCATTATAAAATCACCATTTTGCAAGTCTTAATCAAAGAACAGATCTAGGCAACCAACAATCAACAATGGCTGCAAAAGCCATTAAGCGGAGGCTCACGGAGAACTTTTAGAAAAGGATGGATCATGTTGATAGTTCCAAACCCATTGATCAAAAGAAGAGAGTGGGAAGGATAGATGAAACCTGAGTGGAAAAAAATATTGATGATTGCTGAGGGTACATGAGAATTCATTATATTATTCTTTCCACATATGTGGATGTTAAAAATTTCCACAATAAAAAGTCAACTAAAAAAAGATATGAAGCAAATGGCATAATTAAGATGAAAGAAAGCACTGTGGTAAGTACACAGGTGTTTCTGTATTATTCTCTATTTTTATCTATGCATTTGAAATATTTCAAAGTAAGCAAGATTTAAGATGAAGCTAAAATACCAAACAATAAAAACAGACTGGGGTGGAGAGAATGGATGTAATTTAAAGTATTCTATGGTTCTTGTATTGTTCAGCAAGGCAGAGATATTAATTTTACAGTTCAGTATGTATGCCTGTTAAAATCTTTTTTTTTGGTATCGTTAATGTACAAGTACATGAGCAACATTATGGTTACTAGACTCCCCCCATTATCAAGTTGCCTGTTAAAATTTAAGGATTAACTACTAAAAAGAGAATTAGAATGTTCAACTTGAAAATCAGTAGGAGAAAAAAGGTGTACCCCTCTTGCATGTGTATATATATGTATGTGTGTGTATATATATAAAACAGAAAGCAAATAATAAGCATAGTTTTAAAAAAAAGCTAAAATGGCAAAATAAGCCTAGAAGTATCAGTAATCACATTACATATGAACAAAAGTAGGCCAATTAATAACCCTACAATGACCTTGAAGTGTTCAAGTGAAAGGAAGAGTCGCACATACCTTATTTTAAATCAAAAGATAAAAATGATTAATCTTACTGAAGAAGTCATGTCAAACACTTAGCTAAGCTGCGAATGCAAAAGAAAAGTTCTTAAAGAAAATTAAAAGTGCTACGCTACTAAACACATGAATAATAAGGAAGCAAACCAGCCTTATTCTTGATAGGAGATAGTTTTATAGGAGATAGGAGATAGTGGTCTGGATAGAAGATCAAAACAGCCACAACATTCCTTTAAGCTAAAACCTAATCCAGAGCAAGGACCTAACTCTCTTCAATTCTCTGAAGGCTGAGAGAAATTAGGAGGCTGCAGAAGAAAAATTTGAAGCTGGCAGAGGTTGGTTCATGGGGTTTAAGTAAGAAGATGTCTCCATAACATTGGGCAAGGTAAAGCAGCAAGTGCTGATGGAGAAGCTGCAGCAAGATGTATTAACAAAGGTGGCTACACTAAACAACAGGTTTTAAATGTAGACAAAACAGCTTCCTATAAGCAGATGCCATCTAGGACTTTCATAGCTAGAGAGGAGAAGTCAACACCTGGTTTCAAAGCTTTGAAGTTCTGCTGACTCTCTTGTTAAGGCCAAATGGCAACTGTGACTTTAAATTGAAGCCAATGCTCATTTACATTCCAAAAATACTAGCGGCCTTAAGAAGTACGCTAAATCGAGATGGATTAAAGATGGCAGCATGAGAGGTGAGACAGAGGCTTCCTCCTAAAACCGTATATAATATGAAAATAAAGCTACTACAACTACGCTTGAAAGAGCAACGGGAAAGAGGACCACAACAAACTGCATACACCTGGAGACAAGAGCAGCCCTCACAGAAAATGAGCCCCTTGCAATTCCATATGAATTTGAGGTTTAGGTTTTCCATTTCTGCAAAACAATGCTGTTAAAATTTTGATAGTGGAGAGTTCTGGGAAGATGGCAGCGTGAACGGAGCGGTAGAATTTTCCTCCCAACATTATATTTATCCACGAAAACACAGCAAATGCAACTGTTCCTAAAAGAGAGACCAGAACACACAGGAAAGCACACACTGTGCAGACACACCTGAGAGGACTTGGCAGCTGGCGAGGCGGGTAAGAAACAGAAACGCGAACTGCGACCCAGCAGAACCCGAGTACTCCCTCACCCCAGCGCACCGGCTGGAGGAGAGGATTCAGAGCCGGGAGGGAGAGGAAGTGCAGGCCCAGGAGATAACCAGCCCCGGATCGGCCCTGGGAATGCGGGCACACAAAGCGCAGTGTGGCAGAGATTGGAGAGACGGAGGGTGCAGGGTCTCAGCAGGAATGTGCCTGTTTGCTTGCGGCTGACTCAGGGAAGGAGAAAAGAGAAGGAAAAAAAAGGAGAAAAGTGCATGCTTTGTTTTGCAGCGGTCTTAAAGAGACGGGAGTCCAGCAGGGAACCTCATCGCCACAGCATACTCAGCCCAGCAGGCTGGGAGTCCTGGGGAGCGTCGGACCCATAGCGGGCGACTGGGAAAGGGTAGCCATAATTAGGACTCCCACAGAGCTCAACAGCCTCCCATTCATTTTCACCCCGGCCACAGCTTTAAAGGGCCGTGCGGAGCGGCATGGCCATGGCTCTGGAATAGTGGAGCAACAGCGCCACCTACAGCATTCACACAGAAACCACTCCAGGTGGGTGTTTTTTTTTTTCTAGGTGTTGCTGCTTTTTCTTTTTCGTTCCTTTCATTTCCTTTTTCTCTCTCTTTTTACTTTTTTTATTATTAATAGAATTTTTAAAATTTCTTTTCTTTTTTTTTTCTCTCCTTTCTTCTCTTTCCTTTTTAAAGTCATAGAGCCCAGCTGACATACGTGACAAATACCAACAACCAATTCTATACTCATGAGAAGACAGAAGAATATGATACAGACAAAGCTTCAGACAAACACCACCCCAGAGAAAGAATCTGAAGAAATGGACATGCACAGTCTTCCAGAAAAAGAATTCAGAATAAAAGTCATAGCCATGCTGACGGATCTACAGAAAAATGTGCAAGAGCTAGGGAGGAATTGAGGAAAGACAAAGCAGAAATGAGACAAGCCATCGATGGGCTTAACAGCAGACTGGATGAGGTTCAAGACACTATTAATAAAATACAAAACAGGGAACAGGAATACAAAGAAGCTGAGGCAGAAAGAGATAAAAGGATGTCTAAGAATGAAAGAATATTAAGAGAACTGTGTGACCAATCCAAATGGAGCAATATTTGCATTATAGGAGTACCAGAGGAAGAAGAGAGAGAAAAAGGGATAGAAAGTGTCTTTTAAGAAATAATTGCTGAAAACTTTCCCACGCTGGGGAAGGAAATAGTCTCGCAGTCCACGGAAGCCCACAGATCTCCCAACACAAGGGACCCAAGGAAGACAACACCAAGACACATAATAATAAAGATGGCAAGGATCAAAGATAAAGACAGAGTATTAAAGACAGATAGAGAAAAAAGATCACCTACAAAGGAAAACCCATCAGACTGTCATCAGACTTCTCAACAGAAACCTTACAGGCCAGAAGAGAATGGCATGATATATTTAACATAATGAAACAAAAGGGCCTCAAACCAAGAATACTGTATCCAGCACGATTATCATTTAAATACGACAGAGGGATTAAACAATTTCCAGACAAAGGAAAGGTGAGAGTTTGCCTCTCATAAACCACCACTACAGGATATCTTAAACGAACTGCTCTAGAGGGAAACACCCCTAAGGTTAAAAAGATGTCACCAGAGAAAATAAAGTCATAGCAAAGAAACCAGACCATCCAAATACTAACTAAAGGCAAAGAATAAAACACCTAATATATAAAGAAAGGAGGAGAAAGAATAGGAAGGGAGAGATAAAGAAACATCAGATGGCGTTCACAGTAACTTAACAAGAAAGTTAAGTTAGATTCTCAGATAGTAAAGAAGCAATCCTTGAACCTTTGGTAACCACGAATCTAAAGCCTGCAAAGGCAATAAGTACATATCTATCAATAATCACCCTAAATGTAAATGGACTGAATGCACCAATCAAAAGACACAGAGTAACAGAGTGGATAAAAAAGCAAGACCCATCTATATGCTGCTTACAAGAGACTCACCTCAAACCCAAAGATATACACAGACTAAAAGTGAAGGGATGGAAAAAGATATTTCATGCAAACAACAAAGAGAAAAAACCAGGTGTTGCAGTGCTTGTATCAGACAAAATAGACTTCAAAATGAAGAAAGTAGCAAGAGATAAAGAAGGACATTACATAATGATAAAGGGGTCAGTCCAACAAGAAGATATAACCATTATAAATATATATGCAACCAACACAGGAGCGTCAGCATATGTGAAACAAGTACTAACAGAAGTGAAGGAGGAAATAGACAGCAATGCAATTATTTTAGGAGACTTTAACACACCACTCACTCCAAAGGATAGATCAACCAGCCAGAGGATAAGTAAAGACACAGAGGCACTGAACAACACACTAGAACAGATGGACCTAACAGATATCTACAGAACTCTGCACCCAAAAGCAGCAGGATACACATTCCTCTCAAGAGCACATGGAACATTTTCCAGAATAGACCACATACTAGGCCACAAAAACAACCTCAGTAAATTCAAAAATATTGAAATCTTATCAACCAACTTCTCAGATCACAAAGGTATAAAACTAGAAATAAATTTTAAAAAGAAATAAAAAAGGCTCACAAATACATGGAGACTTAACAACATTCTCCTAATGAATCAATGGGTTAACGACCAAATCAAAACAGAAATCAAAGAATATATGGAGACTAATGACAACAACAACACAAAGCCACAACTTCTGTGGGACACAGCGAAGGCAGTTCTAAGAGGAAAGTATATTGCAATCCAGGCCTATTTAAAGAAGGAAGAACATTCCCAAATGAACAGACTAAAGACACAATTACTGAAACTGGAAAAAGAAGAACAAATGAGGCCCAAAGTCACCAGAAGGAGAGACATAATAAAGATCAGAGAAGAAATAAATAAAATTGAGAAGAATAAAACAATAGAAAAAATCAATAAAACCAAAAGCTGGTTCTTTGAAAAAATAAACAAAATAGATAAACCCCTAGCCAGACTCATTAAGAGAAAAAGAGAATCTACACACATAAACAGAATCACAAATGAGAAAGGAAAAATAACGACGGACCCCACAGAAATACAAAGAATTATAAAAGAATATTACGAGAATCTATATGCTAACAAGCTCCAAAACCTAGAAGAAATGGACAACTTCTTAGAAAAATACAGCCTTCCAAGACTGACCAAGCAGGAAACAGGAAAACTAAACAGACCAATCACCAGTAACGAAATTCAATTGGTAATCAAAAACTACCCAAGAACAAAACCCCCGGATCTGATGGATTCACCTCTGAATTCTACCAGACATATAGAGAAGAAATAACACCCATTCTCCTTAAAGTTTTCCAAAAAATAGAAGAGTAGGGAATACGTCCAAACTCTTTCTATGAAGCCAGCATCACTCTAATACCAAAACCGTGCAAAGACCTCACCAAAAAAGAAAATTACAGACCAATATCCCTGATGAATGTAGATGCAAAAATACTCAACAAAATATTAGCAAACCGAATTCAAAAATACATCAAGAGGATCATACACCATGATCAAGTGGGATTCATCCCAGGGAT
>JAQQAC010000176.1:0-14660 GCA_029783875.1 Phataginus tricuspis
AAAAAAAAAAAAGGAAAAAAAAAAAAAAGACAAAGGGTCCCGGATAGCCTACAACAGGAAAGTCAGCCAATAGCAGGTGCTGGGAGGGAGGCAGGCCCGACTGGCCAGGGAGACAGGCTCAGACATACTGGAGCATCAGCAAGAGCTGGCGGACACACAGTGAGGAGCCTGGGACCGTAGCCCTCAGAAGTGCAGGCAGAAAAGAGGATCATCAGTCAGCAGGGAGCAGAGCCTACGGCACGGGCAGGATTCATGTCTAGGACCTTTATGTCCAGGAGGCGTGGAGACTGGCAGGAATGGGCTCCTGCCCTCGAGGGGCAGCAAGTCACTAAGATGGGACTTGGGTGGAGGAGAAAGCACAACTTAAAATCTACCTAAGAGACTCACTGGTCCATGAAGCCAGGATGAGTCTTAAAGCAGGCATGACTGATGCTAGTTTCAAGAACCGTGGGATAGACCATCATCCCTTCCCGAAAAGGGACTGGGACATGCCCCAGTGGCCCCAGCTGTGGGAATAAAAGAAATGCAGAAACTGGGACCAGGGACACTTGGCACGCATAGGCTGAGCATGACCACCTGCTTTTAACTTAAAAAAAAAAATCCTAACACAGAGTAAGTTGGCTTTCTTTAATAAGAGCCTGAATTCCCCTTTACAGGGAGAAAATCATTACAGGCGGTTCAGTGGGCAGAATGGACTCCATTCTTGGACTTTCATTAGGTTTGCTATTGTCGGTGCAAAAATCAAAATTCTGGTATGTTTGGCTTTCAGCTTGAAATGCCTTGAAACTATGATACTCTACATATCGTAAAGTCTTTGACATGATGAGGGAAACTGCATCTAATTTGCAAATGCATACCTAATCCTAATGTTAACTCACAGGACTTGAGTTAAAATCATACACGTCAAAATGAACCTTGTATATTCCACAGAATTAACCAGGGGCAATTTCAGGGGCAGGAAGAAGAGAACTGCTACTTTCTGCGGAGCCTATGGCACTAATTTCAGATTGCATTATGAATGACATCTGCATGAATTCCAGATCACTATTATAGGTGGGTTCCATCTTAAGAAATGTTATGAAAGGCAACCTGAGGACATGTCTACATTAGCAGAATGTCATTTGCTTCAACACAAGCTTTTGCCATTTACTAAATGACTATTACTCGTTCATTCACGCACTCATCCAATGTTCCCTGAGCCTTCCTGTGAGTAAGGAACCATACTGTGAGTATGAAAGGAATCTTGCCCTGAAGAGCTGGCACCTCCGAAGGCACATATTAACAATTAGCTACACCCAGGTGACAGGTGAAAACAAGATGCTATGAACATTAAAATAATGGAGACGCAATTTCTGTCGGGAAATTCAAGGAAAGCGTCACAAAGAAGGTGGTAGCCTTGCTCAGACTTGAAGGCAGCAGGACTTTAAAAGTTAGTGACTGCAAGTAGAAAAGATGAACCAGAGACTTCCGGGAAGATGGCGGCGTGAACGGAGTGGCAGAAATTTCCTCCCAACATCATATTTATCCACGAAAACACAGCAAATACAACTATTCCTAAAAGAGAGACCAGAACACACAGGAAAGAACACATCGTGCAGCCACACTGGAGAGGACTCGGCACCCGGCGAGGCGGGTGTTGCTGTTTTTTCTTCCCTTTCTTTCTTTATCTTTTTTTTTTCCTCTTCTTTCTTCTCTTTCCTCTTTAAAGTCTTAAAGAGGCCAGCTGACATACGTGACAACTACCAGCAACCAATTCTATAGCCATGAAAAGACAGAGGAATATGGTCCAGACAAAGCTCCAAACCCAGACAACCCCAGAGAGGGAACCTGAAGGAATGGACATGCACAGTCTTCCAGAAAAAGAATTCACAATAAAAGTCATAGCCATGCTGACGGATCTACAGAGAAATGTGCAAGAGCTGAGGGAGGAAATGAGGAAACACTATGCAGAAATGAGACAAGCCATCAATGGGCTTAACAGCAGACTGGATGAGGTACAAGAGACTGTCAATGCAATACAAAATAGAGAACAGGAATACAGAGAAGCTGAGGCAGAGAGAGATAAAAGGATCTCTAGGAATGACAGAATATTAAGAGAACTGTGTGACCAATACAAACGGAGCAATATTCGCATTATAAAAGTACCAGAGGAAGAAGAGAGAGAAAAAGGGATAGAAAGTGTCTTTGAAGAAATAATTGCTGAAAACTTTCCCATGCTGGGGAAGGAAATAGTCTCGCAGTCCACGGAAGCCCACAGATCTCCCAACACAAGGGACCCAAGGAAGACAACACCAAGACACATAAAAATTAAGCTGGCACCAGTTTGAGAAAGACAGATGCACCCCTATGTTTATTGCAGCACTATTTACAATAGCCAAGAAATGGAAGCAACCTAAGTGTCCATCAGTAGATGAATGGGTTAAGAAGATGTGGTACATATACACAATGGAATATTACGCAGCCATAAGAAAAAAACAAATCCTACCATTTGCAACAACATGGATGGAGCTAGAGAGTATTATGCTCAGTGAAATAAGCCAGGCCAAAAAAGACAAGTACCAAATGATCTCACTCATATGTGGAGTATAAGAACAAAGAAAAAAAAAATGAAGGAACAAAACAGAGCAGACTCACAGAACCCACGAATGGACTAACAGTTACCAAAGGGAAAGGGACTGGGGAGATGGGTGGGAAGGGAGGGATAAGAGGGTAAAAGGAGCATTACGATTGGCAGACATAGGGTGGGGGGCACGGGGGGGACTGTACAGCTCAGAGAAGACAAGTAGTGATTCTCATCTCACTACACTGATGGACAGTGACTGTAATAGGGTTGGTGGGGGGG
Organism: Phataginus tricuspis; assembly: GCA_029783875.1. Lineage (NCBI taxonomy): Eukaryota > Metazoa > Chordata > Mammalia > Pholidota > Manidae > Phataginus > Phataginus tricuspis. The sequence continues at coordinate 2,843 of JAQQAC010000176.1, forward strand.
ACCTGATGAAGGGGGTAGTTTAATCATCACAATATTGCTCATGTAATTGTAGGTTAATGATACTAAAATAAAATAAATTATTAAAAAAAAAAAAAAAAGAAATCTGTAGTCCTGTGCTGTCCAGCTGGGTTACTGCCAGCCACATGAGGCACTGAATGCCTGCGATGTGGCTGTCCAAATTCAGAGGTATTGTAAATGGGATACACTTGGGCTGTTGAAGACTTAGTCCAGAAAAAAAGAAAATGTAAAATATCTTATTACTAATTTTGAAATATTAGTTACATGTTGAAGTGACTGCAGTTTTGACATAGTGGGTTAAATAAAAGATACTGAAATTAAAAAAAAAATTAAGCTGGCAAAGATCAAAGATAAAGACAGAGTATTAAAGGCAGCTAGAGAGAGAAAAAAGATCACCTACAAAGGAAAACCCATCAGACAATCATCAGACTTCTCAACAGAAACATTACAGGCCAGAAGAGAGTGGCATGATATATTTAATGTAATTAAACAGAAGGGCCTCAAACCAAGAATATTGTATCCAGCACGATTATCATTTAAATATGACGGAGGGATTAAACAATTTCAAGACAAATGAAAGTTGAGAAAGTTTAACTCTCATAAACCACCACCACAGGATATCGTAAACGGACTGCTCTAGAGGGAAACACCCCTAAGGCTAAAAAGATGTCAGCAGAGAAAATAAAATCATAGCAAAGAAAGCAGACCATCCAAATACTAACTAAAGGCAAAGAATAAAACACCTAATATATAAAGAAAGGAGGAGGAAGAATAGGAAGGAAGAGATAAACAAACATCAGATGGTATTCACAAAAACTTAACAAGAAAGTTAAGTTAGATTCTTAGATAGTAAAAAAGCAACCCTTGAACCTTTGGTAACCACAAATCTAAAGTCAGCAATGGCAATAAGTACATATCTATCAATAATTACCCTAAATGTAAATGGACTGAACGCACCAATCAAAAGACACAGAGTAACAGAGTGGATAAAAAAGCAAGACCCATCTATATGCTGCTTACAAGAGACTCACCTCAAACCCAAAGATATACACAGACTAAAAGTGAAGGGATGAAAAAAGATATTTCATGGAAACAACAAAGAGAAAAAAGCAGGTGTTGCAGTACTTGTATCAGACAAAATAGACTTCAAAACGAAAAAAGCAGCAAGAGATAAAGAAGGACATTACATAATGATAAAGGGGTCAGTCCAACAAAAAGATATAACCATTATAAATATCTATGCACCCAACACAAGAGCGTCAGCATATGTGAAACAAATACTAACAGAATTGAAGGAGGAAATAGACACCAATGCATTTATTTTAGGAGACTTTAACACACCACTCACTCCAAAGGATACATCAACCAGGCATAGAATAAGTAAAGACACAGAGGCACTGAACAACACACTAAAACAGATGGACCTAACAGATATCTGCAGAACTCTGCACCCAAAAGCAGCAGGATACACATTCTTCTCAAGTGCATATGGAACATTTTCCAGAATAGACCACATACTAGGCCACAAAAAGAACCTCAGTTAATTCAAAAATATTGAAATCCTACCAACCAACTTCTCAGATCACAAAGGTATAAAACTAGAAATAAATTTTAGAAAGAAATCAAAAAGGCTCACAAATACATGGAGACTTAACAACATTCTCCTAATGAATCAATGGGTTAATGACCAAATCAAAACAGAAATCAAAGAATATATGGAGACTAATGACAACAACAACACAAAGCCACAACTTCTGTGGGACACAGCAAAGGCAGTTCTAAGAGGAAAGTATATTACAATCCAGGCCTATTTAAAGAAGGAAGAACATTCCCAAATGAACAGTCTAAAGACACAATTATTGAAATTGGAATAAGAAGAACAAATGAGGCCCAAAGTCACCAGAAGGAGGGACATAATAAAGATCAGAGAAAAAATAAATAAAATTGAGAAGAATAAAACAATAGAAAAAATCAATGAAACCAAAAGCTGGTTCTCTGAAAAAATAAACAAAATATATAAACCCCCAGCCAGACTCATTAAGAGAAAAAGAGAATCCACACATAAACAGAATCAGAAATGAGAAAGGAAAAATAACGACGGACCCCACAGAAATACAAAGAATTATAAGAGAATATTATGAGCATCTATATGCTAACAAGCTGGAAAACATAGAAGAAATGGACAACTTCTTAGAAAAATATAGCCTTCCAAGACTCACCAAGCAGGAAACAGAAAAACTCAACAGACCAATCACCAGCAACGAAATTGAATCAGTAATCAAAAAAACCAGCCAATAACAAAACCCCCGGACCTGATGGATTCACCTCTGAATTCTACCAGACATTTAGAGAAGAAATAACACCCATTCTCCTTAAAGTTTTCCAAAAAATAGAAGAGGAGGGAATACTTCCAAACTCTTTCTATGAAGCCAGCATCACTCTAATACCAAAACCGGGCAAAGACCACACCAAAAAAGACCAGACCAATATCCCTGATGAATGTAGATGCAAAAATACTCAACAAAATATTAGCAAACCGAATTCAAAAATATATCAAGAGGATCATACACCATGATCAAGTGGGATTCATCCCAGGGATGCAAGGATGATACAACATTTGAAAATCCATCAACATCAGCCATCGTATCAATAAAAAGAAGAACAAAAACCACATGATAATCTCCAAAGATGCTGAAAAAGCATTTGATAAAATTCAGCATCCATTCATGATTAAAACTCTCAACAAAATGGGTATAGACAGCAAGTACCTCAACATCATAAAGGCTATCTATGACAAACCCACAGCTAACATCATACTTAACAGCGAGAAGCTGAAAGCTTTTCATCTAAGATCGGGAAGAAGACAGGGATGCCCACTCTCTCCAGTGTTACTCAACATAGTACTGGAGGTCCTAGCCATGGCAATCAGACAAAACAAAGTCATACAAGACATCCAGATTGGTAAAGAAGAAGTCAAATTGTCACTATTTGCAGATGACATGATACTGTACATAAAAAAACCCTTAAGACTTCACTCCAAAACCACTAGAACTAATACCTGAATTCAGCAAAGGTGCAGGATACAAAATTAACACACAGAAATCTGTTGCTTTCCTATACACTAACGATGAACTAACAGAAAGAGAAATCAGAAAAACAATTCCATTCACAATTATCAAAAAGAATAAAATACCTAGGAATAAACCTAACGAAGGAAGTGAAAGACCTGTACTCTGAAAACTACAAGACATACTTAGGAGAAATTAAAGAGGACACTAACAAATGGAAATGCATCCCATGCTCTTGGCTAGGAAGAATAAATATTGTCAAAATGGCTATACTACCTAAAGCAATCTACAGATTCAACGCAATCCCTATCAAACTACCAACAGCTTTCCTTAATGAACTGGAACAAATAGTTCTAAAATTCATATGGAACCAGAAAAGACCCCGAATAGCCAAAGCAATCCTGAGAAGGAGGAATCAAACACGGGGAATTATGCTCCCTGACTTCAAGCTCTACTACAAAGCACAGTAATCAAGACAATTGATACCGGCACAAAAACAGACCCACAGACCAGTGGAACAGAATAGAAAATCCAAACATTAACCCAAACATATACAGTCAATTAATATTTGATAAAGGAGCCTTGGATATACAATGGGGAGATGACAGCCTCTTCAGCAGCTGGTGTTGGAAAAACTGGACAGCTACATGTAAGAGAATGAAACTGGACTACTGTCTAACCCCATACACAAAGGTAAACTCAAGGTGAATCAAAGGCCTGAATGTAAGTCATGAAACCATAAAACTCTTAGAAAAAAACATAGGCAAAAATGTCTTGGACATAAACATGAACGACTTCTTCATGAACATATCTCCCTGGGCAAGGGAAACAAAAGCAAAAACGAACAAATGGGACTATATCAAGTTGAAAAGCTTCTGTCCATCAGTAGAACAAAAAGACATCCTACAATATGGGAAAATATATTCATAAATGATGTATCTGATAAGGGGTTGACATCCAAAATATATAAAGAACTCACGCACCTTAACAAATAAAAAGCAAATAATCCATTTAAGAAATGGGCAGAGGACATGAATAGACACTTCTCTAAAGAAGAAATTCAGATGGCCAACAGGCACATGAAAAGATGCTCCACATCGCTAATCATCAGACAAATGTAGATTAAAACCACAATGAGATATCACCTCACACCAGTGAGGATGGCCAACATCCGAAACACAAACAACAACAAATGTTGGCGAGGATGTGGAGAAAAGGGAATCCTTGTATACTGCTGGTGGGAATGCAAATTAGTTCAACCATTGTGGAAAGCAGTATGGAGGTTCCTCAAAAAACTCAAAATAGAAATACCATTTGACCCAGGAATTCCACTCCTAGGAATTTACCCTAAGAATGCAGCAGCCCAGTTTCAAAAAGACAGATGCACCCCTATGTTTATTGCAGCACTATTTACAATAGCCAAGAAATGGAAGCAACCTAAGTGTCCATCAGTAGATGAATGGGTTAAGAAGATGTGGTACATATACACAATGGAATATTATTCAGCCATAAGAAGAAAACAAATCCTACCGTTTGCGGCGGCATGGGTGGAGCTGGAGGGTGTTGTGCTCGGTGAGGTGAGCTGAGCCGTGGGGGGATGGGTGTCAAATGATTTCACTCTTATTTGGAGTATAAGAACAAAGAAAAAAAAAACTGAAGGAACAAAACAGCAGCAGACTCACAGAACCCAAGAATGAACTAATAGTTACCAAAGGGAAAGGGACTGGGGAAGAAGGGTGGGAAGGGAGGGATAAGAGGGTAAAAGGGGCATTACGATTAGCAGAAGTAAGGTGGGGGGCCACGGGGAGGGCTGTACAACTCTGAGAAGACAAGTAGTGATTCTATAGCATCTCACTACGCTGAGGACAGTGACTGTAATGGGGTTGGTGGGGGGGACCTGAATAAGGGGGTAGTTTAATCACCATAATATTGCACATGTAATTGTAGGTTAATGATACCAAAATAAATTGTAAATAAAAAAATAAATAAAAAATAAAAAGATGAACCATCTAGGCATGCATAGAGGAGTGAGTGAAGAATGAGGGCTGTAAACCATGAGGCATGTGTTGGGCGTGGCCAAGGCACCCACGCAGGTGTGCATTTTGAACAAGTGAATGGGAGTCAGAAACACAGTGGTAAAAGTAAGGTGCCGCTGAATCAAGATGAGCCATAAGTGCCGGGGTAAGGAACATGTAATGGACAAGATTAATGCTTATTTAATGGGAGCTACATTTGTTTCTGAAATGCTGTGCGTCTTCTATAAGGGAAAGAAGACAGAGCAACATTACCAGATAAAAATATGTCACCATAGTTTGATTGAGAAGTGATGGTGACCTGAACCCACACAGGGTCACACACAGAGTGTGTTTAAGGAATAATGTCACATGAGCTGCTGCCTAGAGGAGGGTCAACTGTGCTACACGAGACATACTGTAGCGCTGTGCAGATGGAGCATACGTTTTCAGCTGGGGCTTCAAACAGGAGGCTCTTCCTCCCCATCATCATTGACCTTAGGGAAGATATACACACATAACGGACAGATTAGAGGGATGGATCTGTACCCCTGTGTGCCCCACCAGGGCTAAGAAGACACAGTCATTAAAGATACATTTTGCACAGTACCAAACCAAGAACAAGTTACTGATGAGAGTCTGGAATGGGCACTGGACCTTCCGAAGCAGAGCAGACCAGATTTATTGGGGCAAGAACAGGGAGAGCCTCATAGAAGATAACCTAGACAAGGTCAGTACAGAAACGATTCCTCTGGCATTGCTACAAAGTGCCAAGAGGAATAACCTCTCTGGGTATTTGCATATATCCACTACCTGGGTTGAGAGGACCCTACTGAAATTTAAAGTCAGAATTCCTGTGTCTAGAGAGTGTGGGTTTGGAAGCAGGGCAAGTAAAATGCCATTTGTTATAGAGCTCCATGTTATCAAGGCTTGTGCACAGGACAAGTTACACTTTGCAGGAGCTTCAAGAACAATGTATGGCTTTAGGCTCGGGTACATGAAGGAAAGGACCTCAGCATGAATGAATGCTGGAGTTTGGGTGACTAGGAGAACAGCAGTGCTCACTGCCAGACAAGAGTAGCTGGGAAGGGGACATTATTTTGGTAAGATGTTCACTTCAGCTGAGAACATATTGAGTTGGGGCTTGAGATCCAGAGCATGAAGCTGGCATTGCAACCACAGGGTGAAGGTCAGCAGAAAGGTAAGGGAACAAGACCAAACATTTCTCAAAATACAAACCAATAAAAGTTACTCTTAAGCAAATTATCTATTTACATAAAGCTTTCTAGAACGATCTCAAAAGGTTAAAGGCAGGTACACCCTTACCTTACTAGTATAGTTTGTTATTAAATAGATCAAATTGTAAAGTTCTACTCTGTCCCTTGTTATTGGAAAGGTCAATACTCTTATTGAGATAATATTGAAATAATACTGTTACTGTTAAAAAAATTCTAGGATGTGACAATGGCTAATAATTTAATCTTTAGTAGAAGTACTGGATATTTTAAGATATTCTAAGTTTCACGTGTGCTTTTGATCATAAATTAAGACTCGCAATTTGCAAAACATTACTGACATCTTCTTTTTCAGAAACATAGAGCCAAATTCTAATTCTAGGAATTAATACATTTTCTGTGTCTCTGTCTGATACATTTTTTTCCCCTACTGTCCCTCGGATGTGCGGACTATTGGAATTAATCATTTTAAGTCACGCCGGAAACAGAATTTATATGACAGGTGCATACTGCAAGGCAACCACCCCCTCCCTTGTACTTAAGGCCATTTGTGCAACTGTTTTCCAACTCCAAAATAAAACTAAACAAAACGCCCTTAAGAAAACTCTTTTTTTTAATAATTTATTTTGGTATCACTAATCTACAATTACATGTGCAATATTATGGTTATTAAACTACCCACTTCATCAGGTCCCCCCCACCAACCCCATTACAGTCACTGTCCATCAGCGTAGTGAGATGAGAATCACTACTTGTCTTCTCTGAGTTGTACAGCCCTCCCCATGATCTCCCCCTACATTATGTCTGCTAATCATAATGCCCCCTTTTCCCCCTTGTCCCTCCCTTCCCACCTATCCTCCCCAATCCCTTTCCCTTTGGTAAATATTAGTCCATTCCTGGGTTCTGTGAGTCTGCTGCTGTTTTTCTCTCTCAGTTTTTTTCTTTGCTCTTACACTCCACATATGAGTGAAATCATTTGATACTTGCCTTTTTCTGCTTGGCTTATTTCACTGAGCATAATACTCTCTAGCCCCATCCATGTTGTTGCAAATGCTAGGCTTTGTTTTCTTCTTATGGCTGAATAATATTCCATTGTGTATATGTACCACATCTTCTTTATCCATTCATCTACTGATGGACACTTAGGTTGCTTCCATTTCTTGGCTACTGTAAATAGTGCTGTGATAAACATAGGGGTGCATCTGTCTTTTTGAAACTGGGCTGCTGCGCTCTATTTTTTTATATATAATTTATTTTGGTATCATTAATCTACACTTACATGTGCAATATTATGGTGATTAAACTACCCCCTTCATCAGGTCCGCCCCAAGAACCCCATTACAGTCACTGTCCATCAGCGTAGTGAGATGCTATAGAATCACTACTTGTCTTCTCTGAGTTGTACAGCCCTCCCCGTGCTCCCGCAACATAACATCTGCTAATCGTAATGCCCCTTTTCCCCCCTTATCCCTGCCTTCCCACCCATCTTTCCCAGTCCCTTTCCCTTTGGTAACTATTAGTCCATTCTTGGGTTCTGCGAGTCTGCTGATGTTTTGTTCCTTCAGTTTTTTTTTGTTGTTGTTGTTTTTGTTCTTATACTCCAATACGAGTGAAATCATTTGATACTTGTCTTTTTCGGTTTGGCTTATTTCACTGAGCATAATACCCTCTAGCTCCATCCATGTTGTTGCAAATGGTAGGATTTGTTTTCTTCTTATGGCTGAATAATATTCCATTGTGTATATGTACCACGTCTTCTTAATCCATTCATCTACTGATAGACACTTAGGTTGCTTCCATTTCTTGGCTATTGTAAATAGTGCTGCGATAAACATAGGGGTGCTTATGTCTTTTTCGAACTGGGCTGCTGCATTCTTAGGGTAAATTCCTAGGAATGGAATTCTTGGGTCAAATGGTATTTCTATTTTGAGTTTTTTGAGGAACCTCCATACTGCTTTCCACAATGGTTGAACTAATTTGCATTCCCACCAGCAGTGTAGGAGGGTTCCCTTTTCTCCACATCCTCACCAACATTTCTTGTTGTTTGTGTTTTGGATGTTGGCCATCCTCACTGGTGTGAGGTGATATCTCATTGTGGTTTTAATCTGCATTTCTCTGATGATTAGCGATGTGGAGCATCTTTTCATGTGCGTGTTGGCCATCTGAATTTCTTCTTTAGAGAAGTGTCTATTCATGTCCTCTGCCCATTTCTTAATTGGATTATTTGCTTTTTGATTGTTAAGGTGCATGAGTTCTTTATATATTTTGGATGTCAACCCCTTATCGGATATGTCATATATGAATATATTCTCCCATACTGTAGGATGTCTTTTTCTTCTACTGATGGTGTGCTTTGCTGTACAGAAGCGTTTCAGCTAGATATACTCCCACTTGTTCCTTTTTGCTTTTGTTTCCCTTGCCCGTGGAGATATGTTCATGAAGAAGTCGCTCATGTGTATGTACAAGAGATTTTTGCCTATGTTTTTTTCTATGAGCTTTATGATTTCATGACTTACATTCAGGTCTTTGATCCAACTTGAGTTTACCTTTGTGTATGGGGTTAGACAGTACTCCAGTTTCATTCTCTTACATGTAGCTGTCCAGTTTTTCCAACACCAGCTGCTGAAGAGGCTGTCATCTTCCCATTGTATATCCAAGGCTCCTTTATCAAATATTAATTGACTGTATATGTTTGGGTTAATGTTTGGATTTTCTATTCTGTTCCACTGGTCTGTGGGTCTGTTTTTGTGCCAATACCAAATTCTCTTGATTACTGTGGCTTTGTAGTAGAGCTTGAAGTCAGGGAGCATAATTCCCCCTGTTTGATTCCTCCTTCTCAGGATTGCTTTGGCTATTCGGCGTCTTTTGTGGTTCCATATAAATTTTAGAATTATTTGTTCCAGATAGTTGAAGAAAGCTGCTGGTATTTTGATAGGGATTGCGTTGAATCTGTAGATTGCTTTAGGTAGTATAGCCATTTTGACAATATTTATTCTTCCTAGCCAAGAGCATAGGATGAACTTCCATTTGTTAGTGTCTTCTTTAATTTCTCTTGGGAGTGTCTTGTAGTTTTCAGAGTACAGATCTTTCACTCGTTCGTTAGGTTTATTCCTAGGTATTTTATTCTTTTTGATGCAATTGTGAATAGAATTGTTTTTCTTATTCTCTTTCTGTAGGTCATCGTTAGTGTATAGGAAAGCAACAGATTTCTGTGTATTAATTTCGTATCCTGCAACTTTGCTGAATTCAGATATTAGTTCTAGTAGTTTTGGAGTGGAGTCTTTAGGGTTTTTTATGTACAGTATCATGTCGTCTGCAAATAGTGACAATTTGACTTCTTCCTTTCCAATCTGGATGCCTTGTATGTCTTTGTTTTGTCTGATTGCCGTGGCTAGGACCTCCAGTACTATGTTGAATAACAGTGGAGAGAGTGGGCATCCCTGTCTTCTTCCCGATCTTAGATAAAAAGCTTTCAGCTTCTCGCTGCTAAGTATGATGTTGGCTGTGGGTTTGTCATATATGGCCTTTATGATGTTGAGGTACTTGCCGTCTATACCCATTTTGTTGAGAGTTTTAATCATGAATGGATGCTGAATTTTGTCAAATTCTTTTTTAGCATCTATGGCGATGATCATATGGTTTTTGTTCTTCTTTTTGCTGATGTCTTGAATGATGTTGATGGATTTTCGAATGTTGTACCATCCTTGCATCCCTGGGATGAATCCCACTTGATCATGGTGTATGATCCTCTTGATGTATTTTTGAATTCGGTTTGCTAATATCTTGTTGAGTATTTTTGCATCTACATTCATCAGGGATATTGGTCTGTAATTTTCTTTTTTGGTGTGGTCTTTGCCCGGTTTTGGTGTTAGAGTGATGCTGGCTTCATAGAAAGAGTTTGGAAGTATTCCCTCCTCTTCTATTTTTTGGAAAACTTTAAGGAGAATGGGTGTTATTTCTTCTCTAAATGTCTGGTAGAATTCAGAGGTGAATCCATCAGGTCCGGGGTTTTGTTCTTGGGTAGTTTTAGTTTTTTGATTACTGACTCAATTTCGTTGCTGGTGATTGGTCGTTTAGTTTTTCTGTTTCTTGCTTGGTCAATCTTTGAAGGTTGTTTTTTTCTAAGAAGTTGTCCATTTCTTCTAGGTTTTGCAGCTTGTTAGCATATAGATGCTCATAATATTCTCTTAAAATTCTTTGCATTTCTGTGGGGTCCATCATTATTTTTCCTTTCTCATTTCTGATTCTGTTTATGTGTGGATTCTCTTTTTCTCTTAATGAGTCTCACTAGGGGGTTTGTCTATTTTGTTTAGTTTTTGAAGAACCAGCTCTTGGTTTCATTGATTTTTTCTATTGTTTTATTCTTCTCAATTTTATTTATTTCTTCTCTGATCTTTATTATGTCCCTCCTTCTGGTGACTTTGGGCCTCATTTGTTCTTCTTTTTGCAATTTCAGTAATTGTGTCTTTAGACTGTTCATTTGTGAATGTTCTTCCTTCTTTAAATAGGCCTGGATTGCAATATACTTTCCTCTTAGAACTGCCTTTGCTGCGTCCCTCAGAAGTTGTGGCTTTGTGTTGTTGTTGTCATTAGTCTCCATATATTCTTTGATTTCTGTTTTGATTTGGTCATTAACCCATTGATTCATTAGGAGAATGTTGTTAAGTCTCCATGTATTTGTGAGCCTTTTTGATTTCTTTCTAAAATTTATTTCTAGTTTTATACCTTTGTGGTCTGAGAAGTTGGTTGGTAGGATTTCAATATTTTTGAATTTACTGAGGTTCTTTTTGTGGCCTAGTATGTGGTCTATTCTGGAAAATGTTCCATGTGCACTTGAGAGGAATGTGTATCCTGTTGCTTTTGGGAGCACAGTTCTGTAGATATCTATTAGGTCCATCTATTCTAGTGTGTTGTTCAGTGCCTCTGTGTCTTTACTTTTTCTCTGTCTGGTTGATCTGTCCTTTGGAGTGAGTGGTGTGTTGAAGTCTCCTAAATTGAATGCATTGCTGTCTATTTCCTCCTTCAATTCTGTAAGTATTTGTTTCCCATATGCTGGCGCTCCTGTGTTGGGTGCATATATATTTATAATGGTTATATCTTTTTGTTGGACTGACCACTTTATCATTATGTAATGTCCTTCTTTATCTCTTGCGACTTTCTTCGTTTTGAAGTCTATTTTGTCTGATACAAGTACTGCAACACCTGCCTTTTTCTCTTTGTTGTTTGCATGAAATATGTTTTTCCATCCCTTCACTTTTAGTCTGTGTGTATCTTTGGGTTTGAGGTGAATCTCTTGTAAGCAGCATATAGATGGGTCTTGCTTTTTTATCCATTCTATTACTCTGTGTCTTTTGATTGGTGCATTCAGTCCATTTACATTTAGTGTGATTATCGATAGATATGTACTTATTGCCATTGCTGACTTTAGATTCGTGGTTACCAAAGGTTCAAAGGTAGCTTCTTTACTATCTAACAGTCTAACTTA
>JAQQAC010000188.1:0-10402 GCA_029783875.1 Phataginus tricuspis
GGGGGGAAGGGTCAGGACTGCGTCTTTGGTGCTGGCATCAGGGCAGGGAGGGGACCCCAGCAGGCACTGCTGCACCAATGGAGCCCCTGCTACCTACAGTTTCCCCTCACCGCCCCTGCCCCCAAATGGCCATTTACCCTGTGGGCTCCACATGGCTTCCCTGCCCCAGCCAGACACTCCAGCCTCCAGTGGTGAGGGGCGGCCTCAGCCGGTATGTCTGCCGCCAAGAGCAAGTCTGAGCCAGTTCCCACCGGCTCCCCTCACTCCTCCTGGCGGCCGCAGCATAGCAGGAGTCCAGTCACACCGCGCCCCCTCTTTCCTGAGTAAAAACCACGTGGCTAATTTTTCACAACCTGAAGCAAGAAATGTTCCACTTTCAAAGAAGAGGGAAACATACCTCCTTCCAAAGAGCTGCTAAGAGCCAGCTGCTAAGCAGGTGTCACTTGGAATTCATAGACACCAGTGCCCATAGCAACTCGAGGGGACTGTCACAGCCCCACTCCTCACACAAACTGCGTTAGCAAGAGGTTTCAAAAGAATCAAACATTTAAAAAAGTTTTAAACATAGTCTTTAGGTAGACATCACCAGGTTCCTCAGCTGAGGTAATGTGATGAGAAAGCCATGGGCTCAGTGAACAGCTCCTCTGATGTGACTAGTAGTGGCTGGGAAAGGGGGACATTGACGTAAAGGCGGCCAGACAGCTTTCCGTGGCAAAGGGGGACATCCTGGGCTTAGAATAGTATTTGAAATCCTTGGACAGACCTCCAGGGACAATGCCGTTTGGAAATGTTGCCAGAACTCACGGAAGCGTAGGGGCAGGACAATGCCCACACTGGTGTGAGTCCTCCTCCACCCCGACTTACACAGACACCCACGTGGGCCCTGAGGCCCTCTGTCCTGCCCCCTCGGTACCTTCTGAAGAGAAAAATCCTCTCCTCTCTCCTCTCTCGGGCACCGCAGAAGTGAGTGTGTCTCCCCGCAGGCCCTCTTCTGGGAGGACAGGCTGTCTGGGCCACTGGGGTGGATTCTCCGGGTACACAGGTCTCCCTGGAAAAGTGCACTTGGATTTAGGACCCAAGAAAGGGAAAGTACAAAATATGCCAGGACCAGTTTGTGGTGCCAAAAAGTAAAGCAGTGCTCAAAGCATGAGGGGCCGTGTCAAAGATTGCCGGAGCCAGCCTGAAAGGGCTCTCAACGGCCAACCCCCGGGAAGGTGAGCCGCGGAGAGATGTCTGGAACAGCAGATCATGATTCGTAGAATAAAATTAATCTATTTTGCTAAGTGAAAGGAGCCAGATCCCCAGAGCTGCATGTTGCACAAATCCGCTTACGTGATATTCTGGAAAAGGCGAAAGCATAGAGACGGGAAACAGATCGGTGGTGGCCAGAAATAGGGGGTGTGGGGAGGGGTTAGCACAGAGGGGCAGCACAAGGGAATTTTGGGGTCATGTGCAGCTGTGAGTTTTATGCTTTTGCTGGTAAATGTGATTTACTGCAAACACAGAGTAGACTTTATTGTGTGTAAATTAAAAAAAATTAACCAGGATGTGTGTCCCCAAATAGAGCACAACTTGTTATAAATGAACCCAATACAGATGAGTAACAGCCACACTGAAGCAGGTGGGAAGAGAGGAACTCACCTAAGTACCTTCAGAAAATAGGATTTCTCCTAGATGCTGGGTGGCCAAAGACAAAGATAATGTACGCCAGTACTGTACTCCTCGTAAACCTGCTTCTCACAGGCGCGTGGTGAGCAGTGCTGCAACTCCCGCCTGCAAATTAGAGCTGAACAAGGAAGTAAATATATTGCTGATGGATGTTGAGAGCCAAGTTTCTCACTGTCAAAGAAACAAGTTCAAATAGGAAAAGGGGAAGGTTAGAATGAACCCTGTGGTGTTGGCCTGGAATCGGAGATATCAGTATGAATATGTTTTTATATGTGCATCACACATGTCATATATATCATATGTATACAGAAATACAGATGTGTGTGCATGCCTGGGTTTGTACACACACATACACATACATATATTCTGTCCTCTGAGAGGGCCTGTGGGCAAGGACACCAGTGACAGGAAGGACACCTAGTGCCCAGATCTTCTTTCCTAAGTAAAAGGAGCCAGGGATCCTTGGAGGGAGGTTGATTCCTGGCCCTGGGCAGAGAAAATATGAGAAGGACCTGGAGGATTTTCAGGTGCCAGAAGTAAGGAAGTGCTCTAGAAAGGATAGTGGCATGTTCAAAGGTACAGGAGCCAACCCGAAGGAGCTCCCAATGGCCAAAGCTGGAACAAATTCGGGCAAGAAAATAAATAATGATAGCATTGGATTATAGCCCACAGAATAAAATAAAATATCCGTGAGTTCATACTCATAAAAACAAGCAAATGGATGAGAAAGGACAGCTTTTCTTTACAGAGAATGTCAGTTATTTACATCATTAATATATGAGGAAATTGCATAAAAATAATACGTAAGTAAGTAATCAATGAGGGGAATATAAGGTCACCAAAAGACCAAAAGACAAACATCACAGTAAAGGTTATTGCAGGCACAATTCACCCATGGATATTAAAATTGGTGGGCAAAATATTAGGTGACACAGAATGATTTGCATAGCCTTAAAGTAGCTCCCCCAAGATACTTATTAACTACAAAAAGAAAAATAGTAAGTTAAGAGTGGAAAAACCCAGCACGCACAACCTTAACCAAGCGATCAAGGTTAGCGTTCCCGGGAGTAAGACGCAGCGACATCATAGACCCCTGACGTGACGCACTGAGGGCTTGTTACCTTTGTGTTGTTTTTCGCAAAAATGCTTAACCTCAGTCTATCATGAGAAAACACCCATGAAATGCCAAATGGAGGACATTTTCACAATAATTGACCAATAATCTTCAAAAACGTCAAGATCAGAAGAGCAAGGGAAGACTGAAGAGCCGTCATAGATGAGAAGAGGCCAAGAAAACACAGTAACTGAACGCACTGAGGCGCCCTAAAGGATGCCGGAGAAGAAAAAGGACGTTACATAGTTAGATAGACAATAGTAAAAATTTAATATCGTTTGTAAGTTATATAGTATCATTGTATCCATGTTAATTTCCTGATTTCTATCATTGTACCATGGGTGATGTAAGGTGTTGACATTTGGAAGATTTGGGTAAAGGATTATGGGAAATCTTTTCTTCCTCCTAAGTTTATTGAGATTTAACTGAAGTATAACAGTGTGCAAGCCTAAGGTACACAATGTGTTGATTTGATACACTTAAATATTACAAAATGATTACCATCAAGTGTTAGTCAACACCTCTATCATGTCACATAACTACCTTTGTTCTTTTGCAATGAGACATTTAAGATTTACTCTCTTAATAAATTTCAAGTATAAAGTCCAATATCGTTATCTATAATCACAATGCTGTGCATTAGATTCCCAGAACTTACTCATCTTCTAGCCGGAAGTTTGTACCCTTTGGCCAATATCTCCCCGTTTCCCCCACTCTCCAGCCCCTGGCACCAGTATTCTATTTTTTGTTTCTATGGGTTATGTTTTCTTGAGATTCCACATTTAAGTGAAATCATACAGTATTTTTCTTTCTCTGCCTAACTTATATCAATCACTTATCATATGCCCTCAAGTTCCGTTCATTTTCTCACAAGTGGCAGGATTTCCTTCTTTCCTGTGGCTGAATAATATTGCATTGTACATAATACCAGTTCTTCTGTGTTCAATCACCCACCCATGGACACTTAGGTTGTTTCCATGGTTTGATTATTCTGAATAATGCTGTAATGAGCAGGGGAGTGCAGAGATCTCTTTAAGATCTTGATCTCATTTCCTTTGCTGAATTTGATTTGTTATTTTGTTGAGGATTTTTGCATCTATATTCACAAGAGTTATTGGTCTATCATTTTCCTTTCTTGAAATATCTTTATCTGCTTTTGGTATTAGAGTATGCTGGCCTCATAGAATGAGTTAGGAAGTATTCTCTTTGCTTCTATTTTCTGGATCCCAATTTTAAAAATTGCTATCATTGGCATAGTCAATATTTATTTAAATTTCCAATATGTGTTTACTAATTTCTTTACTGTTTCATCTGGCATTCAATTTCTTCATTAATTGTACATATTTCTCCCAGCAGGTATCTACAGAAAGTAAAATCTCTAAGTCCTTGTATATCTCAAAATGTCTTGATTTTAGCTTTGCTCTTGAATAATAGTTTATCTGGGTATAGAATTCTCATCTACAAAATTTTCTCTGATTTACCCTGAGCCCATTCATGACTATTATTCCACTATCCTTTGGTATCTAATTTTGTTGAGGAAAAGTCTATTGTCAATCTGAGTAGTCTTTTCTTTCTAGCACCTTTTAATGTTTTCTCTTTATCCTTGATGTTCTCAAACTTGAGGACTCATGTATTTCTTTAATTCTGGGATATTCTCAGACATTTAAATACTGCATCTCCTTTACCTTCTCTGTTCTCCATTTCTAGAACTCTTATTCTTTACAATTAGAGGTCTCAACTTATTTTTCCATCTTTACCTATTTACGCTGAGTACTGGGTAATTACCTCCATTATATTTTATAATTCATTAACTGTAGTTTATCTGTGTCCAAACTGCTGATTATCCCTTCTATTTAACTTTTTATTTAAGTGATTATTTTAAAGTTTGAACATTTCCAGTTAGTTCTTTTCAACATTTACCTGTTCTTATTTCATAGCTTCCTCTTCTTGATTTATGAATACTGTCTTTTATTTTCTCTCTGAAGATCTTAAGAACACATATTCTTATGTTTATGTATTTTAGTTCTTTCCTGAATTAAAATTTCTGCCAGCATGCATCATCCCATTTGTTGGGTTCCTGCCAAATGTTTACTGTTTTTCATAGCATGAATTGACTCATATATTTTATCATTTTGTCTGAGAGCTCTTCTTTTGGGGGAGTTTTCCTCTTTTGTATTGGGTGATTTCCTGGTTGCACATTCTTTAAATTTGACCTTAGGTTAGAGATCTAATGTTCCTGCTCTGGACAGAGACCAAATTCTGGACTTTGGGTATGAGTTAGTTTCCAATCCTGCAAGTGCCTCTGTCTTTGTTCTGCTGTGGTCAAGAGGCCTATTTCTTGTTCTAAAGTTAAGCAATTGATTTTAGTCCCTATTGAGAGCATGATCTGAAGCCCTGGCTTCATACCCAGGACTCTCAATTCAGTCTATCACTACCCAGAGTGAGGGGAATGTGACTCCCACTCTCAAGCAGGCACAGAAGCCTTGGCCCTCAGCTCAGATCTGACTTTAACTCTCCATAAGTTCCCAGTGGCAGCCCCTATAGCTTCAGGTCTCCATTCTACTGGGGGCATTTATCTTTCATTTATTTCTGTATGTGGCAGAAGGGGGTGGTTTCAGTCTGTGCTTACTCAGCCATCTTGACCTGGAAGGTCTGAAAAATGCATTCTGAAGTAAACATTATGTATAAGAGAGCTGGCTCTATAAGCATGTGATGTATCACAATGATTAAGCAACAGATTTTGAAGTCAGACAGACCTAGACTTGAATCCTAGCCCTGCCACTTGCTTGTTGCGTCATCTTGGGCAAATTATATAATCTCTGTGTACCACTTTCTTCCTTGCACAGTGACAATAATAATATTGCCATTTGGACTGAGTGAGACAATGCACATAAAGTCGAGCACAGCCTGACAAATGGGAGCTCCTCCCCGCTCCCCACCCCCAACTTCCCAGGTTATCCCTTTTCAAAACCGCCATCAGACTCAGGCAGAGGAGACCAAACTGGCATTTTTATTACTGGTAGAGCAGTTGGAGAACAATAGGAATACTAGGTAATGGATATCTTTGTGAAAAATAATGCCTTGTATCAGCACAAATACTGTTTCAACAAATTGTGTCATAATATCCAAGTCCGTCTAAAAACTTTATTACCACATACATCTTAACAGTTCCTTGTTGCTACCCCTCACCCTCTAGTTCATTTGAATAAGAAAAGTTTTCAAAACATGTTGGTAACTAGAGATTTCCTAAGATGAATTCATTGTATGTTTGTGTGGATTTTTCCTCCTGTTGTGGGTGCTTTGAATGGTAAGGACCAGATATCTTATCTCTGCCCTTTGTCGTTATATATGTGCACACACATATAAAATCAAAACCACAAACACAATGTCTTTGTGTTTCTCTCCCCTGTGATCTGGACCAGAGCTCTTTATTATTATTTCAAAAAATACTGTGGTAAGATCTACAAAACATAAAATTTGCCATGTACACTATTTCTAAGTGTTTACTTCAGGGGCGTGAAGCGCATTCACATTCCTTTCCAACCATCACCACCATCCGTCCAGAAAGTTCTCACCAAAGCACAATGTTTGGCAAACTATCTAGTTTTTTCAGCACCCCTCATTCAGGTAGTAACGGCTGAAGAAAGCAATGCAGACGTGGCAAAGTCGGCCCTCTGAGCTGCTTTAACTCAGAAGCAATAGCGTTGCCTTTTTTGAAAAATATTTTCCCATCTTATAATTCCTTACAAGTCAATAGTAATATTGCTTTATGAAAACAAAACTTAAAACAGAAAACAAATATTTTGTCCCCTGTAGGTGTATAACAACCAAAGTTTATAGCCCTGCAAGCTTGTTAAAACTACATTCTTCCTGTTGTGGTCTATCTTTTGGACAGGTGGGTAATTAAGATAGATGGTGTGCTTCCTTACCAGAGAATGTTCTGGCCAAATTCAGTTTGTTACATTATACTATATCTATATATATATATGTCTCAGTATCATCCTTCTTAGCTGTCTGCATAATATCACATGTAGGTGCCTTTTCTTCATTTTTCAACCTCTGTTACATCCATTAAGGAAGTTATAATTCTGAGATGTCTAAATTTTACTGCTGACTGGATAGATCTTTTTCTGGTATTAAGTGTGAGTTATTAAGGCACTGAAATACAAATTGAACTGTGTTTGTAGGAGTTAAATTTCACGTCTACTATGTTTTCTAAAATTTTGTAATCCTATGAAGATGAGCCAGGTCATCTTACTAGAGTGTGGTGTCCAGAGCTCTGTCCTCCTTCTTGTGGCTTAAGAATGTTCTAGAATATTGTAAGGTGGGAACGGAGCACCCAGGATCAGGAGGAGAGGAGCGTGTGATAGCTCTGGCATTAGTGGGCATCTTCCTCCTAGTGAAGGTCTGGTGTGGAGGAGGGGAGTCCAGGGAGGCACGGTCTGGGGGCAGGCTGGCAGGTGTGCTCTCTGGCTCCCGCGTGCCCCCGCAGAGCCCTCACAGTGGCCCTTACACCTATACTTCTCTATTCCTGTTTGAATGGTTTTGTCACACACACACCCCTGCCCCCACCATTTATTTGTCCCCTTTCCCCTGAGTCTAGAATAATATTCTCTAGTCCTCCAGAGCAAAGCCCACACTAAGCCCCACATTCCCCAAACCTTTAGTCTAGGCCTAGAAACATCCATATCCAAAGGTCTTTGACATGACCACTCTGAGGTTCCTATCTTTTCTAATGTCCACCCTATCACACCTCACCCTCAAGGCATCAGGCAAACAACAGGGGCTTGAAAAGGGGAGGTAGAGCTACAAAGAGCAGAAAGGGGGGATTTTTTCATCATTTCAAAAACATCGTCCCACTGTGATATAGAGAAGTGGATTATCTCTGATAGAAATAAAATATAGTCATGTTCTCTGCTGGGAAAATTGACCAGTACAATAGTGGTCCCTCTCCTGCCTCAAAGGGCAGTCTCTTAAAAAATTTTTTAAAGCAATAAGAGAATTTGCTACTGTGAAACTTTAAGGTCCTATAAGGAAAATATTTTTGGAGCCGGGATCAATCCTACTGCACGTTAGAATCACTTGGGGGAACTTTAAAACTGCCAAAAATAGGGTGCCTGGGCCCACCCCTGGAGACTTTGATTTGATTGGCCTGGGATGGATTTCCAATCAAAGCTGTCGAAGTTCCCAGAGGGCGGAAACCCTCACGCACCAGTAGGGCTGACTCATCCGTTAGGCGCAGCATGCACACGGCCTCGGCCCATGATGGTTTCAGGAGTCCACAGACAGGTTTATTTCTTTTAAAATTAGAAGAAAAGAATGAATATTTAGGTAGAAGAACATGTTTAACTATTTAATGTTAACATATTTTTCTTTATGCCAATGTACTCATAAAATGGAATTTCTAATATTTTTTTTATTGGAGACCCACTAGGCAAAAGTGTCCAGGGCCCACAGAAGTCATAACGCAGCCCTGCATTAAAGGGACCAGTGTAAGGGTACATCTTTGAACAGCCTCAAGTATCATTATTGTGTTCACATTAAGGCAGCACACGGAAATAATCAGTGATGCCTACACCTTGTGGCCGTAATGATACCTAAACTTCCTTTTACCGTGTGCTGTCCTCTACAGATGGTTCGGAGTGGTCTCTACCCCATGCCAGTGAGCTACCTGTAAGTTTTCTGTTTTGCCGATGATGGCCTCCCAGGTATTTTTGAGTGACTGGTCTATCTAAACATCCAATGAAACATTTGATTCAAAGCTTCTGACCTGGTCCCTGTAGTTTCAGAGACATGGCAGACCTGAGGCCTCAGAGAAAGAGGAGCATTGGCCCTGAGCGAGAGGCCCAGGGTGACTCCGGCCCCCGCCGACGTGGGGCTCTCTGTCCGGCTCTACTGTCGCTGATGCCCGGCCCAGCTCTTGCCTGGCCCATCCTGTGCACAGAGCACCTGAGGCTGAATTACACAAACCTCTGGCGCCCCTTTTCCTTCTTCCAAACCCAAATCCAAAGTTTAAAAGCCATCTTCATCACATTGGCACAGACTCCAGAATTCTCATAGCAAGAGAAAGCCTTATGAACATTATTCTCGGCATCCTTGAATTTCCTGGGAGGGACTCAGGGCTGGGAGGGACTGAGGAGTCAGGCTTGGAGAGACATATGAATGCTGGGTTCCTCGGACACAGGGCGGGGATCGGGGAGCTGGTCCCCTGGAGGCGCTGGGTGTGGGGCTATAGCACGTGGGGGAGACATGCTTCAGGCCACCCATCTCAGAACTCCCTGTGGCTGCTGTGGTGCTGAGGGCCCCATGGTTTCCGGCAGGGAGGTGGAGAGGAGAGGGCAACTCCGGCCTGAAATGAGGGAAGGAAGGCTTGAGTGAATCATCTGTGCACACCTTCCAGTTTGATGTCCTCTGGTTCTCCAGCCAAGCTCTGGCCCTGACAGACCCAGGAGCAGTGCAGAATGCCCCTCTACTTATTTATTAAGGATTTGGCCTTGGATAACTTTTGTGGCTTTTCTGAGCCTCAACTCCCTCATCTGTAAAATGGGGTTAAGAACATCTACCTTATCAAGTTGTTCTGAAACTTAAATGTTGATTTCAAAGTTCCTCAAATTGCCCAAGAAATCAAAGTTCCTGCTATAATCACTGTCACCTTGACCCCAGGACATAGGTAAAGGGAATCACCAGTCTGTGGACTTCAACCTGTCCTTGAGTAGAACAACTCACCAAGCCCTAAGGTAACTCTTTACACTCAAGTTCTAGGAAAATAAATTGTACCTACTCTTGAAAGATAAATTCTACCTTTCATTGTTTCAGGACTAGCCACCAAATAGTCCCAGCTTGCAACCTTTGCTTTAGAACATGTCCAAAAAAAAAAGTGTGCTCTGGAAGGAGAAATCCCTTGTCAGAGGGCTTTGACAGACCGAGGTGAACAAAAACGCATTTCAAGACACTGGGTCTGGTGCTTCAGGCTTAACCCATTGCCCAGTTGCTCTGAGCATGTGGTCCTCATGATGGCTTAGATGATCTATTACCAAGTAATTCAACCCCACAAACGGTTAATTAATTTTCTACAGAGAAAATTGTGGCCCACAGAGTCAAAATTTTAAAAAAGTTTAAGTTTTGTTTTTATCTTGGAATTTGAGCTATTCAGATTTTGGCCAAACCACACTGGAAATGGCAAGCCTTTTGTATCCTGGAGTTGTTGCAGCAAAGCCAGGGGCCCTGGGGGAATAATATGCAACAAATGCATCTCGTTGAATCGGTGGTTGGTGGTTTGGGGATGACTGAGGAGGCAGAGCTTGTAAACTTGTCCTGTTGCTCGATGAATCCTCCCTTGGCCAACTGGCCGAGCTTTTTGCCTTCGTACTTTCCGTTCTTCAGCCTTTGGGCAGGCCTCTAGAAAGTCAGCCCTGCTAGGGTCTAATTGACCCACAGAATATACACAAAACATTTTCGACTATGCTAGGTCCTCTAATGTTGCTATGTGTTTTCTCTTGATTTTAAAAATTTATTTGTGCACATTAAAACACCTGTGGGGAAAATCTGTGGTCCCCTTAGAGCAAGACCTGGAAGGGCAGCAGGGACTCACACTCAAGCCTTGTTTGATTTTTTTTTTTT
>JAQQAC010000218.1:0-22721 GCA_029783875.1 Phataginus tricuspis
GGCAAACTCTCTCAACTTTCTTTTGTCTTGAAATTGTTTAATCCCTCCGTCATATTTAAATGATAATAGTGCTGGATACAATATTCTTGGTTCGAGGCCCTTCTGTTTCATTACGTTAAATATATCATGCCATTCTCTTGTGGCCTGTAAGGTTTCTGTTGAGAAGTCTGATGACAGTCTGATGGGTTTTCCTTTGTAGGTGATCTTTTTTCTCTCTCTAGCTGCCTTTAATACTCTGTCCTTGTCTTTGATCTTTGCCATCTTGATTATTATGTGTCTTGGTGTTGTCTTCTTTGGGTCCCTTGTGTTGGGAGATCTGTGGGCTTCCGTGGACTGTGAGACTATTTCCTTCCCCAGCGTGGGGAAGTTTTCGGCAATTATTTCTTCAAAGACACTTTCTATCCCTTTTTCTCTCTCTTCTTCCTCTGGTACTCCTATAATGCGAATATTGCTACGCTTCGATTGGTCACAGAGTTCTCTTAATATTCTTTCATTCTTAGAGATCCTTTTATCTCTCTCTGCCTCAGCTTCTTTGTATTCCTGGTCCCTGTCTTGTAATTCCTTGATCGTGTCTTGAACCTGATTCAATCTGCTGTTGAGCCCTTCGATGGCTTGTTTCATTTCTGCATTGTCTTTCCTCACTTCCCTCACTTCCTCCCTCAGCTCTTGCACATTTTTCTGTAGATCCGTCAGCATGGCTATGACTTTTATTCTGAATTCTTTTTCTGGAAGACTGTGAATGTCCATTTCTTCAGATTCTTTCTCTGGGGTGGTGTTTGTCTGAAGCTTTGTCTGTATCATATTCTTCTGTCTTCTCATGACTATAGAATTGGTTGTTGGTAGCAAGGAGAGATAAGAAAGGAGAAACCAGAAAAAAAAGAGATTTCTACTAATAATAAAAAAGTAAAAGGAGAGAGAGAGAAAGGAAAAGAAAAGAAAGAAAAAGAAAAGGCAGCAACACCTAAAAGAAAACAGGAACAAAAAAAAAAAAAGAAAGAAAAAGAAAAAAACCACCAAAATGCCCACCGGGGGTGGTTTCTGTGTGAATGCTGTAGGTGGCGCTATTGCTCCACTATTCCAGAGCTGCAGCGACGTCGCTCCACACGGCCCTTTAAAGCTGTGGCTGGGTGAGAAGGAATGGGAGGCTGTTGAAAGAGAGGGAAAGAAAAAAAGGAAAAGAAAGGGGAGAAAAAACAAAACAAACAAACAAAAAAAAAGCCACCGGGAGTGGGTTCCGCGCGAGTGCTGTAGGTGGCGCTGTTGCTCCACTATTCCAGCGCCACTGTATACTTGTGGCTGGGTTGGGAACGAATGGTAAGCTTTTGATCTCCGTGGGGGTCTCAATGGCGGGCACTCTTTCCCAGTCGCCAGCCACGGGGTCCAAAGCTCCCCAGGACTCCCAGCGTGCTGGGCTCAATTTGCGGGGCTATTCGGCCCCTCTACTGAGCTCCTTTCTCTTTAAGACCGCTGAGGTAGAGCGCGCGCTTTTCTTCCCTTTTTTCTCCTTTCTTTTTCCTTCCTGGAGCCTGCCGCGGGCAACTTGCACGTTCCGGGCTGGGACCCTGTGCCCTCTGTCTCTCCTATCTGTGCTACACCGCAGGCCATGTGTTGGCGCTCCGGGCGCAGACTTCCACTCCCTCCCAGCTCTGAATCCTCTCCTCCCGCTGGAGCGCTGGGGGGGAGGGGCGCTCGGTCCGCTCGCGGCTCCGTACCTTACCCGCCTTGCCGGGACTCCTGCCAGAGTGCTGGGGTGGAGAGGCGCTCCGGGCGCAGACTTCCGCTACCTCCTGGCTCTGAATCCTCTCCTCCCGCCAGAGCGCTGGGGGAGAGGAGCGCTCGGTCCGCTCGCGGCTCCGTACCTTACCCGCCTTGCCGGGACTCCCGCCGGAGTGCTGGGGTGCAGGGGCGCTCTGGTCTCGCTGGATCGTGTTTCTGTCCCGCCTCGCCGGGTGCTGAGTCCTCTGTCCGGAGTGTCTGGCCGCCGGAGCTCTGGGGGGGAGAGGCACTCAGTCCCACCGGGTAGCCGCCCCGTATCCCGTCCGCCTCACCGGCTGCCAAGTTCTCACAGGTGTAGCTGTACGCTGTGCACTTTCCTGTGTATTCTGGTCTCTCTTTTAGGGATAGTTGTATTTGCTGTATTTTCGTGAATAAATATAATGTTGGGAGGAATTTTTCTGCTGGTCCGTTCACGACGCCATATTCCCGGAACGACTTATTTGCTTTTTGTTTGTTGAGGTGCATGAGCTTTTTATATAATTTGGATGTCAACCCCTTATTGGATATGTCAATTATGAATATATTCTCCCATACTGTAGGATATCTTTTTGTTCTACTGATGGTGTCCTTTGCTTTACAGAAGCTTTTTAGTTTTATATAGTCCCACTTGTTCATTTTTGCTTTTGTTTCCCTTGCCTGGGAAGATAAGTTCATGAAGAATTTGTTCATGTTTATGTCCAAGAGATTTTTGCCTATGTTTTTTTCTAAGAGTTTTATGGTTTCATGACTTAAAATTCAGATTTTTGATCCATTTTGAGTTTACTTTTGTGTATGGGGTTAGACAGTAATCCAGTTTCATTCTCTTACATGTAGCTGTCCAGTTTTGCCAACACCAGCAGTTGAAGAGGCTGTCATTTCCCCATTGTATATACATGGCTCCTTTATCATATAATAATTGACCATATATGCTTTGATTTATATCTGGGATCTCTATTCTGTTCCATTGGTCTATGGGTCTGTTCTTGTGCCAGTACCAAATTGTCTTGATTACTGTGGCTTTGTAGTAGAGCTTGAAGTCAAGGAGCATAATTCCCGAACCCTGCTTTATTCTTTTTTTCTCAGGATTACTTTGGCTATTCGGGGTCTTTTGTGGTTCCATTTGAATTTTAGAACTATTTGTTCCAGTTTCTTGAAGAATGCTGTTGGTATTTTGATAGGGATTGTATTGAATCTGTAGATTGCTTTAGGCAGGATGGCCATTTTGACAACATTAATTCTTCCTATCCATGAGCACAGGATGTGTTTTCATTTATTGGTATCTCCTTTAATTTCTCTGATGAGTGTCTTGTAGTTTTCAGAGTGTAGGTCTTTCACTTCCTTGGTTAAGTTTATTCCTAGGTATTTTATTCTATCTCATGTAATTGTGAATGGAATTGTTTTCCTGATTTCTCTTTGTGCTAGTTCATCATTAGTGTGTAGGAATGCAACAGATTTCTGTGTATTAGTTTTGCATCCTGCAACTTTGCTGAATTCAGATATTAGATCTAGTAATTTTGGGGTGGATTTTTTAGGGTTTTTTATATAAAATATCATGTCATCTGCGAACAGGGACAGTTTGACTCTTCCTTACTAATCTGTATGCCTTTTTTTGCTTTGTGTTGTCTGATTGCTGTGGCTAGGACCTCCATAACTATGTTGAATAAAAGTGGGGAGAGTGGGCATCCTCGTTTTGTTCCTGATCTTAAAGGGAAAGCTTTCAGCTTCTCGCTGTAAAATATAATGTTGCCTGTGGGTTTGTCATATATGGCTTTTATTATGTTGCGGTACTTGCTCTCTATATCCATTTTGTTGAGAGTTTTTATCATGAATGGAAGTTGAATTTTGTCGAATGCTTTTTCAGCATCTATGGAGATAATCATGTGGTTTTTTTGTCCTTCTTTTTGTTGATGTGGTGAATGATGATGATGGATTTTCGAATGTTGTACCATCCTTGCATCCCTGGGATGAATCCCACTTGATCATGGTGTATGATCCTCTTGATGTATTTTTGAATTCAGTTTGCTAATATTTTGTTGAGTATTTTTGCATCTATGTTCATCCGGGATATTGGTCTGTAATTTTGTTTTTTTGTGGTGTGTTTGCGTGGTTTTGGTGTTTGAGTGATGTTGGCCTTGTAGAATGAGCTTGGGAGTATTCCCTCCTCTTCTACTTTTTGGAAAACTTTAAGGAATATGGGTATTAGGTCTTCTCTAAATGTGTGATAAAATTCAGCAGTGAAACCATCTGTTCCAGGAATTTTGTTCTTGGGTAGTTTTTTGATTAACAGTTCAATTTCTTTGCTGGTAATTGGTCTATTCAGATTTTCTGTTTCTTTTTGGGTCAGCTTTGGAAGGTTGTATTTTTCTAGAAAGTTGTCCGTTACTTCTAGGTTATCCAGTTTGTTAGCATATAATTTTTCATAGTATTCCCTAATATTTCTTTGTATTTCTGTGCTGTCCATAGTGATTTTTCCTTTCTCATTTCTGATTCTGTTTATGTGTGTAGACTCTCTTTTTTTTCTTGATATGTCTGACTAGGGGTTTATCTATTTTGTTTATTTTCTTGAAGAACCAGCTCCTGCTTTCATTGATTTTTTTCTATTGTTTTATTCTTTTCAATGTTATTTATTTATTTATTCTCTAATATTTATTATGTCCCTTCTTCTGCTGACTTTGGGCCTCATTTGCTCTTCCTTTTCTAGTTTCGTTAATTGTGAGTTTAGACTGTTCATATGGGATTGTTTTTCTTTCCTGAGGTAAGCCTGTATTGCAATATACTTCCCTCTTAGCATGGCCTTTGCTGTGTCCCAGAGATTTTGCGGTGTTGAATTATTGTTATTATTTGTCTGCATATGTGGCTTGATCTCTGTTTTTATTTGGTCATGGATCCATTGATTATTTAGGAGCATATTATTAAGCCTCCATGTGTTTGCAGGCTTTTTCGTTTTCTTTGTGTAATTTATTTCTAGTTTCATACCTTTGTGATCTGAGAAGCTGGTTGGTACAATTTCAATCTTTTGGAATTTACTGAGACTCTTTTTGTGACCTAGTATATGATACATTCTTGAAAATGTTCCAGGTGCACTTGAGAAGAATGTATCCTGTTCCTTTTGGATGAAGTGTTCTGTAGACGTCCATTAGGTCCATCTGTTCTAATACGTTGTTCAGTGCCAATGTCTCCTTACTTATTTTTTGTGTGGTTGATCTGTCCTTTGGAGTGAGTGGTGTGTTGAAGTCTCCTAAAATGAGTGCATTGCATTCTATTTCCCCCTTTAATTCTGTTAGTATTTGTTTCACACATGTAGGTGATCCTGTGTTGGGTGCATAGATATTTATAATAGTTATATCCTCTTGTTGGGCTGACCCTTTTATCATTATGTAATTTCCTTCTTTGTCTCTTGTGTCTTTCTTTTGATTCTAATTTGTCGGATACAAGTACTGCAACTCCTGCTTTTTTCTCCCTGTTAGTTGCATAAAATATCTTTTTCCATCCCTTTCCTTTCAGTCTGTGTATGTCTTTGGGTTTGAAATGAGTCTCTTGTAGGCAGCCTATAGATGGGTCTTGTTTTTTTATCCATTCAGTGTCTCTGTGTCTTTTGATTGGTGCTTTCAGACCACTTACATTTAGGGTGAATATCAATAGGTATGTACTTATTGCCATTGAAGGCTTTAGATTCGTGGTTACCAAAGGTTCAAGGGTAATTCCCTTACTATCTATCAGCGTAATTTAACTCACTTCGTATGCTATTACAAACACAACCTAAAGGATCTGTTTTTTCTCTTCTTTTTCTTCCTCTTCCATTCTTTATATGTTAGGTATCATATTCTGTACTCTTTGTATCTGTACCCCCTTGATTGACTTTGGGGGTAGTTGGTTTGATTTTGCATCTGGTTAGTAATTAATTATTCTACTTTGCTGTGGTTTTATTTCCCCTGGTGACATCTGTTTAGCCTTAGAAATATTTCCATCTATAGCAGTCCCTCCAGAATGCACTGTAGAGGTAGTTTATGGGAAGTAAATTCTCTCAGCTTTTCCTTATCTGAAAATCGCTTAATCCCTCCTTCAAATTTAAATGATAATGTTGCCGGGTAGAGTATTCTTGGTTCGAGGCCCTTTGTGCTTCATTGAATTAAATATATCATCCCACTCCTTTCTGGCCTGTAAGGTTTCTCTTGAGAAATGTGATGATAGCCTGATGGGTTTTCCTTTGTATCTGATCTTTTTTCTCTCTCTAGCTGCTTTTAAAAGTCTGTCTTTATTCTTGATTTTTGCCATTTTAATTATTACATGTCTTGGTGTTTTCTTCCTTGGGTCCCTTGTGTTGGGAGATCTGTGCACCTCCATGGCTTGAGAGACTATCTCCTTCCCCACATTGGGGAAGTTTTCAGCAATTACCTCCTCAGTAACCCTTTCTATCCCTTTTTCTTTCTCTTCTTCTGGTACCCCTATAATGCGTATATTGTTCCATTTCGATTGGTCACACAGTTCTCTCAATATTCTTTCTCTCTTAGAGATACTTTTTTGACTCTGTGCCTCAGCTTCTTTGTATTCCTCTTTTCTAAATTCTATTTCATTTACCATCTCTTCTACTACATCCAGTCTGCTTTTAAATCCCTCCATTGTATGTTTCATTTCAGATATGAAATTTCTTAATGATTGAGTATCCGTCTTAAATTCATCCCTGAGTTCTTGAATATTTTTCTGTACCTCCATGAGCATGTTTATGATTTTTATTTTAAACTGTCTTTCAGGATGATTGGTGAGTTCAGTTTCATTTGTTCTTTTTCTGGGGTTTGTGTGATTTTTTTGCCTGAACCAGGTTCCTTTGTCGTTTCATAATTCTATGTGGTGCCCTCTAGTGCCCAGAAGCTGTAGTCTCTGTAGGTGCTTCGCCCATAGAGTGAGGTTGGGGGTCATAGGGGAGCGGCACTGGTGCCTGGGGGAAAGAAAGAGCTGTTTCTTGATTCCCAGCTACAGTGCCTGTCTTCAGTATCAGAGCCAGTGGGCCGAGCACACAGGTATAAGCCGCTGTGCTTGGCGTCTCTAGCTGTTGTAGGTGGGGCCTCCCTCTGGCTGGCCTCACTCCAGTACAGTGAATGCCGGTTTGCAAGCAGGTGCCGGCAGGCCAGGAGGAAGGTTCAGCAGGCTGCGTGTCACAGTGAGGGGCCTCAGAGCTGAGTAGGCAGCCAGGTGGATGGAGCGCCTGAAGCTCCTTAAAGTTCCCAACCTGCTAGGCAGCATGCACCCAGACAACCTTGTCCACCTATCCCTTCTCCCACATAGGAAGCCCCATGCAAACCCTGCCCCTTCAGCAGCCCTCTCGCTGCTATGAAGCCTCTCAGACCACCTGCCCTTCCTTTGTCCCAGAGCAGCCGATGTGGATCACCATCCTCCACAAACGGCCAGAATCTCAGTCTCTGCAGCACTCCACCTGTCGCAGCTCCCCAACCACACCAAACTCCAGAGCACAACACAATGTGGGTTTCTGCCCACAAAGCAGACCTCAAGGGCTGGATTTCAGCAGTTCTAGGCTTCCACCCCCTCCCCACTCTGTTTCTCTTCCTCCCGCCGGTGAGCTGAGGTGGGGGATGGGCTCGGGTCCTGCCGCATCAAGGCTCTCCTACATTACCCTGTTTCGTGAGGTCTGCTCTGTTCGTGAGGTCTATATGCAGTCTGGTGCAGCCTTCTTTCCTATTGCTGTTTTAGGGCTTGTTGTGTTAACTGTATTTTCACACTATATGTGGTTTGGGGAGGAATTATCTGTCTCACCTCTCATGCCACCATCTTGAATCTCCTGCAGTTGGTTTTTATAGAATGGTTTTATAATCAGACCCTTGCTAATAACTAACCTATAACATCAAGAGTGTGTGTGAAATTTTGTCAGATGCTTTTTGTACTTTTATTGAGATGATCACATGGTTTTTTGATTTAACATGTTAACATGACAAAATATTGGATTAGATTTTAGTATTTTAGGATTTTTCATCAGTGTTAAAGATTTTGATCAACTTGTAATTTTCCTTTTTTCCTTCTCTCCTTGTCTTGTTTTTGTTGGTTTTTTTTTTAATCTCCTTACGTATTTTCTCGGGGTTTGTATGACTGGAATGCTGTGTTCTTTAAATGTATTTGTTCTCCCAAATCATCTGGGCCTTGTTTTGTGAGAAGATTTCTAACTACAAATAAAAATTCTGTAGTAGAGCCATGCAGGCATTTTCTCTCTTAATGGGTCAGAAGTTTGGGTAAGTTCAGTGTTCATAGAAAAATTTCTATTTCCTCTCAATTTTCAAATATTTGGCATAAAGTTGTTCCTAGTATTCTCATTTTTAAAATCTTTGCTGAAACTAAACTTTGTTTTCTTATTTTGTGGTTGATATTTTTATATGGCTTGTTCTTTGTTTTCTTTGTTTTTACTTTCTTTGGGTTTATCGTACTGTTTATTTTTCTAACTTCTTAAGTTGGTGGTTACATTAGTTTTGGCCTTTTGTGATGTAAGTATTTAATACTATGCATTTACTTCTTAATATTGTTTAAACTTCACACAAGATTTAATATCTTAATTGTCATGTAGATCTAAGTATTCTTCCATTACATATTTCCTTTTTGATCCATGAATTACTTAAATATGTGGTTTTTCAATCACCAAATTTATGGGAATATTTAATTTATTTTTCATGTTGATTCTTAATTGCCCTAGAATTAGAGAATGTAGTCTTGTGTGATGCCTAGTCTTTGAGATTTATTGAAAGTAATTCATGGATTAATACAACGGCATATTTTTGTAAATGTGTACTTGAAAAGAATATCCTTGAATACAGGGTTTTATATTTGTTAATACTTTTGTCAGTATTATCAATACTTGAGAGAGCTGTACTTATCTCCAGCTAAGGTGTTGGTTTTGTAGATTTTTTCTTGATTTTTGCCAATATAAACATATGTGTATACATACAGACTTTTTTATTAGACATATATACAAGTAATAGAATTAGTATATCTTCCTTTGATTTGAATCATTATTTTGTATTGATTCTAAGTCCTTATATTTTCCCATTAACACATTTTGCTTCAAAATTACATTTTATTTGATATTCATATGCTGCTCAGCATTCTTTTGATTATTTCAAGACATGGTATATGTTTTCCCATTAGTCTCTCTGTTTTATGTAATTTTTCTACATCATGTAGCTGTATTTTAGTACATATATATATACTTTTTGCAATTTATTTTGGTATCATTAACCTACAATTACATGTGCAATATTATGGTGATTAAACTACCCCCTTCATCAGGTCCCCCCCACCAACCCCATTAGAGTCACTGTCCATCAGCGTAGTGAGATGAGAATCACTACTTGTCTTCTCTGAGTTGTACAGGCCTCTCCGTGCCCCCACTACCTTACGTCTGCTAATCGTAATGCCCCTTTTACCCTCTTATCCCTCCCTTCCCACCCTTCTTCCCCAGTCCCTTTCCCTTTGGTTACTATTAGTCCGTTCTTGGGTTCTGTGAGTCTGCTGCTGTTTTGTTCCTTCAGTTTTTTTTTTTGTTGTTGTTGTTCTTTGTTCTTATACTCCACCTATGAGTGAAATCATTTGATACTTGTCCTTTTCAGCTTGGCTTATTTCACTGAGCATAATACCCTCTAGCTCCATCCATGTTGTTGCAAATGGTAGGATTTGTTTTCTTCTTATGGCTGAATAATATTCCATTGTGTATATGTACCACATCTTCTTAATCCATTCATCTACTGATGGACACTTAGGTTGCTTCCATTTCTTGGCTATTGTAAATAGTGCTGCAATAAACATAGGGGTGCATCTGTCTTTTTGAAACTGGGCTGCTGCATTCTTAGGGTAAATTCCTAGGAGTGGGATTCCTGGGTCAAATGGTATTTCTATTTTGAGTTTTTTGAGGAACCTCCATACTGCTTTCCACAGTACGGAGGTTGAACTAATTTGCATTCCCACCAGCAGTGTAGGAGGGTTCCCTTTTCTCCACATCCTCACCAACATTTGTTGTTGTTAGTGTTTTGGACCTTGGCCATCCTTACTGGTGTGAAGTGATATCTCATTGTGGTTTTAATCTGCATTTCTCTGATGACCAGCGATGTGGAGCATCTTTTCATGTGCCTGTTGGCCATCTGAATTTCTTCTTTGGAGAAGTGTCTATTCATGTCCTCTGCCCATTTAATTGGATTATTTGCTTTTTGTTTGTTAAGGTGCGTGAGTTCTTTATATATATATTGGATGTCAACCCCTTATCAGATACATCGTTTATGAATATATTTTCCCATATTGTGGGATGTCTTTTTGTTCTACTGATGGTGTCCTTTGCTGTACAGAAGCTTTTCAACTTGATATAGTCCCATTTGTTCATTTTTGCTTTTGTTTCCCTTGCCCGGGGGGATATGTTCATGAAGAAGTCGCTCATGTTTATGTCCAAGAGATTTTTGCCTATGTTTTTTTCTAAGAGTTTTATGGTTTCATGACCTACATTCAGGTCTTTGATCCACCTTGAGTTTACCTTTGTGTATGGGGTTAGACAGTAGTCCAGTTTCATTCTCTTACATGTAGCTGTCCAGTTTTTCCAACACCAGCTGCTGAAGAGGCTGTCCTCTCCCCATTGTATATCCAGGGCTCCTTTATCAAATATTAATTGACTGTAGGTGTTTGGGTTAATGTTCGGATTTTCTATTCTGTTCCACTGGTCTGTGGGTCTGTTTTTGTGCCAGTACCAAACTGTCTTGATTACTGTGGCTTTGTAGTAGAGCTTGAAGTCAGGGAGCGTAATTCCCCCTGTTTGATTCCTCTTTCTCAGGATTGCTTTGGCTATTCAGGGTCTTTTGTGGTTCCATATGAATTTTAGAATTATTTGTTCCAGTTCATTGAAGAAAGCTTTTGGTATTGTGATAGGGATTCTGTTGAATCTGTAGATTGCTTTAGGTAGTGTAGCCATTTTGACAATATTTATTCTTCCTAGCCAAGAGCATGGGATGCATTTCCATTTGTTAGTGTCTTCTTTAATTTCTCCTAGGAGTGTCCTGTAGTTTTCAGAGTACAGGTCTTTCCCTTCCTTTGTTTGGTTTATTTCTGGGTATTTTATTCTTTGAGATGCAATTGTGAATGGAATTGTTTTTTTGATTTCTCTTTCTGTTAGTTCATCGTTAGTGTATAGGAAAGCAACAGATTTCTGTGTGTTAATTTTGTATCCTGCAATTTAACTGAATTCAGATATTAGTTCTAGTAGTTTTGGAGTGCTGTCTTTAGGGTTTTTTATGTACAGTATCATTTCATCTGCAAATAGTGACAATTCGACTTCTTCTTTACCAATCTGGATGCCTTGTATGTCTTTGTTTTGTCTGATTGCCGTGGCTAGGACCTCCAGTACTATATTGAATAACAGTGGAGAGAGTGGGCACCCCTGTCTTGTTCCTGATCTTAGATGAAAAGCTTTCAGCTTCTCACTATTAAGTAGGATGTTAGCTGTGGGTTTGTCATATATAGCCTTTATGATGTTGAGGTACTTGCCGTCTGTACCCATTTGAGAGTTTTAATCATGAATGGATGCTGAATTTTATCAAATGCTTTTTCAGCATCTATGGAGATGATCATGTGGTTTTTGTTCTTCTTTTTATTGATGTGATGGATAATGTTGATGGATTTTCAAATGCTGTACCATCCTTGCATCCCTGGGATGAATCCCACTTGATCATGGTGTATGATCCTCTTGATGTATTTTTGAATTCGGTTTGCTAATACTTTGTTTAGTATTTTTGCATCTATGTTCATCAGGGATATTGGTCTGTAATTTTCTTTTTTAGTGAGGTCTTTGCCCGGTTTTGGTATTTGAGTGATGCTGGCTTCATAGAAAGAGCTTGGAAGTATTCCCTCCTCTTCTATTTTTGGAAAAAGTTTAAGGAGCATGGGTGTTATTTCTTCTCTATATGTCTGGTAGAATTCAGAGGTGAATCCATCAGGTCCGGGGGTTTTGTTCTTGGATAGTTTTTTGATTACCGATTCAATTTCATTGCTGGTGATTGGTCTGTTTAGTTTTTCTGTTTCTTGCTTGATCAGTCTTGGAAGGCAGTATTTTTCTAAGAAGTTGTCCATTTCTTCTTGGTTTTGCAGCTTGTTAGCATATAGATGCTCGTAATATTCTCTTATAATTCTTTGTATTTCTGTGGGGTCCGTCGTTATTTTTCCTTTCTCATTTGTGATTCTGTTTATGTGTGTAGATTCTCTTTTTCTCTTAATGAGTCTGGTAGGGGTTTATCTATTTTGTTTATTTTTTCAAAGAACCAGCTTTTGGTTTCATTGATTTTTTTTCTATTGTTTCATTCTTCTAAATTTTATTTATTTCTTCTCTGAGCTTTATTATGTCCCTTTTTCTGGTGACTTTTGGCCTCATTTGTTCTTCTTTTTCCAATTTCAGTAATTGTGTCTTTAGACTGTTCATTTGGGAATGTTCTTCCTTCTTTAAATAGGCCTGGATTGCAATATACTTTCCTCTTAGAACTGCCTTTGCTGCATCCCACAGAAGTTGTGGCTTTGTGTTGTTGTTGTCATTAGTCTCCATATATTCTTTGATTTCTGTTTTGATTTGTCCGTTAACCCATTGATTCATGTCTCCACGTATTTGTGAGCCTTTTTGATTTCTTTCTAAAATTTATTTCTAGTTTTATACCTTTGTGATCTGAGAAGTTGGTTGGTAGGATTTCAATATTTTTGAATTTACTGAGGTTCTTTTTCTGGCCTAGTATGTGGTCTATTCTGGAAAATGTACCATGTGCACTTGAGAAGAATGCGTATCCTGCTGCTTTTGGGTGCAGAGTTCTGTAGATATCTGTTAGGTCCATCATTTCTAGTGTGTTTTTCAGTGCCTCTGTGTCTTTACTTATCCTCTGCCTGGTTGATCTATCCTTTGGAGTGAGTGGTGTGTCAGTCTCCTAAAATAATTGCATTGCTGTCTGTTTCCTCCTTCAATTCTGTTAGTATTTGTTTCACATATGCTGACGCTCCTGTGCTGGGTGCATATATATTTATAATGGTTTTGTCTTCTTGTTGGACTGACCCCTTTATCATTATGTAATGTCCTTCTTTTTCTCTTGCTACTTTCTTCGTTTTGAAGTCTATTTTATCTGATACAAGTACTGCAACACCTGCTTTTTTCTCTTTGTTGTTTGCTTGAAATATTTTTTTCCATCCCTTCACTTTTAGTCTGTGTATATCTTTGGGTTTAAGGTGAGTCTCTTGTAAGCAGCATATAGATGGGTCTTGCTTTTTTATCCACTCTGTTACTCTGTGTCTTTTGATTGGTGCATTCAGTCCATTTACATTTAGGGTGATTATTGATAGATATGTACTTATTGCCATTGCAGGCTTTAGATTCGTGGTTACCAAAGGTTCAAGGGTTGCTTCTTTACTATCTGAGAATCTAACTTAACTTTCTTGTTAAGTTATTGTGAACGCCGTCTGATGTTTCTTTATCTCTCCCTTCCTATTCTTCCTCCTCCTTTCTTTGTATATTAGGTGTTTTATTCTTTGCCTTTAGTTGGTATTTGGATGGTCTGCTTTCTTTGCTATGCTTTTATTTTCTCTGGTGACATCTTTTTAGCCTTAGGGGTGTTTCCCTCTAGAGCAGTCCATTTAAGATATCCTGCAGTGGTGGTTTATGGGAGGCAAACTCTCTCAACTTTCTTTTGTCTTGAAATTGTTTAATCCCTCCGTCATATTTAAATGATAATAGTGCTGGATACAATATTCTTGGTTCGAGGCCCTTCTGTTTCATTACGTTAAATATATCATGCCATTCTCTTGTGGCCTGTAAGGTTTCTGTTGAGAAGTCTGATGACAGTCTGATGGGTTTTCCTTTGTAGGTGATCTTTTTTCTCTCTCTAGCTGCCTTTAATACTCTGTCCTTGTCTTTGATCTTTGCCATCTTGATTATTATGTGTCTTGGTGTTGTCTTCTTTGGGTCCCTTGTGTTGGGAGATCTGTGGGCTTCCGTGGACTGTGAGACTATTTCCTTCCCCAGCGTGGGGAAGTTTTCGGCAATTATTTCTTCAAAGACACTTTCTATCCCTTTTTCTCTCTCTTCTTCCTCTGGTACTCCTATAATGCGAATATTGCTACGCTTCGATTGGTCACAGAGTTCTCTTAATATTCTTTCATTCTTAGAGATCCTTTTATCTCTCTCTGCCTCAGCTTCTTTGTATTCCTGGTCCCTGTCTTGTAATTCCTTGATCGTGTCTTGAACCTGATTCAATCTGCTGTTGAGCCCTTCGATGGCTTGTTTCATTTCTGCATTGTCTTTCCTCACTTCCCTCACTTCCTCCCTCAGCTCTTGCACATTTTTCTGTAGATCCGTCAGCATGGCTATGACTTTTATTCTGAATTCTTTTTCTGGAAGACTGTGAATGTCCATTTCTTCAGATTCTTTCTCTGGGGTGGTGTTTGTCTGAAGCTTTGTCTGTATCATATTCTTCTGTCTTCTCATGACTATAGAATTGGTTGTTGGTAGCAAGGAGAGATAAGAAAGGAGAAACCAGAAAAAAAAGAGATTTCTACTAATAATAAAAAAGTAAAAGGAGAGAGAGAGAAAGGAAAAGAAAAGAAAGAAAAAGAAAAGGCAGCAACACCTAAAAGAAAACAGGAACAAAAAAAAAAAAAGAAAGAAAAAGAAAAAAACCACCAAAATGCCCACCGGGGGTGGTTTCTGTGTGAATGCTGTAGGTGGCGCTATTGCTCCACTATTCCAGAGCTGCAGCGACGTCGCTCCACACGGCCCTTTAAAGCTGTGGCTGGGTGAGAAGGAATGGGAGGCTGTTGAAAGAGAGGGAAAGAAAAAAAGGAAAAGAAAGGGGAGAAAAAACAAAACAAACAAACAAAAAAAAAGCCACCGGGAGTGGGTTCCGCGCGAGTGCTGTAGGTGGCGCTGTTGCTCCACTATTCCAGCGCCACTGTATACTTGTGGCTGGGTTGGGAACGAATGGTAAGCTTTTGATCTCCGTGGGGGTCTCAATGGCGGGCACTCTTTCCCAGTCGCCAGCCACGGGGTCCAAAGCTCCCCAGG
The DNA here is from genome assembly GCA_029783875.1 of Phataginus tricuspis. Taxonomy (NCBI): domain Eukaryota; kingdom Metazoa; phylum Chordata; class Mammalia; order Pholidota; family Manidae; genus Phataginus; species Phataginus tricuspis. The sequence continues at coordinate 14,822 of JAQQAC010000218.1, forward strand.
ACTCCCAGCGTGCTGGGCTCAATTTGCGGGGCTATTCGGCCCCTCTACTGAGCTCCTTTCTCTTTAAGACCGCTGAGGTAGAGCGCGCGCTTTTCTTCCCTTTTTTCTCCTTTCTTTTTCCTTCCTGGAGCCTGCCGCGGGCAACTTGCACGTTCCGGGCTGGGACCCTGTGCCCTCTGTCTCTCCTATCTGTGCTACACCGCAGGCCATGTGTTGGCGCTCCGGGCGCAGACTTCCACTCCCTCCCAGCTCTGAATCCTCTCCTCCCGCTGGAGCGCTGGGGGGGAGGGGCGCTCGGTCCGCTCGCGGCTCCGTACCTTACCCGCCTTGCCGGGACTCCTGCCAGAGTGCTGGGGTGGAGAGGCGCTCCGGGCGCAGACTTCCGCTACCTCCTGGCTCTGAATCCTCTCCTCCCGCCAGAGCGCTGGGGGAGAGGAGCGCTCGGTCCGCTCGCGGCTCCGTACCTTACCCGCCTTGCCGGGACTCCCGCCGGAGTGCTGGGGTGCAGGGGCGCTCTGGTCTCGCTGGATCGTGTTTCTGTCCCGCCTCGCCGGGTGCTGAGTCCTCTGTCCGGAGTGTCTGGCCGCCGGAGCTCTGGGGGGGAGAGGCACTCAGTCCCACCGGGTAGCCGCCCCGTATCCCGTCCGCCTCACCGGCTGCCAAGTTCTCACAGGTGTAGCTGTACGCTGTGCACTTTCCTGTGTATTCTGGTCTCTCTTTTAGGGATAGTTGTATTTGCTGTATTTTCGTGAATAAATATAATGTTGGGAGGAATTTTTCTGCTGGTCCGTTCACGACGCCATATTCCCGGAACGACTTATTTGCTTTTTGTTTGTTGAGGTGCATGAGCTTTTTATATAATTTGGATGTCAACCCCTTATTGGATATGTCAATTATGAATATATTCTCCCATACTGTAGGATATCTTTTTGTTCTACTGATGGTGTCCTTTGCTTTACAGAAGCTTTTTAGTTTTATATAGTCCCACTTGTTCATTTTTGCTTTTGTTTCCCTTGCCTGGGAAGATAAGTTCATGAAGAATTTGTTCATGTTTATGTCCAAGAGATTTTTGCCTATGTTTTTTTCTAAGAGTTTTATGGTTTCATGACTTAAAATTCAGATTTTTGATCCATTTTGAGTTTACTTTTGTGTATGGGGTTAGACAGTAATCCAGTTTCATTCTCTTACATGTAGCTGTCCAGTTTTGCCAACACCAGCAGTTGAAGAGGCTGTCATTTCCCCATTGTATATACATGGCTCCTTTATCATATAATAATTGACCATATATGCTTTGATTTATATCTGGGATCTCTATTCTGTTCCATTGGTCTATGGGTCTGTTCTTGTGCCAGTACCAAATTGTCTTGATTACTGTGGCTTTGTAGTAGAGCTTGAAGTCAAGGAGCATAATTCCCGAACCCTGCTTTATTCTTTTTTTCTCAGGATTACTTTGGCTATTCGGGGTCTTTTGTGGTTCCATTTGAATTTTAGAACTATTTGTTCCAGTTTCTTGAAGAATGCTGTTGGTATTTTGATAGGGATTGTATTGAATCTGTAGATTGCTTTAGGCAGGATGGCCATTTTGACAACATTAATTCTTCCTATCCATGAGCACAGGATGTGTTTTCATTTATTGGTATCTCCTTTAATTTCTCTGATGAGTGTCTTGTAGTTTTCAGAGTGTAGGTCTTTCACTTCCTTGGTTAAGTTTATTCCTAGGTATTTTATTCTATCTCATGTAATTGTGAATGGAATTGTTTTCCTGATTTCTCTTTGTGCTAGTTCATCATTAGTGTGTAGGAATGCAACAGATTTCTGTGTATTAGTTTTGCATCCTGCAACTTTGCTGAATTCAGATATTAGATCTAGTAATTTTGGGGTGGATTTTTTAGGGTTTTTTATATAAAATATCATGTCATCTGCGAACAGGGACAGTTTGACTCTTCCTTACTAATCTGTATGCCTTTTTTTGCTTTGTGTTGTCTGATTGCTGTGGCTAGGACCTCCATAACTATGTTGAATAAAAGTGGGGAGAGTGGGCATCCTCGTTTTGTTCCTGATCTTAAAGGGAAAGCTTTCAGCTTCTCGCTGTAAAATATAATGTTGCCTGTGGGTTTGTCATATATGGCTTTTATTATGTTGCGGTACTTGCTCTCTATATCCATTTTGTTGAGAGTTTTTATCATGAATGGAAGTTGAATTTTGTCGAATGCTTTTTCAGCATCTATGGAGATAATCATGTGGTTTTTTTGTCCTTCTTTTTGTTGATGTGGTGAATGATGATGATGGATTTTCGAATGTTGTACCATCCTTGCATCCCTGGGATGAATCCCACTTGATCATGGTGTATGATCCTCTTGATGTATTTTTGAATTCAGTTTGCTAATATTTTGTTGAGTATTTTTGCATCTATGTTCATCCGGGATATTGGTCTGTAATTTTGTTTTTTTGTGGTGTGTTTGCGTGGTTTTGGTGTTTGAGTGATGTTGGCCTTGTAGAATGAGCTTGGGAGTATTCCCTCCTCTTCTACTTTTTGGAAAACTTTAAGGAATATGGGTATTAGGTCTTCTCTAAATGTGTGATAAAATTCAGCAGTGAAACCATCTGTTCCAGGAATTTTGTTCTTGGGTAGTTTTTTGATTAACAGTTCAATTTCTTTGCTGGTAATTGGTCTATTCAGATTTTCTGTTTCTTTTTGGGTCAGCTTTGGAAGGTTGTATTTTTCTAGAAAGTTGTCCGTTACTTCTAGGTTATCCAGTTTGTTAGCATATAATTTTTCATAGTATTCCCTAATATTTCTTTGTATTTCTGTGCTGTCCATAGTGATTTTTCCTTTCTCATTTCTGATTCTGTTTATGTGTGTAGACTCTCTTTTTTTTCTTGATATGTCTGACTAGGGGTTTATCTATTTTGTTTATTTTCTTGAAGAACCAGCTCCTGCTTTCATTGATTTTTTTCTATTGTTTTATTCTTTTCAATGTTATTTATTTATTTATTCTCTAATATTTATTATGTCCCTTCTTCTGCTGACTTTGGGCCTCATTTGCTCTTCCTTTTCTAGTTTCGTTAATTGTGAGTTTAGACTGTTCATATGGGATTGTTTTTCTTTCCTGAGGTAAGCCTGTATTGCAATATACTTCCCTCTTAGCATGGCCTTTGCTGTGTCCCAGAGATTTTGCGGTGTTGAATTATTGTTATTATTTGTCTGCATATGTGGCTTGATCTCTGTTTTTATTTGGTCATGGATCCATTGATTATTTAGGAGCATATTATTAAGCCTCCATGTGTTTGCAGGCTTTTTCGTTTTCTTTGTGTAATTTATTTCTAGTTTCATACCTTTGTGATCTGAGAAGCTGGTTGGTACAATTTCAATCTTTTGGAATTTACTGAGACTCTTTTTGTGACCTAGTATATGATACATTCTTGAAAATGTTCCAGGTGCACTTGAGAAGAATGTATCCTGTTCCTTTTGGATGAAGTGTTCTGTAGACGTCCATTAGGTCCATCTGTTCTAATACGTTGTTCAGTGCCAATGTCTCCTTACTTATTTTTTGTGTGGTTGATCTGTCCTTTGGAGTGAGTGGTGTGTTGAAGTCTCCTAAAATGAGTGCATTGCATTCTATTTCCCCCTTTAATTCTGTTAGTATTTGTTTCACACATGTAGGTGATCCTGTGTTGGGTGCATAGATATTTATAATAGTTATATCCTCTTGTTGGGCTGACCCTTTTATCATTATGTAATTTCCTTCTTTGTCTCTTGTGTCTTTCTTTTGATTCTAATTTGTCGGATACAAGTACTGCAACTCCTGCTTTTTTCTCCCTGTTAGTTGCATAAAATATCTTTTTCCATCCCTTTCCTTTCAGTCTGTGTATGTCTTTGGGTTTGAAATGAGTCTCTTGTAGGCAGCCTATAGATGGGTCTTGTTTTTTTATCCATTCAGTGTCTCTGTGTCTTTTGATTGGTGCTTTCAGACCACTTACATTTAGGGTGAATATCAATAGGTATGTACTTATTGCCATTGAAGGCTTTAGATTCGTGGTTACCAAAGGTTCAAGGGTAATTCCCTTACTATCTATCAGCGTAATTTAACTCACTTCGTATGCTATTACAAACACAACCTAAAGGATCTGTTTTTTCTCTTCTTTTTCTTCCTCTTCCATTCTTTATATGTTAGGTATCATATTCTGTACTCTTTGTATCTGTACCCCCTTGATTGACTTTGGGGGTAGTTGGTTTGATTTTGCATCTGGTTAGTAATTAATTATTCTACTTTGCTGTGGTTTTATTTCCCCTGGTGACATCTGTTTAGCCTTAGAAATATTTCCATCTATAGCAGTCCCTCCAGAATGCACTGTAGAGGTAGTTTATGGGAAGTAAATTCTCTCAGCTTTTCCTTATCTGAAAATCGCTTAATCCCTCCTTCAAATTTAAATGATAATGTTGCCGGGTAGAGTATTCTTGGTTCGAGGCCCTTTGTGCTTCATTGAATTAAATATATCATCCCACTCCTTTCTGGCCTGTAAGGTTTCTCTTGAGAAATGTGATGATAGCCTGATGGGTTTTCCTTTGTATCTGATCTTTTTTCTCTCTCTAGCTGCTTTTAAAAGTCTGTCTTTATTCTTGATTTTTGCCATTTTAATTATTACATGTCTTGGTGTTTTCTTCCTTGGGTCCCTTGTGTTGGGAGATCTGTGCACCTCCATGGCTTGAGAGACTATCTCCTTCCCCACATTGGGGAAGTTTTCAGCAATTACCTCCTCAGTAACCCTTTCTATCCCTTTTTCTTTCTCTTCTTCTGGTACCCCTATAATGCGTATATTGTTCCATTTCGATTGGTCACACAGTTCTCTCAATATTCTTTCTCTCTTAGAGATACTTTTTTGACTCTGTGCCTCAGCTTCTTTGTATTCCTCTTTTCTAAATTCTATTTCATTTACCATCTCTTCTACTACATCCAGTCTGCTTTTAAATCCCTCCATTGTATGTTTCATTTCAGATATGAAATTTCTTAATGATTGAGTATCCGTCTTAAATTCATCCCTGAGTTCTTGAATATTTTTCTGTACCTCCATGAGCATGTTTATGATTTTTATTTTAAACTGTCTTTCAGGATGATTGGTGAGTTCAGTTTCATTTGTTCTTTTTCTGGGGTTTGTGTGATTTTTTTGCCTGAACCAGGTTCCTTTGTCGTTTCATAATTCTATGTGGTGCCCTCTAGTGCCCAGAAGCTGTAGTCTCTGTAGGTGCTTCGCCCATAGAGTGAGGTTGGGGGTCATAGGGGAGCGGCACTGGTGCCTGGGGGAAAGAAAGAGCTGTTTCTTGATTCCCAGCTACAGTGCCTGTCTTCAGTATCAGAGCCAGTGGGCCGAGCACACAGGTATAAGCCGCTGTGCTTGGCGTCTCTAGCTGTTGTAGGTGGGGCCTCCCTCTGGCTGGCCTCACTCCAGTACAGTGAATGCCGGTTTGCAAGCAGGTGCCGGCAGGCCAGGAGGAAGGTTCAGCAGGCTGCGTGTCACAGTGAGGGGCCTCAGAGCTGAGTAGGCAGCCAGGTGGATGGAGCGCCTGAAGCTCCTTAAAGTTCCCAACCTGCTAGGCAGCATGCACCCAGACAACCTTGTCCACCTATCCCTTCTCCCACATAGGAAGCCCCATGCAAACCCTGCCCCTTCAGCAGCCCTCTCGCTGCTATGAAGCCTCTCAGACCACCTGCCCTTCCTTTGTCCCAGAGCAGCCGATGTGGATCACCATCCTCCACAAACGGCCAGAATCTCAGTCTCTGCAGCACTCCACCTGTCGCAGCTCCCCAACCACACCAAACTCCAGAGCACAACACAATGTGGGTTTCTGCCCACAAAGCAGACCTCAAGGGCTGGATTTCAGCAGTTCTAGGCTTCCACCCCCTCCCCACTCTGTTTCTCTTCCTCCCGCCGGTGAGCTGAGGTGGGGGATGGGCTCGGGTCCTGCCGCATCAAGGCTCTCCTACATTACCCTGTTTCGTGAGGTCTGCTCTGTTCGTGAGGTCTATATGCAGTCTGGTGCAGCCTTCTTTCCTATTGCTGTTTTAGGGCTTGTTGTGTTAACTGTATTTTCACACTATATGTGGTTTGGGGAGGAATTATCTGTCTCACCTCTCATGCCACCATCTTGAATCTCCTGCAGTTGGTTTTTATAGAATGGTTTTATAATCAGACCCTTGCTAATAACTAACCTATAACATCAAGAGTGTGTGTGAAATTTTGTCAGATGCTTTTTGTACTTTTATTGAGATGATCACATGGTTTTTTGATTTAACATGTTAACATGACAAAATATTGGATTAGATTTTAGTATTTTAGGATTTTTCATCAGTGTTAAAGATTTTGATCAACTTGTAATTTTCCTTTTTTCCTTCTCTCCTTGTCTTGTTTTTGTTGGTTTTTTTTTTAATCTCCTTACGTATTTTCTCGGGGTTTGTATGACTGGAATGCTGTGTTCTTTAAATGTATTTGTTCTCCCAAATCATCTGGGCCTTGTTTTGTGAGAAGATTTCTAACTACAAATAAAAATTCTGTAGTAGAGCCATGCAGGCATTTTCTCTCTTAATGGGTCAGAAGTTTGGGTAAGTTCAGTGTTCATAGAAAAATTTCTATTTCCTCTCAATTTTCAAATATTTGGCATAAAGTTGTTCCTAGTATTCTCATTTTTAAAATCTTTGCTGAAACTAAACTTTGTTTTCTTATTTTGTGGTTGATATTTTTATATGGCTTGTTCTTTGTTTTCTTTGTTTTTACTTTCTTTGGGTTTATCGTACTGTTTATTTTTCTAACTTCTTAAGTTGGTGGTTACATTAGTTTTGGCCTTTTGTGATGTAAGTATTTAATACTATGCATTTACTTCTTAATATTGTTTAAACTTCACACAAGATTTAATATCTTAATTGTCATGTAGATCTAAGTATTCTTCCATTACATATTTCCTTTTTGATCCATGAATTACTTAAATATGTGGTTTTTCAATCACCAAATTTATGGGAATATTTAATTTATTTTTCATGTTGATTCTTAATTGCCCTAGAATTAGAGAATGTAGTCTTGTGTGATGCCTAGTCTTTGAGATTTATTGAAAGTAATTCATGGATTAATACAACGGCATATTTTTGTAAATGTGTACTTGAAAAGAATATCCTTGAATACAGGGTTTTATATTTGTTAATACTTTTGTCAGTATTATCAATACTTGAGAGAGCTGTACTTATCTCCAGCTAAGGTGTTGGTTTTGTAGATTTTTTCTTGATTTTTGCCAATATAAACATATGTGTATACATACAGACTTTTTTATTAGACATATATACAAGTAATAGAATTAGTATATCTTCCTTTGATTTGAATCATTATTTTGTATTGATTCTAAGTCCTTATATTTTCCCATTAACACATTTTGCTTCAAAATTACATTTTATTTGATATTCATATGCTGCTCAGCATTCTTTTGATTATTTCAAGACATGGTATATGTTTTCCCATTAGTCTCTCTGTTTTATGTAATTTTTCTACATCATGTAGCTGTATTTTAGTACATATATATATACTTTTTGCAATTTATTTTGGTATCATTAACCTACAATTACATGTGCAATATTATGGTGATTAAACTACCCCCTTCATCAGGTCCCCCCCACCAACCCCATTAGAGTCACTGTCCATCAGCGTAGTGAGATGAGAATCACTACTTGTCTTCTCTGAGTTGTACAGGCCTCTCCGTGCCCCCACTACCTTACGTCTGCTAATCGTAATGCCCCTTTTACCCTCTTATCCCTCCCTTCCCACCCTTCTTCCCCAGTCCCTTTCCCTTTGGTTACTATTAGTCCGTTCTTGGGTTCTGTGAGTCTGCTGCTGTTTTGTTCCTTCAGTTTTTTTTTTT
>JAQQAC010000238.1:0-13746 GCA_029783875.1 Phataginus tricuspis
AAAAAAAAAAAGCAAGAGAATAATTATATTGGAACTTCATTATATTCACTGACTAGCACTTGCTGGTCAAGTCCTTGGTAATAGGGTCAGAGCAATTTGTAGACTTTTCTGGAAATATTAGTGACCTGGATGTCAGAGTGGTCAGTCTACAGGCCTGGGCACCATCTGTGTGAAGGGCCATGTGGGACTAAGGAAGGTGGAGCAGGCTCCTGGAAAGGCAGTACTGGGGAAAACGGGACAAGCACAGAATCTGAGCAGAAGGTCTGAGTTCCTCTTCTCACTCCATTTTCTCTCAAATGAACTTAAGCAAGGCACATGACTTCTTTGAACCTCAGTTTTTTCATCCATACAATGGGGATGCTAAGGATCTCATAATAATCTCATGACATATTTCTCATATCATTAATTTAAGGATGAATAACAAATACACACAAAAAGCACTACACTATCAAATGTTGTTATCTGAAGTAATTTAAAATATGTATCCAGAGGTTCATCTTCTCTAACATTACTTCCCCATCCGCTACCTGCCCCAATGTCTGAAATTCCTCTGTTAGAGGCCCCTTCTTTAGGTGTGGATCTACAGACAGTCTTTGATAATTACCTATATACGGTAATATTAGCCCATTGGTGTGTCTAAACAAGTGATAAGGAAAGAGGGTGCAGAACACCCAGGTTGCTTGGGTGATAAATGAAACAGTTCTGGGGAAAGTTGATCTCAAGAACATAAGCTTCTAGTGGACTTGTTTACATTGTGTCCTCAGGGCACAGAATAGTGCCTGACAAAATATAGGTTCTCATTAAATATTGGTTGAATGTAGGAAAGCAAAAGAGGTAGATAGTGAAAATGATTGAAATGTGATACTTGGGAAACCTCAAGAATTTTAATCTTTAGGTACTAAAAAACTGGTGAAAGGGATACTATTTTTCAGTTTTAAAATCTCATGGAGGACTAAAAGGTGACTAAAGATTAGGAATAGTGAAAAGCCTATATTTAAAGGATGGGGAGGAGTAGATAACTAATTGGTATGCCTGAAAATTTGATTTCCATGCCTGGAAAATAACTGGAAAGGTCATTATATTGCTGTGACGATCACTTGAAGAGGGCAGATATGCAAGCTGTACTTTTATACTAAATGCCATAGAATGGCAGTTCCCAAAGGGTGTCCCACAGAACACTAATTACACAGGGTGACCCACAAAGCAAGAGGTCCCTGGGCAAGCAAGTTTAGGAAGTACTGTGTACTATAACCTGCTCATGGACTCCCAGTGTTGGAGCCAGGGGAATCCCTGCAGTAAAAAAGCATTCATAGGTTTGCTTAACCCAGTATTTCCCAAATATTTGGCCAGGCAATGTTTTCTTCAAGGAAATGAGTGTTGTATGGGATTTCTTTCTCTTTCAGTCTCCTTTGGGAAATGCTGCTCTATCAATATCATGTTGATTTTTAAAATATTCTTCCTAAAGGGCAACATTAGTGTTATTGCTATGTTTAATTAGTTTATAAATCCATTACACTTGTCAGTGGTAACCATGACAAGTAAATAAATGCATATACAGAAAAAACTACATTTTGTAAGTGAAGAAAGAGCTCAAAATTCCTTCATACAGTAGTTAGGGATGTGAACAGAAAGCTAATATCTATACCAAGACCTAACCTGAAGCTTTATTCAGAAAATATTATCCTCTGGGAATGAGTTCCCTGACTATCCAATTTGTTTGGTTTAAGTGAACAGTGAAACAATAAATGTTAAAATAGGAAGAGCCTGTACTTAAGTCTGAGAATCCCCATCATTTTGGTAAAGTGAAGCTCCTTTTTACATCTCCCAAGTCTTAAGTCGCCTGGCTGTGGGAGTGTGGTGCTGTGATGAGGAGGAGGAGGGGATGTTGCTGCCTGTCGCTCCCCTCTCCCCTGGGGGCCACGGAAACCTCCCAGGCAGGGGCTTGCCAAGACTGCCTCACCCTCAGTGGGGCTTGCCATCTATTGTTTGGGGTCCTTGGCTCTAATAGCTTTAAAGCTAGGGAGACTAAATGAAGCCCACAGAGGTGAAGCTACTTACCCAAGGCCACACAGCTGTGTGGTGGCAAGTGCCCGGACCATGACCAGAAATCAAGGGGCAGCACCATGGAAGGATGAGATTCTCAGAAACTGTCTTACTTTGGAATTCTGGCTTCCCCACTTCCTAGCTTTAGGTCTTAGGCAAGTTACTAAAATTTCTGAGCATTTTTCCTCATCTGTGGTGTGGGAATGATAATACTCAGGTAAACACCTAGTGTGTGCCTGGCACATAGTAAGGGCTCCGTAAATGGGGGCTCCCTTCCTTGCCTCCCCCTTTGATGTGGTCTGGAGCATGAGACTTCTTATCTTAGCATTGCTGTAGCATTGACTTCAACAACCTAAATGGCCAGAAGTTTCTGACTGATGAAAGGGCATCACCTAGGCAAATATGGCTAACAGGGTCCATATAAACTCCACCCCAACTACAGGAATCTTTCTCAAATCGCAGCTTTCAATGCTCCAGCTTATACTACATTGCTGGTAACCAGGAAATGTTAAATTTCATAGCCACAGAAAGCAATATAACACACTCTTCCTTATTTACTTTCCTTTAAACTTCCCTCATCCTAGACTTAAGGTGTAATGAATTTTTTCCCCATTCATATAAAAAGGGTTGGAAGCAGATAAATTTGTTCATAATAGTTGCTTCACCTGCAGAAGCCAGAGACTATGATTCTCTCCTTTCCCCTAACTTTCCTCTCTTCGCTGGCAAGGATTCTGTTCTAAGCACGTTCCTTGCTCCAGGCGTGGTGCACAGGAAGCCTCATCTCCTTTTATCCTCACAACTGCCCTGAGACAGTCTTGCTGTTGTCCCGCTTCATAGACGGTTGAGATTCTGCCTACCCTCACCGGGCTACCACGTGGCCGAGCTAGGATGACTCAGGTCTGGCTCTTCTCTACTTGGCTGTGCAGCCTCTACCTTCTTTGTTTGCCGTGTTCGTTGGCCCCAGCCTGGGCCCCACTCCCTGCTATCTTCCATCCATGGCTGGCCCCTGACACCAGCGCTACGTAGTTGGCGTTATTTGTACTTCTTCTGATGGACTTTGGCCTCCACCACTGGGGGCACGGTGGGTTCATTTCTTGGGAGTCGAGCAGGTCCAGGCTAGTCTGGCCCTCGGTGGCTCTCAGTGGGGTGACTCATTCCACTGACCTCGCTTGGGTACCACTTGGAAAGGCCACTCGCTCCCCTGGCCCCCACCTGCCGGCCGTACCTTCCTCGGGCCGCTCGCTCTCCAGCAGCGCCACCACCTCGGTGCCCTCCTCGCCGGAGCCCCGGACCTCGTCCACGTCCACCACGGTGGCTGCCGCCGCTCGGGGCTCCCCCGCGCCCCCTGCCCGCCCGAGGCCCGGCCGCTCGCGCCCGGCCTCCCGGCGCCCCCGGCCTCCGCCGCCCCTCTCGGCCTTCGCCCTCCTGCTCTCCTTGGGCGGGGACCCGCCGCCTCGGGCCTGGGCCTCTCTGGAGGAGCTCCGAGGCCGCCTCTCCATCCCCGCACGGCGGCGCCCGGGAGCGCGTCCCCGCAGAGTGGCCGGCGGGCTGCGGCGCGTCGGGGTCCCTATTGAGCGCGGGCGGCGGGGGCGGGCCCGGGGCGGGGGCTCCGCTCCCCGTGACCGCGGGGCGCCGCGCCGTTTCCCCGGGAGCTCTGGACGGGGCGCGCCAGCCCCCTCAGCCTTGCCTTTGTGCGAAAGCCCGGGTGCCAGTTCCTGGCGTTGAACTGTGCGTCCTTAGACGGAGATCTGAGCTGTAGAGAGGCTTCACTTGCCTCAAGTACCGCGGAGGCCCGCCGATCGCTGAGGGTGATGACGCTTTGCTTTTTGATTTGTCAGCGTCGCGAGAAATAGGGTATCCGGCCCTCGTGTGATGCTAGAGAGCTGAAGGGAACAGAAAGCATCGTCGACTTTTAGGTAAAATTGCAAACTTCTCCCCAAGCTCCCCCTTCGCCCCCTTGGGAGTCTTCCTAAGGGTGCCTTTCCCCTCTCCCCCGAATTTATTTTATATCCTGACCCTACTCTTTCTGCTAAAGTTTAACTTTAGGTAATGGCGTTGGCTGACCGCTTCTGGGAGGATTTACATTTTAAAAGGGGGAAAAAAAACTTTTAGGCCTCTTTCCTCTTTCTCACACACACTCATTCTCCAGTATTTATATTTAATTATTATTTTTACTAATGCTTAAGCCAATGGATGATGTCATGCTTCTCGAGGTATTATAGAAGGGAAGGGACCTGGTGTAACTTTTTAGGAAACGGACACTATTTTTCTTGGCTAGACCCTGTTCCTATGCTTCCTTCATGAAGGCAGTTTTGGTCTTTCAAGGTTCAGTAGCTACCCTCCATCTCGCAGCAAACCGGGAGCTGCCCCACTTGCTTCTGAGGAACTTAAAAACATTGAATTTATCTCTTTTTTACTCCCTCTTAACAATTTGCTTCTCACTGAAGGAGAGATTGGTCTAGGTAACCTTTCAAACTCAAGATTTACAGTTCTACTCAAATAGCTCAGATTACATGATGGTAAAAATAATGTTCACTTTTTATTTTTTAATATTTATTGACTTCACACGATGACATCTTTTTTCCCCTCTTAAAATCCTCATTAAAGAATCAAATGGGTTTGGGAAACCCATTCCACTACTTTTCCCATATATTCCAAGTTAGGCCACTGGGACTAAAGTAATTAAAAGATTAGTAACTGTAAGTCTGGGAGAGGAAATCCCAGGGCAAAATACCTCGAAAAACCGAAATCAGTCAAAGGGAGAAATAAAGTTTAAAACCCATTTATTGCTCACAAACTGCAGTCCTGGGCCGTCTTTTGCTCTGGAAGAAGCAAAAACCAGCCCCCCCCCGCCCCCCTCACCTCTCCGGTACAGTTAAGGCCTCCTTGCCCAGGTAATTACCCATTGATATGGGGATGAACTTCTCTCCACCCCTGCGGATAAAGCCTGGTGAGATATTCTGGAAATGTTACAATTTTACCCACAGTGACAAACTAAACAGATTTTTTATTCTCTGAATCTGTTTATCATATGGGCTACATGAAGGAATCAAATGTTTCCTCCCAAGTGCCTGCCTTAATTAATAGTCCCTGCCTAGAGCACTACACTGAGAAAAATTGGGTGCTACATTTGGCCCATAGAAGGAAAAGTATCATGATCATTTAGTAGTCATTCAAATTAATAGTTGCTATGAAACAGAGAAACTTTATCAGCCTGTAAAGATTTCCCTGTTCAGAAAAGCATGAAACTGTAGCATTTACTGATTTTTTTTCTCAGCCTTTGGTTCTGTTAGAAATTAGTTTGATCTAGAGTCCCAGCTCTATAGACTCTTAGAGTAAAATTGCGCTTCAATTTGTTCTCCAAGAATCAGCATGATATGTGGCCAAATGATAGTCTCAAAACTCCACACTGTCTCTCAGTAAGATAGAGGGGATTCTCATAGGAGAAAAACTGATGAGAAAAGGCCCTGTTGGTGTTGGAGCCCAGGCTGGGTGCATGTTCTCAGTCTCCTTTGCTGTGGGACCACTGACAAGTTACATAATCATCTCTTCGTTTTCTGTATCCCTATGCAACAATAACACAAACACCTGCTTATAATACATGTCAGATTATGAAGGACAGTGACAGTATCTGATAAAGTGCATCATGTTCCATGGTAAAATGTCAACACAGCATCTCTGAAAGGTAGAGGAGTTAGGAAGTGCTGAAGTAGTATTATGAGTGTAGCTGGCTGACCTCCATCTACTCATAGAATGATGTGGCTGTTTTCTTTTAGATTCCTTTTTAATTGAAAGTGTTGGATTCTTTCTGTTGATAATATTATATGTACACATTTTAAAACCCTAAATACTTTCCTCCTTGTTTGGATTTGTTAGGAGAGTGACATCTGTGGGAACAAGGTTACCAGAAGAAGGGAGGACCAATTAAAGTTGTTGACTTTTGAGTTTGTTTCCAAGACAAAAAAAAAAAAAGTCATGTAAGATTTCAAGACTTTCTAAACTATTATACTTACTCCCCTTTAGTGTTTTGACATTCTATATTAATATGAAGTGAATATTGACTTATATAAAGTATTAATGGAAAAGCTGGAATTCATCATCACATTGCAGAACAATTGCAAATCTTATTTTAGGGCAGGGACTACAGGGACTTAAATTTGACTTTCTCAGTCTGACTTTGTTAAATTTGATTTTGTTAAATTTAACTTTCTCAATGTGTAGATGAGGGCACAACCAGGAGGGCACAATGTGGTCTATGGAAGTGACGCTGATGAGAGCCAGATCTGAGGCTGTGGTAATGGGATGGCCTGGATTCAGGAAATATTTCTGAGGCAGAGGATCAACAGAATTTGGTAGCCATTTATTGGTGGTGGTGAAGGGATAGAGGATTTGAAAAGATGGAGATTTTGATCTTTATAGGCTGAGCAGTTGGTCCTAACTGCAGGTATCTCTGGATATACTTCCCCTACTACACTGACCTCAGGCATCTTATGTTCCCACCTTCCTGGCCTAGACATGCAGTTGTCATTCTGTTGGGTGCAGTGGTGAGATAAGCCTGGCTTGATTTTTCTCTCGCCAGTTCCCCGCACAGATATTTAGTGAGCACCTACTATATGTTTGAGTATACTAGTGAGCACCTACTATGTGAGTGCTATGTGTTTAGCATGTCTCACCTCTGAGGATTCAAAGGTGATATGGTGCATGCTTTTGAGGAACTTAAGCCTAACAGGGAGAAACAGATAGGTAAACAGGTGTGATAAAGTGCATATGTTATGACAGAAGGATCTACTTCAGGGTTTCTCCACCTCAGCACTATTGACGTTTTGGAACAGATAATTCTTTGTCCTTGGGGGCTGTCCTGTCATTGTAGTACCTTCAGCAGCATCCCTGGCCCCTGCCCACCAAATGCCAGTAGCACTCCACCCCCAGTTGCCATGACCAAAAGTGTAGCTAGATGTTGCCAAATGTCCCGTAGAGGCAAAATTGTGCCTGGTTGAGAATCACTGATCTCTGTGGTACCATGAAGATACAAAGGAGGGGTAAGTAATTCTATCAGGATGTGTCAGACGCCATATGAGCCATATTCCGGATGGGCAGGCAATCCTCAGGTGGGCTTTAAGAACTGGGCTTTCCACCTGAGAGAGCAGTACAGCAGAGAACACCTCAGATTTGGCAGGTCATCAACAAATTGGTAAAAGAGGAGACAGACAGGTAGGCAGCCAAAGAAATGAAAAGCTTTTTACACCATGTCAGAGAATTTGGATTTTATCTTCCAGGCATCCACTGAAGCATTTTAAGCAAGCAATAATATGGTCAGATTTGCAATTTAGAAAAGTGACTTTCTAGACAAGGTTGAAGGTGAACTGGAATGGGAAGAGGATCAAGGTAGAGACTAGCAAGGAGACTGTTCCAGAAATCCAGGTGAAAGGGGGGATGTGAGTTACATTTAGATGTAAAGGTGGTGACTCTCAATGCTCTGGTCAGAGTAACTGGGTGAATAGGTCTAATGTCCAACTGAGGGAATACAAGAGGAAAACAGATTTTATTTAAAGGTAGGTGGGCCCAATAAGTTCAGTGTCAGACATATTGAGCTAGCTGTCTGTAGGATATCTGCCTGCAGGTGCACAGTAGACAATTGAATATTTAGGGTTGAAGCTTAGGACAGATGGTGCTTCTCTGACCAAGATCATGATTTTTTCCCAGTTGACAACTGTGGCAGCAGCCTCCTCTGCAGGGTCCTCAAGACACATGAGCACAGTTTCTCCATCTCACACTCTCTGTTGCTGGCTTGAGCTTTGGACCCTAACCCCAACTGGTCCTCTACCTTGGCCAGTCAGGTTGGATGCATTATAGGCCTTGAGGGCTCTCTTGGCTCTTTCCTTTAGGACTTAAAAAGCTGATGGGGGGGGGAGAAGAAAAAAAGTCGGGTAGCCGGACACTCAGCCCCATTTCCTTAGCCTGCACTCTGGTTTCGACATTACAGTCAAGAGCAGAGATGGCCTAAGCCAACCGCTGCATATTTCTTCTATCCTGAGCCCCATCCTAGTGCCCACTAGGCCTTTCAGGGATAAGGCTGATGCTTGATTATTAGGAAATCTTCCTCCCCAGCTCAGGAGGTATCCCTGAGTGTCACATGGGAGGGAGGACACAGCACGTGGAAACACGATCGTGGGCAGCTTGGGCTCCATTCTTCTTCAGTTTAGAATCTCTCTGTTGCCATCATCAATGAGATATTTCCAAGTTCTGGTGGCTTGTGTGACCCCAAGGACTGTATTTTGTATGTTACCCATTTCAGTGTTGTGTTATGGAGGGGACTGAGTGGAGAGAGGGAGAGAGAGAGGGAGTTAAGAGAGGTAGATACTGAGATCCTGGAGCAGTGCTTCAGTTTTTTTTTCATTGTTTTCCCCATTACGGCAAACCTAGAAAATGATATTATTTGAATGGCATACTGGGGCAAGTGAGGGGATCTGAAGGTATCTGTATAGGGCTTGGTGAAAAAATTATATTTTTGATATATAATTATGGCAAGAAATAAAATATAAAGTATTAGGGATTAGATATCAGGAAATTAAATTTGTATACAAATAAAATATTTTCAAAATTTAAAATACAATCTTGAAATCAGTGGAGGGGGTCAAAAGGTACCAACTTGCAGCTATAAAATAAATCATTGGGATGTGTAGTACAGCATGATGACTGTAGTTAATTATATTGTATTGCATATTTGAAAGTTGCTAAGACAGTAGATTTTAAAAGTCCTCATCATGAGAAAAACAATTTTTGTAACTATGTATGGGAACAAAAAATTAGATTTATTGTGGTGATCATTTCCCAATATATACAAATATTGAGTCGTTATATACCTGAAACTAATGTTAAATGTTTTGTTTTTTAAATTTTTTATTAAGGTATTATTGATATACACTCTTATGAAGATTTCACATGAAAAAACAATGTGGTTACTACATTTATCCATATTATCAAGTCCCCACCCATACCCCGGTGCAGTTACTGTCCTTCCGTGTAGTAAGATGACAGATTCACTAATGTTATGTTAAATAATACCTCAATTAAAAAATTAAGTATTTTTTAAATAAAAAAAAGAATCTTGATCTTGCTTCCACAAATATAAATTTTACATTTGAAATGGCTACGTGAAATTCCTAATCAAGATTTTCTAATGACAAGCTCTTTAGGTTTTTCTTATTGCTGAGAAACATATTTACACAGTTTTAAAAGTTTTTATATATTTTCCAGCTTTACTGAGGTGTAACTGACAAATAAAAATTGTACATATTTGATGTACATGATTTATTTATACATAGTGAAATGATTGAAAAGTTTAAAAATCATTTTTATAGCCACTTAAAAATTTACAATGGTTGAACTTAAAATAATTGAT
Source organism: Phataginus tricuspis (assembly GCA_029783875.1). Lineage (NCBI taxonomy): Eukaryota > Metazoa > Chordata > Mammalia > Pholidota > Manidae > Phataginus > Phataginus tricuspis. The sequence goes on from JAQQAC010000238.1 coordinate 9,446, forward strand.
CTTTTCTTTCCTCAACAACTGTAATTTTGATATCTGAGGATGCAAATGGATTCAAATCCAATCAAACTTTCTTGTTAAGACATATTTCAAAATAATGATGAAACAGAGGGAGCTCAGCACATGCATTAGTAAGAGGTCCTAGGGCAGCTGGAGTGGAAGTGGCCATCAGCGCTGGGACCCCTCCCAGCAGGACTCCAGTGCCAGTGGGCCTCTGACTGTTCTGTGCAGCCTCCTCAGGCACGTGGAAGTGGAACTTCATCCGCAGATCTGCAGGTGCCACACCGAGGAGGAAGTAGATCCTTGGCAGCCCCCAGATAATTGAGCATATCTATTAGTGTTGACTGACTCTTGCCTCCTTACCTGGAGGCCCTATGGTCATGCCAGCTGAGCCCACTTGGTGCAAGCTGCTTTGGGTTGGAAGGCTGCCAGTACCTCTCTTCCTTCCAACCCTTAAGCTGCTCATAGGGGCAGAGAAAATCAGTGTTAGAGCACACACCTGAATTCTATTCATGGCACATACGATGGGAAACTGCTTTAGAGCAGAGGTTCTCATTTTATCATGCATCAGAATCACTTGGAGGGCTTATGAGAACACATTGCTGGATTCCACTCCCACTTCCCCCAGTCTAGCCCAGTTCCTGATACAGCAGGTCTGGGGCAGGGGGCCTGGGAATTGGCATTTCTAACAAGGTGGGGTGTGGGGCCTGGAAATTGGCATTTCCAAGTGGTGCCACTGCTCTGGAACTGTATGTTGAGAACCACTATCACAGAGGTTAAACAGAAGTGTTTGCTAAATACTCCGTTTAAGGCAGCCCCTTCTCATTTCCTTACCCTGGTTTATTTTTCTTAAGAACACTTAATTACTTAATATTATGTATTATATATTTATCTGCTTTTTCCTAGTCCTTGGTGAGGTCCAAGAGAGTCCCATCTTCTAGAACAGTGCCTGGCACATAGTAGTAGCTAAAAGATATTTGTTGTTTGGATAAGACTTTCAGAAGATATCAGCCAAAGATGAAACCATGGGAGTGAAAAAGATTACTCAGGAAGAGGGATAAGAGTAAAAAGGAGAAGGGTCAAGGACAGACTCTGGAGTCCATGGACATTTAATGGAATAAAAGAAATAGGATACAGAGCAGAAAACTAGGAGCCAGGCCCAGTGCAGCAGCAGCATAGAAACCCACCAAGGAGAGATTTTTCAGAAAGGAAGGGGGCACCAAGAGTAACTAGCAGAGGTCATCTAAGATGAAAAGATTTGAAAAGCCTTTAAGGTTTGTCAATTAGAAGATTTGTCACTGATTTTGGTAAAAGTTAACTTAAGAATAATGTCTGGAGTAGCAGTCTGATTGCTTTGGATTGAATAGTGGATGGTGGATGAAAAAGTGGGAAAAAACGAGTGTGGACTGTTCATTCAAGGATTTTTCATGAAGGAATGGCAAGAGAGGGACATAGGTCAAAAGTTTTTCTCTTTCCTTCTGTTTGTGCATGTCTGTGTGTGGGCGTATGATAAAAGGACTAGAAAATAACTTTATGTTATAGGAAAGGAGTCTATAGAAAGATGTTAAATATAGGACTGTGTAATAATAAGCAAAGGTCAAGGCTATGGTCCTAGAGGAGGTGGGGAAATAGACTCAACAGTAGGTTGGATGGGTAGGATGGATGGCCCCTCACCCTCCAAGAACAGGAGGAAGGAGGTGAGGGTGGCTAGTTTAGAGGCCTGGGCTGGAAGTTGGAGCAAAATAATTTTCTAGTGGTGAGGCAGGAGTGGGTTAGAAGTGTTGGGATGGCAAAGGCTTGGAGTAATTGCTGTGGAAAATAGAATGGAACAGTGGCATTGAATGCCCCAAATTGGACATAATGTTAAAAAACCTTGGGAGGCAGGAATGCTTAGTTATATCAAGAGCTTCTAACTCACCCACTCCCTATGTTTTTTCAAAAGATTCTCCCACTGTTGTCATGAGGCATATATTGAGCTTCAGAAGCCTTAAAAAAACACTACAAAAACTCTGTAACAGTTGTTTTCTAAGACAGGAATGCTGGTAGGAGCAGCTGCAATTGAACTACACTCCCAGATGCAAGCAGGGATGGGAGGAGACCAGGTGGAGACATTTAATTACTAGAAGAGAAGTGTGCTTTGGTCACCATAATAGGCAGTGGGCTGGAAAACACATTGGTCTGACTCACAGAGCTCTCTTGTGGTTAGTTAATTGGAGGATGGCCCAGGACTGAACAACCCACTAAGTTCTTTTGATTTATGCAACAAAAGCAAACCAACAAGACATAATTCTAGGTCTGAGGAACAGAGGTCTCTCATGAGACTTGACTTTTCACCTTGGTCCCCAAACTAAATCAGATTCCAGACCCAGAGCCTCCAGATCATAGTCCACTTATTTTTTTATTTTATTTTATTTTATTTATTATTATTATTTTTTTAATTAATTAATTTATTTATTTATTTTTACAATTTATTTTGGTATCATTAATCTACAGTTACATGTGCAATATTATGGTGATTAAACTACCCCCTTCATCAGGTCCCCCCCACCAACCCCAATACAGTCACTGTCCTTCAGCGTAGTGAGATGCTATATAATCACTACTTGTCTTCTCTGAGTTGTACAGCCCTCCCCGTGCCCCCCCTACCTTACGTCTGCTAATCGTAATACCCCTTTTACCCTCTTATCCCTTCCTTCCAACACATTTTCCTCGGTCCCTTTCCCTTTGGTAACTATTAGTCCGTTCTTGGGTTCTGTGAGTCTGCTGCTGTTTTGTTCCTTCAGTTTTTTTCTTTGTTCTTATACTCCACATATGAGTGAAATCATTTGATACTTGTCTTTTTCGGCTTGGCTTATTTCACTGAGCATAATACCATCTAACTCCATCCATGTTGTTGCAAATGGTAGGATTTGTTTTCTTCTTATGGCTGAATAATATTCCATTGTGTATATGTACCACATCTTCTTAATCCATTCATCTACTGATGGACACTTAGGCTGTTTCCATTTCTTGGCTATTGTAAATAGTGCTGCAATAAACATAGGGGTGCATCTGTCTTTTTGAAACTGGGCTGCTGCCTTCTTAGGGTAAATTCCTAGGAGTGGGATTCCTGGGTCAAATGGTATTTCTATTTTGAGTTTTTTGAGGAACCTCCATACTGCTTTCCACAATGGTTGAACTAATTTGCATTCCCACCAGCAGTGTAGGAGGGTTCCCTTTTCTCCACATCCTCGCCAACATTTGTTGTTGTTTGTGTTTTGGATGTTGGCCATCCTCACTGGTGTGAGGTGATATCTCATTGTGGTTTTAATCTGCATTTCTCTGATGACCAGCAATGTGGAGCATCTTTTCATGTGCCTGTTGGCCATCTGAATTTCTTCTTTAGAGAAGTGTCTATTCATGTCCTCTGCCCATTTCTTAATTGGATTATTTGCTTTTTGTTTGTTAAGGTGCGTGAGTTCTTTGTATATTTTGGATGTCAACCCCTTCTCAGATGCATCATTTATGAATATATTTTCCCATACTGTAGGATGTCTTTTTGTTCTACTGATGGTGTCCTTTGCTGTACAGAAGCTTTTAAGCTTGATATAGTCCCACTTGTTCATTTTTGCTTTTGTTTCCCTTGCCCGGGGGGATATGTTCATGAAGAAGTCACTCATGTTTATGTCCAAGAGATTTTTGCCTATGTTTTTTTCTAAGAGTTTTATGTTTTCATGACTTACATTCAGGTCTTTGATCCACCTTGAGTTTACCTTTGTGTATGGGGTTAGACAGTAGTCCAGTTTCATTCTCTTACATGTAGCTGTCCAGTTTTTCCAACACCAGCTGCTGAAGAGGCTGTCATCTCCCCATTGTATATCCAAGGCTCCTTTATCAAATATTAATTGGCTGTAAATGTTTGGGTTAATGTTTGGATTTTCTATTCTGTTCCACTGGTCTGTGGGTCTGTTTTTGTGCCAGTACCAAATTGTCTTGATTACTGTGGCTTTGTAGTAGAGTTTGAAGTCAGGGAGCGTAATTCCCCCTGTTTTATTCCTCCTTCTCAGGATTGCTTTGGCTATTCGGAGTCTTTTGTGGTTCCATATGAATTTTTGAGTTATTTGTTCCAGTTCATTGAAGAAAGCTGTTGGTAGTTTGATAGGGATTGCATTGAATCTGTAGATTGCTTTAGGTAGTATAGCCATTTTGCATAGTCCACTTATTTTTAAAGGAATGTGCTGAAACACTGTACTTAACTCTTGCAAACCTTCCTCCCAGCCTTTCCCCAGAGGCCTTGTGATCCTTTATGGATAACTGCTCTGGAG
>JAQQAC010000259.1:0-12422 GCA_029783875.1 Phataginus tricuspis
TAGGGAGGGGACACTCCAGTAAAGAAAGCAGTGAGGCCTGACAGGAGCCGGGTAGGTGTGGACTTTGCCCAGGTCGCCAGGCCCAAACTGTCCCAGCTAATAAGTAGCCTCACAGGAAAGTGGGAATCACAGCAGAGACCCTGTTCTGGAAATTGGGACAGGAGGAGCAGGAAAATTCTAGTGCACAGGGAGATTCTAGCGAGAGAGGTCATCAGGGTCATAGTCTCCTGTATAATCAGCTGTCAAGGGACTCAGAACCCTGTGAGCATCAGAGGTCACCCAGGAGGGCACCACGGATTGGGTGCCTGCCGAACACATGCCTTATCTCATTGAGCTCTCAGAGCAATCTGCAAAATAGGTACTATTTCCTCCATTACAAACAAGGAAGCAAAGGCTCCATAAGACAGCAGTTTTATATTGAGCAAATAATCCACATACCATAAAATGAACTCATTGTCCAAGTATAATTTTTAGTAAATTCATAACATTCTGCAGTATCAGTACAAACCTATATTTTAGAACATTTCCAACATCAAAATATTTCCCTCAAGCTCATTTTCAGTCTACTCTGCCCCTCCTCTCAGCACCAGGGAATCACTGATCTGCTACTAAAACTTCACCTTTTCTGGATATCTCATGTAAATGGGAGTTTTATAGTATGTAGTCTTTTGAATCTGGCTTCTTTCACTTAGTATAATATTTTGGCATTCACCCATGTTGTAGCATGTCAGCATTTTACATTGCAACCAGTAGTGTGTGTGGGTTCCAGTTTCTCTGCACCCTTGCCAACACTTAGTATTTTCTGTCTTTTTCATTATAGCCCTTCTAATGGGTGTCTATGTTGTCTCATCATGGGTTTAATTTGCATTTACCTAATGACTAATGATGAGCATATTTGCATGTGCTTATTAACTATTTATGTGTTCCTTGGTGCAGTGTCTATTAGACTCCTTTGTCTATTTTTAAATTGGGTTGTTTGTCTTTAAATTATTGAGTTATGAATTATTTACATATTCACAACACAAATCCCTTATCAGACATGTTTTACAGATATTTTCTCCCAGGCTGTGGCTTGACATTTCATCTTCTTAACTATGTGTTTTGAAATACCAAAGTTTTTAATTTGGGTGGAATCTCATTTATTAATTTTTCTTGCATGATGCATGCCATTGTGTCATGTCTAAAAAGATTTTGCTTAGACAAACTGAGAGAGATATTTTTCCTCTCCTTTCTTCTAGAAATATTAAAATTTCAACACGTAAGGGTCACGGGGAAGACAATGTAGCTCAGAGAAGACAAATAGGGACTCTGTGGCATCTTACTACCCTGATGGACAGTGACTGCAATGGGGCATGGGAGGGGGACTCATAATATGGGTGAATGTAGTAACCACATTGTTTTTCTTGTGAAACCTACATAAGAGCATATATCAATGATACCTTAATAAAAAAAATTTAACACTTAAATTTAGGTCTACAGTCCATTTGAGTTGAATTTGGTATATTGCTAGGAAAGATATGTTTTTTGGTTTTGGTTTTGTCTATGGATGTTTATTTTTCCTGGCACCATTTGTTGAAAAGACTAATCCTTTCACCATTTAATTATCTTGGCACCTCCTTTTCTAATGTAAAGGTTTAGTGATAAATTTTCCTCTAACTGCTACTTTAGCTACATCCCATAAATTTTGATATGTTGAATTTTTTTATTTCATTTCATTTCACTTATTTTTCATTTCCCCTGTGATTTTTTTTTTTTGGAACCATGAGTTGTTTAGAAATGTTTCTTGTTTCCCAAATATTTATGGCTTTTTCAGATTTCTTTCTGTTGTGAATGTGTCATACATAGTCAGACAACATACTTCTTATGATTTCAATATTTTTTAATTTATTGTTAGGTTTATTTTGTGGATCATCATATGGTCTATGTTGAATAATGTTTCATATGTGATTTAGAAAGTGTGTATTCTGCAGAAGAGGATTGACTGTTCTGTAAATGACAGGTCAACTTGACTGAGAATATACCTTCTATATATCTGTTGATTTTTTGATTAGTTGTTCCATCAATTATTAAGAGTAAAGTATTGGTGTCTCCATTATTGTTGAAGTATCTATTTCTCCTTTCAGTTCTATCAATTTTTGCTTCATGTATTTTGGGGCTTTGTTGTTAAGTATGATACATTTATAAATGTTATGTCTTCCTGATTTTTTATGCTGTTATCATTTAAAAAGTCCCTCTTTGTCTGTAGTAGCATTCCTGTCTGAAGTATATTTTTGTCTGATATTATTATAGTAATACCTACTATCATTACTGTTTGCATGTACATCTTTCCCCATCATTTTGTTTTCAGCCTATTTGTATCTTTAAATCTAATCTGTGTCTCTTACAGACAGTATATAGGTTAAGTCCTGCTTTTTTATCCAGTCTGACAATCTCTTTCATTTAAGTGCAATGTTTAGTCCATTCACATTTAATGTATTTATTGATATGTTTGGAATTATGTCTCCCATTTTACTAGCCTCATGTCTCTTTTGATTCTCTGTTCCTCCTTCATTGCCTTCTTTAGAATTAAGTAAAAAAATTCAGTGTATCACTCTAATTCCTTTTTGAAAAAAAATTTTGTTTTCTCTAGGGATTATAATATACATTTAACTTATCACAATCTACTTCAAAATAGTACTTCAAATTATGATTTCAGTAAAATATAAAAACATGACTCTGGTATAGCTTCATTTCATCCCCCTCCTTTGTGCTATTATTGCCATATATATTACATGTATATCTGTCATGAACCCAACAACATTGTATTTATTACTTTATACAATCTTATGATTTTAGAGAAGTTCAGAGAAAAATAGAGAGTCTTATATTTACCTACATATTTACCATTTTCCTCATTCTTCATTTCTTCCTGTTAGACTCAAGTTCTATCTGGTATTATTTCAAGGACTTGCTTTAGTATTTATTGTAAGGCAGTTCTCTAACAACAATTCTGAGTATTTATCTGCAAATGTCATTATTTCACTTTCATTTTTGAAGAATGGTCTTGCTGGATATAAAATTCTTTGTTGAAAGTTTTTTTTTTAATTTCCTTTAGCACTTCAAATATGTCTCCAACGGTGTCCTTCCCTCCAATGTTTCTAACTGGAATCAACCACTCATTGCTTGTTTATTCCCTGTGTATGATAAGTTGTTTTTTCTCTTGCTGCTTTCATGATTTCCCCTTTATTTTTGTTTTTCAACAATATAATTATGATATCTAGGTGTGGATTGCTTTAAGCTCCTTGGATTTGTAAATAAATGTTTCAACCAAATTTGGGGAGCTTTCAGTCAGTATTTCTTCCAATACCTTTTCTTCCCTTTTCTCTCTCTCCTCTCCTGATAATCCCATTACACTTATTCTATATGCTTAGTGTTGTATCACTGGTCAATGAGGCTCTGCTCATTTTTTATTTAAACTTTTTCTCTTTGTCTGTTCATACTGAATAATTTCCATTGGTCTAGCTTCAAGTTCACTGATTCTTTCTTCCATCATCTCAAATCTACTATTGAACCATTGAGTGAATTTTTATGTCAGTTATTGTACTTTTAACTCCAGAATTTCCATTTAAAAAATAGTTTCTATCTCTTTATTGAGATTCCCATTTTTGGAATCTGTCATTGTCATCATATTTTTCCTTTGTTCCTTAAACATGGTTGACTTTAGTTCTTTAAATATATTTATGATAGCTCCTATGAAGTCCAAGCTGCTATATTTCATGGCAAATACAGGCTATTACTTTTCAAGGCTACTGAAAAGCTGAGGCATGGGGAACGGAGCTAGGGCAAGTTCAAAATATCACAAAGCTCACTGTTCTTACCAAAGTTGAGCTGTTTTTCTTTAATGAATTGTCCCCCAGTTTGCTGAAAATATTAGGTTAATTTCCAGAATGCTTAAAATATTCAATCTGACCATTGTTGGCAGTTTTCTCATTGCTTTTGTGGAGGAGAAGGTTTTCAGAGGTCCTTACTTCACCATTTTTGCTGCCTTCACCTGACTAACTGCACTTTGAACATAAAGACCTCTCTTCTCTCTTTGTGTAGCCAAGTGGAAGAAACCCTTTAACACTCTGTACACAAGAAAAAGTTTTCCATTCCTGATTGGCAACAGGACCACCGTGCAGGTTCCTATGATGTACCAGGTGGAAGAATTTGCTTTTGGTGTAGATCGGGAGCTGAACTGCTCTGTGCTACAGATGGAGTACAATGCAGATACTGTGGCCTTCTTTGTCCTCCCTGGCCAGGGCAGGATGAGACAGCTGGAACAGGCCTTGTCAGCCAAGATACTGAGGAAATGGAGCCACTCACTCCACAAAAGGTGGGCATCTGCGTCAATTTACTGGGACCAGAGGCAGGTGATGGTGTACATCTAAGGAGGGGGGAAAGAGCATGATAGCAATTATTGAATAATAACTCCCTCAGATTGAACACCAGCTGCATGCTGGACAGTAGGTTTTGTGCTGTGCACACATGTCCTCTCCTGAACGTCACCGTCACCTAACAACAGATAAGGAGTATTATCACCCCCATTCACAAATATACAAATAGAGGCTCCAAGAAAGGAGGTGAATTGCCCAAGATTTTGTAGCTAATATATCCCTGCAAAACTACTATGTCATTGCACCTATTCCTTGCTGGCAAGCTCACTCTATCAGCCAATTCAATGTTAAATTTCATGGAATGAGTCTATAAAAATAAACAAACATAAAAAGCATTGGTGCCCACCTATAAAATGAGAATAATAATATTACTGAACTCCTAGGTTGTTGAAAAGATAAAATAAGTTACTGTTCATGAAGTGCTCAGAAGAATGCCAAGGAGATAGTAAGTGTCTAATACATGTTAGCTAGTAGTAATATTATTATTAGTTCTGTAATTATTATGGAGAGGATCAAAAGGATGTTAAGCATACAACACAAAGGACCGTCAAAGTCTTATGTACAAACTCTTAGCAATATTTTGTTGTCACTATTGGCATCATTCTCACATGCTCATAGTCTAGGAGGAGAGAAAAGACAGAATCAGGGATAACTGTAATTCAAGAAAGACAAAGATCATGCCCCAGGGGAGGACAGGCAGAGATCTGAGGAGCTTCTGAGCAAAAAGATCACTTCCAGCTGGGACTGAGGGAAGGCTTCAAGGAGGAGGTGCACTTGCACCACAGTTACGGATAGTACATGAAGGTATGGGTAGGACACAGAGGCTGGGGAAGGGCATTTTCGGTAAAGGAAAGAGCATAAGCAAAGATGCAAAGTTGGGGATTGAGGGACACCGTAGGATGTCTCAGAAGTTTCTTCTTTTCTCAGACTGCAACCAGGACTGAGCAGAAGAAGAGGCCGCACAGAGGTGGGGCAGGGTGTGTGTGTGTGTGTAGAGGGTGTCTGTAAAGCAAACACAGAAAAGTGGAAATGTCCAAGCCAGCACAGGAGACAGTAACAGGGACAGCTAGCTGTCCATTGTGCTAGCTGTCACAAGAAGTCCATCCATGAGGACTGAAATATCCATCCACACCTTTATGTTTTCATCTGTGACTTGCCAAGTGCATGACCTTGGGCAAAGCACTAAAAGTGAGCTTTAGTATCTTTAAATTCAGGTAATGTTATGAATGTGCCTATGCCTGGCACATAGTAACTGGGCAATAAATGCAAGGTATTTGGCCATTCTCTCTTGGTTCAGGGAAACCATTGCAAAGAAAGAAAAAATTGTGCCGGGCTTTAGGGCTGTGCTGTGCAATATAGTAGCCACTAGTCACATGTGTGTACTTAAACTGGAATTAATTAAAGCTTAGTAAAATTTAAAGTTTAGTTCATTGGCACTAGCCCCATTAAAGTGGCTCAACAGCTACGTGTGGCTGGTGCCTACCATGTTGGACAGTGAAGATATGGAATATTCTAACTTGGCAGAACCTTCTACTGGACTTTGCTACTCTTGGGGATTAGCAGAGCTCATCTCAGGAAGGGCTGGGTGGGGGGCACTCTGAGCCAGGGGTGGTAGACATGCTTCCATACTGCCTATTACCCCCATTGGTCTCTACCACAGGCTCCCTTGATGGGTCCCCTTCTCTGCACTGTCTCCTACTTCATTACAGGGCCACTTTCCATCTCATTTATCTTCAGGGATGGACTTGCTCACCGGGAGGCTTGCTTCCAGAACAACCTGGGTTGGTCGTCTGGGATGTGTTGACTCCTTAGCAGCAACCAGCAATGCCTGGAGGAAGAAGAATCTCCTAAAATGCCAGCTGGAAGCAGGGATGGAGACCCAGGGGCTGTGACCTCACCTTTTCCTTCCCTCTTCTCCACAGGTGGTTAAAGGTGTTCGTTCCAAGATTTTCCATTTCTGCCTCTTATGACTTGGAAACCATTCTCCCAAAGATGGGCATCCGGGATGCCTTTGATAAAAAGGCTGATTTTTCTGGAATCACAAAGAAAGACTTCCTGCAGGTTTCTAAAGTGAGTTGGTCCATGAGAATGTTTGCCTGAGTTGGATGGGCCTGTGGAGACTGGCTAATTGAGCATGCTGATCTCATTGCTAAGGAAACAGAGGCCTGAGAGGCAAGGTGACTTCTTCAAAGCAGAACTAAGGCTGAATCTCGTGGCTGCCTGGCCTTGGTGTTGTGGCCATCACACCTCTGAGGCACAGGCATCTTTTATCCCCCTTCAAACCAAGGTGCAAGTATGGTTCTTTGAGGAGCAGGTCTGTCTCAGGCAGGCAGTGCTGCGGCCCCCGCACCTACTGCCTATGAGCAGGTGCCCCCTGACATTCTACCTCGCCTCCCTAAAGCCTAGGGCCTCACATTGACACAATACCGATCGCCATGAGCCATCAGAACCCTGTAGATGTAGATGTGTGGTGTTTGGCATGCAGTGGAGAAAGGAAGGGGGTGGGGACACAAAGAGTCAACTTTTAGAACACAGGATATTGGGTCTAAAGATAGTCTTCTGAGTCTCTTGAAGCAAATCACTGAGCCCAGTTCCCACAGGGCAACAGTGAGCCCAAACCTCTACACAGCACCCATTGCCTACGGCAAGTTGTGCACGCCTTTTTTAGCAAGAGGGTATCCTCCAGGCTCCCCATGCACCCCGTGCTCTGATAGAGGTCCCTGTCCACATATAGGCTTCTGATCCCTGACTTAAATTTTTGTTTTGATAACAGACTATAATGGTCAGAAATGTCCTGGGCCCCTGAAAGGGACCTTCGTCACGGTGTCCGGGGATGGAATGCAGAGAGGTCCCACTGGAATATAATGAACACAATGGACCTTTTCCCAGTCAGTACATCCGTACACATATGAAAACTAATGGTTGTAATTGTCAGGAGTTCTCACGCCCCCCCCCCCGAAGCTTAGGACTGCATGAACCCCAGGTTAAGAATCTCTTCCCTAGACGTCCAAGAATGGACCCAATATTTAATAACACGTAAATTTGAAGGATAGATGCAATTACTATCATCCTTTCATAGATTTGGGAAGTGGCAACTACATAACTTTTGCAACAGGAAGTGGCAGGACTGGGACTTACCCCTAGGCCTTTCTGGTCTGTATTTGTGACCATTCAATTCCGTGTTTAAGGGCAATTGACCAGCAGCAACAACAGCTGCAGTTGATTGCAGATGTCAGGCGTTTGGTGTATATAATCTTGATTGGCATCAATACGCTGGGCATCACTGTTCATGGGCAAAACACCACAACTCACCTAAGCAACGGTGTCTCATGGGGGCCTGATACTTGTTTTTCCCATGGCAGGCTGCTCACAAGGCTGTGCTGGATGTCAGGGAGGAGGGCACCGAAGCTTCCGCAGCAACCACCACCAGGCTCATAGTCCGGTCAAAGGATGGACCCTCTTACTCTGTCGTCTGCTTCAACAGGTCCTTCCTGTTGCTGATTATAAACAAAGCTACAAAGACCATAATCTTCCTAGGAAAAGTGGAAAATCCCATCTAGGTCAAAATAGCCTGCTGACTTGTTTACCCATCGGCGCTGCATGGGAAATAACAAACCACAGTGCATGATGTTCCTGGTGTGATGTCGGCAGGGACGTCCTCCCGCTTTGAGGCTCCACCTGCCCTCAGCAGGCTGCACTCCATGCTGGATGCCACTTTGGAGACTCAGTCATCAAAAGTCAGCAGAGATCCCAGCCACAAACCCATACCCATTAGCTGCCAGTCTGTGCTCTTTTCTACAGATCACCCTGAGTAACTAGCTTCATGGAACATTTCTGGGTTGGCATATTTCTATTCCTTGGAGCCCTGGGAATGGGAACATAGAGGTCAGTCACCTTTATTGTAGAATTACAGTAATAAATTCAATAAACCTAAAATGAGAATTCAGCTGGCTACAGTACTCCCATGTGCCTGCAAAGTCTTAATCTGAAATGGTGTTTCAGGTCATCCACAGTGGCTGGGCTGTTATGTGACATTTCAGTGGCTGCACGAATCCATCCATTCATTCACCTAAATTTTATTGAACACCTAGTATGTGCTGGGAGGGGAGTGGACAGACAGTGACTCCATCATCCCTGGCCTATTGGGCCTAGCTGGGGCTGACAGACCACTGCTACAAGAAAACCAAACCTATAAATAATGTGATGGTTACACCTTGTGATAAGTGCTGCAAAGGCATTGAACAAGATGATTAGAAAGAGGGTAGCAGGACAGTGAGGTGGTGCTTCTGGGAGCAAAAGTCTGAGTTGGGAACAAGCAGGCATGTTGGATGGACAGAAAGAGGTTCTTGTGGCTGGCATGGTAACACCAAGGCCAAAGACCAGCAAGGAGGTCAGATCATGTTGAGTCTAGTCTGCCAAGGAAAGAAGCCTGGATTAGGGGGTTCCAACGAACTAGCTGAGTTTCTTAAACAGGAGGATGAAAGGTAATACACGGTTGCAAAGATCTCTCTGAATAGGTGCAGTAGCTTTCCATCCAGGCTGCATCAGGCTGGCTGCTTTCCTGGCTCTGATGCCATTGCACATGCACGCACAGCTCTCTGGGTGCTCAGCCTCCTCCCTGCTGGTTTGTCTCTAGATCAACCTAAAGTTGATTTTAGTTAGCCAGAGCCTGTAGTAGCCGCCTCTGGAGTGCAGCTTCCTTACCCTGAATCCCGAGAGCCACAAGCAGCACAGTGAGCCGCAGCCACCAGGGCAAAGGCTGCTCCACCACCACTCCACCCCCTTTCTGCCAAATGGCTGTTCTGGCCCCTTCTACTTCACTTTCATCACTGAGGGCATCTCCTGCAGCCTCGAGTGGAGCTCCCACTCTCATCAGACCCAGAGAACTCCTTTTCTTGGCCCTACACCACCTCAGATGGGTCAGGGCTCCACATTGGCTTCTCCAAGCTCTTTAACACAGAAGGAAACCAAACAGAAGGGAGTTACACTAGAGAGCTGGAGAGGAGCTTCAAGGGAATCTCCTGCCCCTATACTCCCACCTGATTATACAAATAGGAGAGCAGAGACTCAAAGAGCAGAAACAACAACCCAGGCCACAGAGACTCCCAGGGAAGAATGGGAACCAAGACCCAAGGCCAGATATTTGGGGCTCCAACTCTGACTCTTTTATAATGCTGCCTGTAGCACACTCTGCTTTCTGTGCAATCCTCTGTCCTAAGGCATGCCTTAAAAATCATGGTGCAAAACCTGTGATCCTTTCCTCTGAGGTGCACACTGGATAAGACCTGGCTCCATGCACATACAGCATGCCAAAGGCAGCCAGAGTGCCCTATAGCCGCACAAAGGAAATAGCAAAGTGAAAAACTGACCAGACACGTTTGTTGTTCACAACCACTAGCTCTTCCTGGTAGCTATGGGAGGAGTGAGTCCCAGGTAGTCAGAGGTAGGTGAGGGCCTTTAGCTTCCTTGCCCACAACCTTACTCCGGGTGGCACATTACAATGAAAGCCAGCCTCAGGCGGCATCCCAGTGCCCACTCAGACTTTTATTAGCAAGCAGGCCTAAGAACGGTCATAAAACATATTCTGTTAGCTTGGTGAGCTCTCAGTCTCTGTTCTTTCAGAGGCCTATTCTTTTGAAATGTGCCCGGGAATTGTTTTAATTAGTTATAGTAAGATGATAACCACAAAGACAACTGCCTTTGAAAGAACAGAATTACCTACAATTCCCAGGAGGAGACGGCATGTCACGCCATGCAGGGCCACACAGGGAAGCACCAGGGTTGGTCAGGAGGCAGAGGAGCAAGAGAAAGCATGGGCAGCCTTTATTACCATAGCGGGGGAAGGGTTAGGTGGGGCCATCCCCTGTTGGGCAGAAAGCAAACAACAGAGATGGAGTCTTGTGGATGGAGAGTTCATAATATAACTTTTGTATGCCAGTGAAAATGTAGCAATAATGTAGATTAAACAACTTTGGCCATTAGTTTGACCCATGACTTAAAGATGCCAAGTCATCAATTATAGAATATTAAGAATGATTTTTACAGAATTGTATGAAAGTTTCATCCAGGGCAGGAGTGACAATATTTTAAAGGCAGATTCACTTAACTTTCTAATCAGAGCCAGGTGTCAAAACCTCCTACAAGCATCTAAACAAATAAACAAAGAACAAGTCCAGAACCTTGAGTCCTGGGACTGTTCACACAAGGACAGAGGTATCTGTCCAACGTTTTTTTAAGTCAATCCATACTTCTTATACACCAGTTATTTCGTCATTAGAAAATCACTTTTTAAAAAAATCCATTAGTCTTATTAGTGTTGATGCTTGATACAGTGTTCTAGATCAACCTAGAGTTCCTTCTAGTTAGCCAGAGCTTGTAGCAGCCACCTCTGGAGTGTGAGTGTCTGACCAGGATCCTGCAACTGCTAACCACCTCTGCAGCATCTATTGCTAACCAGGTCCCCCAGATGTCAGCTAACTGCCCCTGGAATGTAAATAAAAATGACCACTTCCTTCATGACTGTGATAGAGTATTTTAAAGTGCATCACAGACAATGTGTCAGCAGACCACCCAGGACACCCGGAGCATCTCAATTTTCTAGGTGGGTGTGGCTGCCCCACCTAACCAGTCACCTGGCCAGCGAATCCATGCCTGCGCAGTTAGGTGCATCGAGCACATACTGTGGACCAGACACAATGCTGAGGCTGGGCTTACAGCAAAGAACTAATCCTGCCTCATGGAGTTCACAGTCCAGAGAGGAGGGGGAGCTATGCAAGTGTGATGGCTCCACACAGCCCTTCACTGAATTGTAGGACAAGAAACTGAAACTGCTGATGGGATCCAAAGCCCCCACCTGGGCATGAAATCGGAGAAAATCCCCCCAGGTGCGGTTCTGTTACCTGAGCTGCTGTGCCTGGGAACCGGCGGCCACCCCTGTGCCAAGGCAGGCCGACACTTCTCCCGGGGGTGTGGCATCAGGGACCTCACATGCAGACACTTACTCAGCATGGAGATAAGGGCAAAAGGGACAGAGCTCAGGAAAATAGGTTTTCAAAAAGTTTCTAGCTCCCAGTCACGGTTGGAAACCCAGTTCCCCCATGATCTAACCTCATGACTTCAGTGTCAGGGAATTTCTCTGAACTTCGTTTTCCCCTAAAATCTCATAGTTCCTGCGTCATTGGACTGTCGTGTGAGTAAACACACAGCAAGTGCTTAGAATAATGCCTTGCAAACCGTCAGCGCCCAGTGAAAGCTACACATTAATGTCATTGTTCTTGTTATCCACATACTAAATTTTTTAAAACAAAGAAGACTTTCTAGCTCATTTCCCAGCTGAGAGTTGAGAAGAAAAGGCAGGCATTCATGCAGAACACAGCCTCCCCATCCCTCTGTACCCCAAAGTGTCCCTCACATTGTATGTCCCGCTTCCTCTGTCCCACTCAGAGCCACCCTCAAGCATGGGCTCCCTTTGTGTTCCCCCAGTAGGTGGCTGATCTCTGGCACTAATACACCCCCTACCCACCAGCCCACGAACCCACACAAAATGTGTCTCAGAGACCCAGCATTACAATGACACACGGCAGGGCATATTTATTAGTTGAAGTCAAAAAGAAAACTCTCACTGTGACAAGACACCTAAAAAATAAAAGTTACTTAAGAAAGGAGGCCGATATTGTTGTTCCTGATAAACAATATTATTATTATATGATATAAAATAATTATAAAGACAAGAGGAAGCATTTAAAGATTTTTTAAAAGCTCTTACCCATATAAGTTTGCTCAGTGTCCATTTAGTCCAGAATCTATTATCAAAGAGAAGAAATCATGGGCTAGGGAGCTCTGGGGTAGGTCTGGGGCACAGCTGTGGTGTCAAAAAGATATAGATGTGGGTCCCAACTCTGCTCCCTACTAGCTGTGTTACTGTGGCCAAATTACTGAACCTCTCCGAGCCCAGAGCCACATCTCTAAAATGGGTACAGTAACAATAGTACCTGCCTTGCACAACTG
>JAQQAC010000279.1:0-10796 GCA_029783875.1 Phataginus tricuspis
AAAAAAAAAACAAACCACAAAACACACAAAAACCACCCCAAACCCAAATTGTAGAACAAAATGTACAACAGATTTTATGCAAAATAAATGGTACATATAGATAAGATGTATATATATATATATATATACACATATGTATGCAAAGAAAAAACTACTGATGGCTCTGCATTCAACTCTTAATACTACCTCTGGGGAGAAGGGTAGGGAGTGAATAGGAGAGAAGGAAGGATTAGGAAAGGGGTGGGGGCTTCACTTTACTCCTTTACTATTTTCTTCAATAAGCATACAATATTCTTGTAATTAAAAACCAACAGATAGAACCAGATAAACAGTTATTTATCAATACTTCTGCAACTTTGGAACCATAGGGAAGAAGAGGACTCCACTTGGCAGTTTAGCTCTTGTTAAGGTTCAAGATCATACAGTCCAAAGAGTTCTTGACTGCACGATTTGGAAACATAAAAGGCAAAGAGGGAGTGGAGGGCACTCACATCCACAGTGATGTCAATCGCCCACTGCGGCGCCGTCTCGTTAAGAAGCACTGACTCGGTCTCGCCCCCGGAGTCTCGGCACAGCAGCCTGAACAGAATCCACAGGGGGCAGGTGAACAGTAAGCACAGAGAACAAAATCACTGTCAGCCCGCATCAGAGGACCCAGCGTGTTCTTTCAGGACAACCCCACTCAAGAGCCGAGAAGCGAAGCACAGCCAGGCAGAATGGCCTCCTCCGCTAAGAAGAGCAGGCCCTAACACTCAGGCCCCGGGTGCTGAGGACAGGCATACATTACTGCTGCCTCTCTGAGCCATTGGTGATAACAGGAAACCAGGTCCAGGCAAAGCACGCGAGAAAGGCCCTGCCAGCACTGCAGTGCTTGGCACAGGTCTCCCAAAGCAGGGCCAGGGTGATTTTGGCAACCACACTCTCAGGAAAGCACATAAAGGATGTGAATTCTGTGCTCAAGGGCCAGACAAGCATTCTTCTTACTTCTGGCCCTACAGAAAGTCTAGTGAGCTCTCCCCTGTGCCTCCGGAGGCCAAACGTTGCTGGCAAGCTGGAGGCAACCAGTCTAACTCTTCCCTGCCGGACTGCAAAGAGTCTTGTGCCTTAGGTTGGGCCACTGTTGGGCACAAGACTCCCCAGGAGCAGCTCAGTCCATCCTCAGGGAAGTCTCCTACACTGATGCTGTCTTTGGGGCAGGGATTTCTGGTGGGGCCATCACCCTCTGGCCCCGTCAGTCATGCTGGCTAACAGAGAAATTAAGTTCTTGCAGAAACCACTAGAGAAGCTGCCTTGAAGCAAGGTATTGACCTTGCTGTAATACTAGAGGCTCAGCTCTCAGTGAGAATGTGGTTTAATAGCATGAGACACTTAACTAGCTCATGGGGAGAAGCAGCTTCCCTTCCCAGTACCCCGGAGTTAATAATAAGCAATCTGTGACATCTGTTCAGATCAGTGCTTCTCAGCAAATGGGATGCTTTCCCAGGCAAGGCCTGCAGCTCCCCTGCCATACCTGAACAATGTGCGACCTCCCGCTTCACCGAAGATCACAGGGGTGTGGGGGGGCACTTGAAAATACCCATTTCCTTTCTGCACTCGGTTCTCCTGCTCCCCATTTACTAGGAAAAGAGGCAGATGGTGTTGGTATCCAGTCAGTGATAAAAACACAGTTTCTACACATTTTGTTTCCACAGGCTTCCAGCATTGCAAGAATTTTTAAGTCAAAAATCCTGTAAGTCAGCCAGAGTCAGAAATAAAGGTAAAAAAACAAACAAAAGGTAAATTCCTGAAAATAAGAAATATGGCAACCAGGGATGTACCTCATGAGAAATAACTGCATTTCAGAGGATTTTTAATAGATGAGATTAATGTTTGAGATTTGAAACAAAAACACAACCACCTACTCAGCCAGAAGGAAGTTACCTAGGACAGACTTGTTTAAAAATGGTGATCTGCTCTTTTTTTTTTGGTATAATACCAGGTTCAGAAAGATTTCTTGGGCCAGAAGAAAAAGTTAAATGTAATGGCAGCCATAACCAATGGCAGAGGCATTAGTGAAGATGACATTCTCACAGCTCACACCCATTTTTATTGTTCTCTGCAGGTCCCACTTCACTCTGTTTTCTTTCTATCTCTGGACCCAAGTACAGCTGACTCCCACTCAGGTGCCAACCTGTCCACAGGTAACTTCCCTAATCAACCTGGAGCATTTCCCTCTGAAACCCTACTGCTCTTGGACCCTTGCAGAGCATCCAGCCCTCGTCTCTGATCTCACACTGCTTCACATAGGAACCCTCTGCCTGACTGGAATGTCAGGCCCTGAAGGACAGGGCCCAGGCCTGTTCATGGTCATCACCCCACTGCAGCTCGCTACAGGCCTCTGAATATTCGAGCTGCTCCCCAAGTGCAATCCAAGCAACCCTGGGTATCCAGTGAGCACGATGTACGGGCACATTACCAGACAGATGGAGTGTACAGTTCCCTGATGTCTGGGGAGGCAGGAGAGTGAGACCCGCCCTGCATTTTCTAGGGCAGTTTGAGTTTAAGAATGATTTGGGGTTTCCTATGACTTCTTCCTTACCCCCCGAACCAAAGCCTGGATCCAAGGGGTGCTGACGGTCTACTGTTTTTGGATTACTTAATCTTTATTGTCTGCTTGGGACTCTGAGGGCATCCTGTCTGTCATGTTATGGATGGGGAAGGCCAAGCCAAGAACAGGAAATGACATGCCCATAGCTACACAGCTGACACCAGAACCTAGCCTCTTTAACCCTCTGTGGAGAGATCTTCTACCTAGTTTCTCTGGCTCACTGTCTACTGTACAGTTCTGAAGGGGAACGAAGCACCCAAAGTGATAGAAAAGCCACCATGGGTGGTGGGGTCAGTGCCCTCTCCGGCAGGGACATCAGGAGACAGGCTTTCAGAGAAGTATGTCATCCAGGACCAAGTCTCTGGCAGGAGGTCCTCTCTGCTACTGACCACCACAAGCAGACCATCTTCAGTGACTCTGCAGCCGAGTAAGCCCTCAGGATGTGGGGCTCAAGGACTTCCACAAGCTGTAGGTTACATATGAGCTGTGAAACTTAAGTTTTCTTTTCCCCCTTTCTCTAATCAAACTGAGCCGAACTCATACATTCTGCTATAGAAGTTACTGCCACTGCCTGTGGCCCACATGGCTTCTGACCATCCTCAGTGACATGAATTCTTACCCGTCCTCATTCATTCACATGACACTTAAGTTGGAGTTTGACTTTTTTCAGATAGTCAGAGCCAAGATCAGGTAGATCCCAGACTAGGTAACATCCATCTTTCAGGCCAGTGTGAAGTATGGCTACAAGGCAAACCTGGCTTCCTGATGCAGCTAATTCTCTAGCTTGGGATACGCTGAGAAGTAACTTTGGAATAAGCCTGCTAAGCTGCCTACTTTTAAGGACAAAGGTCATTCGACTAGATAGGGTTTATTCTGTTTGCCTTTGGCATCTCACTCATAGAAAGCTCTCTGGGGATCTCAGCTGGGATGAGATGGATATTCTGCTTTGGGATGTGGGAGGGATAAATTGGGCACACCACAAATATTCATCACAGTTTAGCAAATGCTTAAAATATTTCTTAAGCATTCTTAGAATAATAAACAGTCTGAGTATCTTTAACTGCCAAGTAATTTTTGATCAACTGTCTTGATGTTAAAACACGAACCATGGTTTACTTCATTTTCTTCTTCATCCATTGGATTCACATGTGTTCTAGGCCAATATTCTAGGAGTGCCTGGAGTAAAAGTCCTCCTAAGTTCACTGCAAAAGAGGTCATTGAAAAGAAAAGACATGGAAAGGAGTTTTAAGATTTAACCTAAAGATGGAGGGAAAGAAATAAAAATTACAAGTTTCCACATATTCTCATGTCAAATTCTTAACCCAATGCAATGATGTTTAAAAGCAAGACTATAGATTTTGCCAAGTCTATTATAATGTTATCTTAGAATGTTTAAAGCAGTGATAATATGGAGCAGATATTCTATTTGGATGTTCAGATATAGCCATTCTTTATGGGAACTATATTCTTTAAAGGGCTTTTTCCATATAAAGCTGCTAAGACTACACTAACATACATGAGGAATTTCTACATGCTATTCTAAAGAGAATACTGACCAAAGATACAATCAACAAAAATAACAGACCCTTATAAAGATGTGTATCTTCTTACCATACACAAAAATGAACTCAAAATGGATTAAAGACTTGAATTTAAGACCTGAAACCATCAAGCTCCTAGAAGAATGCATAGGTGGTGAGCTCTTTGACATGGTCTTGGCAGTGCAAAGGCAAAAAAAAACAAAAAAAAAAACAAATGGGACTACCTCAAACTAAAAAGTTTCTGCCCAGCAAAGAAAACCAACAACAAAATGAAAAGGCAACCCACTGTATGGGAGAAATATTTGCAAATCATCTATCTGATAAGGGGCTAACACCCAAAATATATAAAGGACTCATACAACTCAATAGCAAAAGCCAAGCAATCCAAATGAGCAGAGGACTTGAATACATACTTTTTCAAACAAGACATACAGATGCCAACAGACATGTGAAAAGATGTCACTAATCACTAATCACTAATCACCAGGGAAATGCAAATCAAAACCACAGTGAGATGTCACCTCAGACCAGCCAGAATGGCCACTACCCAAAAGACAAAACTAACAAGTGTTGGTGAGGATGTGGAGGAAAAGGGACCCTGGTGCACTGTTGGTGGGAATGTAAACTGGTGCAGCCACAACAGTACGAAGGCACCTCAAAAAGTTAAAATCAAAACTACTATATGATGTAACAATAACACTTCTGGGTGTTTATCCAAAGAAAATGAAAACCCTAACTCAAAAAGGTATATGCACCCCTGTGTTTAATGTGTTTACTGTGTGTAATAGCCAAAATATGAGAACAACCTAAGTGTCTATTGACAGATGAATGGATAAAGATAATGTGGTATATCAACACACAATGGGATATTTTTCAGCCACAGAAAAGGATGAAACCTTGCTATTTCCAACAACACAAATGGGCCTAGAGGGTGTTAATGCTAAGTGAAATCAGACAAGGACCATCTCATCTCACTTATATGTGGAATCTAAAAAAAATTTAAAGAACAAACAAAAAAGCAAACTCAGAGATAAAGAGCATACTGGTGGATGCAGAGAGAGGTCACACAATGGGTGAAGGAGGTCAAAAGGCACAAGCTTGCAGTTATAAGGTTAAGTCACAGGCTGTACTGCACAGCATGGAGACTATGGTACCAGTATTACAGAGCACATCTGAAAGCTGCAAAGAGTAGATTCTAGACATTCTCATCACAAAGAAAAAAATACTATGGTGACATATGTTAACTGGATTTAGTGTGGTGATCATTACACAATACATACAAATATTGCATCATACTGTATGTCTGAAACTAATATAATATGTCAATTATAATATGTCAATTATAAATAAGACATTTTTTTTAAAAGAGAAAAAAAACAGATCAAAGCTGTTTCCCAGCTTCCTTTTGTCCTAAATGCTTTCAGATTTCCAGAATGCTTCAAGAGTGTGCTGTCTGTCAAAGCTAAACCATAGATTACGAGAAAAAACATTTATATAAATGCACAGAGCTAAGCCCAGCTCAGGTCTACCTTCTTTCTGGGAAGGAGGAAGAGAGGAGGGCCACGTAGACTCACGTTTTGGATCTGACCCGTCAGGGCTACTGAAGCCAGCGTCTTTTGCAGAAACCCAAGCAGCAAAACAGTCACTCTCATCCAAAGTGATGGTCAGCATCTGTCAGCAGGAAACCATGGTTAGCGGCACTCATCTGAATACAGTCTGTATTCAAGTAAGTCCCAAAACACCTGTCATCTGTACTATTTGACTGACATATAAGCCACGGGCTCAGAAACAAATGTGCTTCATGTGATTCAATGCAAGTATAACTTAATTTACTGGGATACCAAAAGGTATTCAAATTGCATTTTGCAAGTTATCAACTTAAAAATATTTTTCCTTTAATTTAAAACATAAGACTTTGTAAATAATACTTATTTTTGAGCTAAACTGAAATTGTTCAAGGATCTCAACTCTACACACATCAATTACTAACTTACCCCTGTTTTTAAGTCTACTGAGAACCAATTTGGCACATATACCATCTTAAATCTTTTCTTAATTTCATCTTCAAAATCCACTTTCCCCAGATCTTCAACTTTACATGCCTACGCATCAAAAAAAAAAAAGTGTGACAATTATCAACATTAAGTGGTGAATTGATCTGATACTAAGCTATCCAAAATTTTATACATTTTTACATTGGTCTAAATAAAAGAATCTAAAATACATTTCAAAAAGAATGCGGTCAAATATTTTTGTCTTAAAGCAAATTAACCTTTAAATAACTAGATATTGAAATTTAAAATTTAAATTTGCTAATACTGACAGAACTTAGCTGGAAGCAATGTCAAATGAAGCAAAAAAGTCTTCAAGTAACCAAGCCCTTTAAGAGAACTATGAAGCTGCCTTAAGTTTCTCCTTCTGGACCACCACAATCCTTCTTTCTCTCATTCCCTAAATGTGTGTTGTGGGCTCCCTAGTACGTCCTGAGCTTCCTTCCTCTGGCGTTGCAGGGCATTCTAATTACAGCCCCACCCCGGGCCTGAACCACATCGCGGGGCAGCCTTCCTCATGCTCCCAGTGCCCTGGCTCCTTCCTGAGTGCTCCCCTTTGCCAGCTGTCTTAAAGGGTGACTCTGCTGCCTCTCCTACAACCAGGCGTCCTGAAGGCACAGACACCATCACTCCATCACCCCCCTGTAAAAACTTCTACTTCTTTGAGGCCCATGTTTTTAGCCACAGTAAACCAAAAGGCATCTAAACTTCAGTTTGCAGGTATTGAAGCAAGGGAGTTTTCTTTGCTGCCATCTGTGGTCTCTGTCCCGCTCACTGCCAAACTGTCTCATCCAGAGACCTGGCTCCTGTCTGCGGTCCATCTTGAGTTCTTGCTTTCATCCTGGACAATACCGACATCCACATGGACAACACAGTGGCTTCTCGAATCCTTGATGATATTCCTGCTACAGATGTACAGCTCCTGCCTCAGCAGGGCTGCCCTGCCACCTGGATCCTCTGTCCCCACCTGCCTCTGACACATCTTTACTCTGCTGTGATCTCTGGCCTTGCCACCTTCCACCTCCCTCACTACCCCAGCTCCTGACCTTGACCTTTACTCCTCAGAGAGGGAGAAGCCTAGACAAACACCCTCATATCTCTGCTGCCATTCCTCCTGGTACAAGGAAGAAGGTGCCCCTTTGTGCTGTGCTCTGCATTCTTCACATCTGCTTCTTGGAGACCTTGCATCATCACCTACCCTCTTGTGTCTCTACTGACTTCCCCCTAGCAGCACTGAACCATGCTCAAATTTCTTCCATCTCAAAATCACCCAGACACCAAAATCCAACCTTCCCTTGGCTCTCTCATCACCCTGAGTCCTCTGCAGCCTCTGTCTGCCCACCTTACAAAGGTAAAGTCTAGTCAGACATCTGCACTTGGCCTGTTTCTTCACCTCCCGGTCATGCTCAACCTACTGTGTGGGAACTCCTCTTCCCAGACACCACTCTTTTACTGGTTAAATCCACATGCATGTTACATCCCATATCTTACAGCCCTCTTACTGGTTAAACCTGCATGTACACTGCACCCCCTTTTCTTGTGGCCTTCTTACTGGTTAAATTCACATGCACATTACATCCCCTATCTTATGGGGACTCTCTCAGGCCAGTGCTGCCAGCCCTGGGCTCCCTTCTGAAATACGTCATCACTTCTCAGCCTCCATCGATTGGCTCCTAGTTTTCTTAACCCTTTTTATTATATACCTCTGTGGCTTCCTCCTTTTCGATCTTCCTAAAAAGGTGATAATGGTTTCTTCTCTTTTCAGTATATTCCTTGCAAACTCTGACATTGCCCGTGGCTTCCTGCAAATCCGTAAGCTGATGACCCTGGGTCTACTTCTCTAGCCCAGATTTCGTCTGTGCGCTAGGCTGCACCGCTGTCTGCCCAGGACACAACCTTACCCAGACAGCCCGCCTTGTCGAAGAATCTCAAACTCATTATCTTTTCTGACAACCCACTTCCCTCTGACATCCCCTGTACCACTCTACTCTCCAAACTGTCTCACCCAGAGACCTGGGGCTCACGCAGCTCCTGCCTGTCTCCTACTGTTATTCAAGCACTTACCCACAGGCCTGCATATCTGATGACATTTTGCCTACAGCACTACAACAGCCTACTACCTATTATGTGTCAGCTACTATGATACATCTTCTTGAACATTCCCTTGATGTCAACAAGAAATAGGAGCCACTCACATTTTAGAAATAAAACAGATAGGTTCAGCATGGTCTGAAGATCACTTGGCTACTGGCTAGCGGAGCCAAGATTAGGATGCAGTTCCTCCCAACCCCGAGCCTATGTTCCTAAACAGTGCTCACCTCCGTGCCTCTCTGTTGGATGTCGTGTGTGCTACACCCCATCACTCCAGCTCAAAACTTTAAGACCTAGAGTCTGGGTATGGGCAGCTGCTAGGGACACAAAAACACCAATTGTGGTGCATGCCAGCTCAGTCTCCATTTAAGCAGACTACCTCCCATTTACACAGTAGGACTCTACTAAGGCTGCAGCTGATTAGACCAAAAGAGGACATCAGACGGGCAGAAAATCAGTAAGTCAATCTAAAGAGTAGCTGGCCTGATAGGTTTTGCTGGCTATCCGGAGAGCATCAGATGCTGGGCAGTAGGGGGACAGCCCAGCCACAAGGCAGGGCTAGGCCACACTGCGGTGGGCATCTCAGCCATAGTTCCGCTGAGAGGTCTGCGGGGTTGCTCCAGCCTCCCTTCCCCCCCACCATGGGACCCTTCTCTGAAAGAAACGTGACTTCCTGGTTCCCTGACAAGCACAGCTGTATTAAACAAAAGCCAACCGGACTTTTGGAGCCTACTGTGATTAAATTTTCCAGCCAACTAAGGTCTCTTTTCTGGATCTATGCTCACCAAGCAACTGTTCTGTAACGTGGCTTCCCACACAGCTCCCCACAGGGAGGGAAAATGCTGTCAGGCCAAGGTTTCTATTTCAGAGACAATTCCTTCCCCAGAAGGAAGCCTATTTATCTTACTCTTTAGATCCAGAAGTAGTGAATTTCTACGAGCTTGGCCTATCCTTTCAGCCTTTCCTTTATAATACTCCACACCTGTCCCTTCCTTGAGGGTTCCCCCCCACCCCCCGCCAAATCATTATGCTTAAGACAACTGTCTTTCAGCTTCTTTCCCATTAAATGATAGACTCTGAACATGGAATTTTTCTGCTTGAAAGCCATCTAAGGTTAAGGTTCTTTAGGGAGCACCAAAGATAGGCCAACTCCAGGGCCTGCAACTCAAGATTGTTTGGGAAATGACTTTAATCTTGTTTTTCATCCTTATACCCCTACTGCCCCTTATACTCACTCTAGTCTCCAATTCCAAGAAACTGCTCACTTTGCCCCGAATAAGCGCACACCTTCCCTCTTGTGCTTTTGCCATCCACTCTCTCTTCCTAAAAAATGCCCTCCCATTAGCTATCTGCTGGAATCCTTTAAAACCTCCCCCTCAATGATTTCTCCACCATGAAGCTTTCCTGATTTCTCTGGTTTTAAGTAATCACCCATGTCCATAAGCTATCCTGTCATCTGCTTATCCTATTTCTCTTTGAGGCTTTCATGTTCCCCCACTTCTGTCCCTTCCACCAGAAGGTATCATGGGATGACTTTTCAGTCATCTATGACGCTCAACAATTCTTTGCACACAAAATTCACTCAACCCAGGATATATTTTTTGAGCAAATATACTAATAACACTAAGAAGGGACATCTGTCAGAACTCTAAAAGCAACCTTTTCAATCTGCCTATAAATTCTTTGGTGCTATTTGGACTGTGGTTGAACGGCTTAATACATCTCAACTATTCCAGAAGAGGACATCAGACCGTGGGCAGAAAATCAGTAAGTCAATCTAAAGAGTAGCTGGCCTGATTAGGTTTTGCTGGCCATGACCCAGAGTTGTAACTGATGCTCACAGTGACTTATTTCATGCCCACAGCTGCAGTGACTTTGTATCTCCCTTCCCACAACACGTGGAGATGTCTGCAGACACTTTTGGTTGCCATGACTGAAGTGGAGGTAGTTACTGGCATCCAGTGGGTAGGGGCCAGGGCTGCCACTGAAAATCCTACAAGCACAGGACAGACCTACTCTACCCCCCACCCTGCTACTAACCCCCAAGGAAATATTTTCTGGCCCAAAATGTCAGTAGTGTTAAGGATGAGGAACTCTGATGTATACATTTTAAGGTTAGGCAGCATATAACACAGTCTATAGTATACTGAACAGAGAAAATGGTTCCATTCAAATTTTAGGTGCTTAGAAAGATAAACTATAGTCTTATCTAATATTCACATAAGAAAGTATCCACCCCCAAAATAGGGTAGGTAACAATGCAACTAAATGTACTTACTGTATGTACTTACTTACATGTATGTTATGTATGTACTTACTGTCTTGGTTATTTCACATACATATATTTTACAATAAAAAAATTAAGTGGATACATGATCCAATAACCTGTATTTAATACAAAAAGACACTCACCTTTAACACATCCCAATATGCCACATTATTGTTGGTATCTTTGGTTAATATATGTCTCTTATCATTGAGAATGTGGCACTGAATAATACTAGCACCCCCTAAAGGAAAAAAAAA
>JAQQAC010000284.1:0-14263 GCA_029783875.1 Phataginus tricuspis
AGATAAGGGCAGACTGAGCTGAGAGATGCTAAACAACACGAAAGGAAAGAGAGGAGGGGGCTTGAGATGGCTACCTCCGTGGGCACTGGGCAGAGGACATTGCCCAGCTGTAGGAAGTACCAAGCCCCAACATTTGAGATGATGAAGAGCTTATAGGGGTGGCCGCTGATGTGGAACAATGTCCCACGAATCTTTGGACCAGTCCTGAGAGTTGCTTGATCCTGGGATGTTGGTTCTTCAGAAAGAGAAAGCATTTGCCCAAGGTCACACCTCCAAGAACCAAGCCCTGGTTACATCCGCCCTGCTTATTGGGACCCTCAGCCTCATGCTGCTGTCACTGAAATGTGTTTCGGCATCCGGGAAAGGGTGTGGTTGTCCTCATGGAAGCCCCGCCTGTATGTCATAACATCATGAGCATCACAAGCTAGCCTGGGAGAGAAACCACAAAGCCCATCCCTCCGAGCAGAAGGGTTGCTGGTTGTCATGGTGACCTAAGATGGTGAGAGAAGCTTCCTGTTCTCTTTATAAAAAAAGCAGGTGTGGTTCCGTCTGTGATAAGCTACAAAATGCTTTACATATTCTCCCCAATCTGGATGCCTCTCCTTCCTTCTCTCTTCCCTTTGGCTTGTGAATTTCTCATTCCTGCCAAATAGGTCAGTTGAGTTGGAAATTGGTTGTTTGTGCAATTGGATGCCAAGGTTCCTGCCTGGCATTCCTCACCTGGCACAAATTCATGCACCCTTCAGCGCCCAGGCCCTATGTCCCCTTCTTGAAGCCTCCACTTCTCAGCTACCCCCTCCATGGCCCCGACAGCCTGCACTGATTAAGGGTGTCCCTACCCCTCGAGCCCTCCCACAGGGCCGGTGGGAATCCCTCCCGGCGCTCACTCCCACAGGTTCTTCCCTGACTGAGTTCAATCCTCTGTATCCTCCTACCTGGGATGAGACTGTCGCCAAATTGTTGAATAAGTCAGTGAACAAATGGATCATTCCATGAGTGAATTTAAAAGACGCTAATAAGATACTGTAATGGAAACAGTATATTTGACACATTTTATATGTTTTACTACAATATTTTTTAAAAATACACATACTGGGTCAAAAAAATCCTGTAGTGCTTGTTTTAGCTCATTCAGGCTGCGTAAGAAAAATACAATAGGCTAGGCGGCTTAAACAGTAAGTATTTATTTCTTCTAATTCTGGAGGCTGTGGAGTCCAAGGTCAAGGCCCCGGCAGATTCACTGGTGAAAGCCTGCTTCCTGATTGATAGAGAGCCTTCACGCTCTGTCCTCCCATGATGGAAAAGAGAGGGAGCTCTCTGGGGTCTCTTTTATAAGTCACTAATCCCATTCACGAGGGGTCCACCCTCATAACCTATTCACCTCCCAGGTGGCACTCAATTCATTTGGTGTGAAATGAATGAGTAAACCAGGGTGTGCATGGCCCTAATACCATCATATCAAGGGCTAGGATTTCAATATGCAAATGTGGAGGGACACAAACATTCAATCCATAAGTGCTCAAGGGCGTAAAATGAAAAGTGAGTCTTTCTTCCACTCCCCAGATGTTCCAGCCCATGAAATGGTTTCTTATATTTTTAATAATTTCCCTTTTCCATGCTCTAAACAACTGGGGGCATCCTGTATGAACTGTTCAATTAGAAGAAATAAACAAAGCAAAATAAATAAAATACAAAGGAATCTTTATTTCTTTGAACAGTGTCATGGAGATAGTTCCACATCATTCTCTGTTCAGAGTTACGTAGAGTTCATTTTATGGACACATATTTATTTAACTGGGCTTCGATTGGAAGACGAGGGCAATACTCTAATTAATATGCTCACCACCAGGGACTGTTTCTCTTCATCCTCACTAGCAGAAGGTTCTATTTTATTCATTTTTGGAGCATTTTGGTTGACTTATGGATGAAAGAGGGGTGGGACTGTCACGGGGTACTCACCCATGCTGTTCACTGTGCTCTACTTAGTAATTAGTACTTCTATTTATTTTCTCCAAAGACTGTGAAAACACTTCAAGGTCAAGGGCAGCATCATGCATGATTACTGCTCCCCATGCATCACTCAATGCATTTGTGGAATGAATGAGTAAACGAATGTTGGGTGTCCAAATGACATGATATAGGAAAGGCTGGCAAATATCTTCTGACCCAACATCAGTAGTTCAAAAGTTAAACTCATGAAGATATCATTTCCTGCACTGACTTCCACCAAATCAATGCAACCATTCGTTTAATCAACTCTCTCTCTATTAATGGATAATCAACTTCCTTCCAATCTTCCACTATTCTAAACATTGTTATACACCTTTCTGAGTATTTCCTTACTAAAAAGTTCTGGAAAGTCCTAAATGTGGAGTTGTTGAATCAAAAGATCCATTGTTTTTAGGGGGTTTTGATACATCATATCAATAGTTTCCTCCAGAATGTTTACAGAAATGTTTACTCTAACAGCGAGTGCTCTGTGCATCTTGGCAATATCCTCTTCCATCGTTGGGTAGGGAAAAATGAGGTGAAAGTTAAATGGGTACTTCCTCAATTATTAGTTGGGTTGAATATATTTGTGTCTGTTTGCTGGCCATTTCTATTTTTTGTATGAATTATTTATTTCTCATCCACTGTCAATCTTTTCTGTTGGGATTTGGCTTAATTTCTCAGTGTGGCAGAATGTGACTGAGGCTCCAGCCAGGTAAGCAGGCCATCTTGGAAACGGGCCCTGTCTGCATCTTACTTTCAAATGTTCCAGCAAATAAAAGCAAATAGCAAAACATGAACAATATCGAATCTTAGAGAGTAGGCATAAGAATGATTATTGTACCATCCTCAAAAAATAAATAAGTGAAATGTATGTTTGGTGCCAAGGAAAATAAGATATAATCTTCTTTGGTCCTCTCTTGGTGTTTTATTTAGATCCTCAGGAAAACACCTGTCTGCTTCAATGGTGCTGTTAGGGGGCAGGCCCATCTAGAACTAAGTTTCAAAGTGGGTTTGTGGTGCATCATTGGGTCTGGGAACAGCAGTGTTCCCCCTCATGGGGCTGAACTCTAATCTTGAGTACTCCACAGAGTCATGCAGGGTGACCGGCCAATGCAATTTAAGCAAACTCTGAAGGCTGGACCCTGCCAGGGCTGAGAGCCCAGCAAGCCCAGTACGGGGCTGGGGTCTGGTGGTCGGGGAGTGGAGGACAGGGCAGGGGGATATGAGTTGAATGAAAGCATACAGGAATGCCTGATATTCCTTTGCCCACCATGGGGAGCATACTGTGCACTGGCTCCTGGCCCACATGACCTCTCTGGCCTCACTCCTGACCATGCCAGGCTGTCCAGTCCAGTGACCATTGTGTCATGCATTTGAGCCTGGCGGTCGTTTTCTAGGGCGTGACTTAGAAAGTAGAGCACAGATCACTATTGATTGGTGAAGACTGAGAGTTCCCCCTGGGGCTGGAAAGGTTATTGACATTCTTTTATTCAGTCATCCATTCAGTCATTCATTCAAGAAACTGTCTTTGATCAAGTCCTGTTGACCTGGCAATTGGTAGATAAATGAGACCTGGTTCCTGCCCTGGAGGCACCATCTTCACAAGCAAAAACAGTGCTAAAATCTATCATGCAGTATGCCTTACAGATGCAAGCATGGCAGGGGGGGAATAAAGAGGAGGAGTCTCACCCAACCTAGGGATAGGGAGGGGAAAGCAGGGAGCCAGGCAGAGGGCCTTAGGGATGGTATCATTAATAGTGATGGAACGTGCATCATTTTCTTTAATCCTCCTAATAACCCTAAGACCCGATTCTCACCCATCACTGTACAGACAGGGTATCCATGCTGAGAGAGGATAGGTAAAATTCCCTAACATTACCTGTTAACTGTGATGCTGATGAGATCTGAAAGGTGAGATGCCCTGCTCATGAGCTCAGGCCCTATCACTGGGCACTGCTGCCTCCGCAAGGAAGGGGCAGATGGGGCTGAGCAGGAACACAGAAGTCAAGGGTAAGAGAGGCCTAGAATGCAATGAGGTCACCAGAGCAAGGAAAGGGGTACAAGGAGGAAGGGAACTCAGGCCATACCCTTTATTGGCTCAACTTTCAGAGGAAGAGACTATGCTCAGAGAGGTTAAGGAGTTGCCAAGATGCACTGCCCCTCTGGCAGAGCAAGAATTCGGACCATGCTGTCAGCATGAGGACCTGCACCTCTTGCCTCTACAAGGGAGGCAAAGCCAGCTGGGCAGTGGGGTGGGAGATATGGGAGGGAAGGAGCAAGTACCTGTTTTTTTCCCTTCTAGTTAAATAAAATCTCAGAGAGCCAAAGTGCTGGCTAAGCCCTAAGCCTGCGTGTGCACAAGGCCATATCCAAATGCATTTGCTGGGCTGACTGGTTGAACTCCTCTGGACACAGGGCCAAAGCAGGCAAATGTTTAACCAGGGAGGGACACGTCTGTCCTGTGCTTCCCAGAGCCTGCATAACTCAGCCCCAGTGCTGACCCCAGGCACTCCTGAAAAGTGACATGTGAGGTTTCTGCCTGGGGCTGTCCCTCTCCTCATTCCATAGTCTGGGGGTGCTTCTAGGAAGTTCCAAGCCAAAGGGTGCTCTGTTCTGTTCTGGACCCTAAAGGTTAATCAGCTAAGGTACAGCCATCCTCTATAATCAGGTCAGAAAACCTTAGCTGTAGAGGTTATTGTCCCTCCTTTGGTGATGGGGCAACTGAGGCCCAGAGAAGGAAAACCCTTGCTTAGTGTCACACTAGCAGAAGAGGGGTGCAAACTAAGTCTTCTGACACCCAACCATGAGCCTCGTGCTTCCTGCCTTAGTCGGCTCAGGCTGCTACAAAATACCACAGATTGGGTGTCTTAAATGACCAATATTATGTCTCACAGTTCTGCAGGTGGAAAATCCAAGATCAAGGCAGACTCGGTCCCTGGTGAGAGCCCTCTTCCTGGTTTGCAGGCTGCCACCTTCTCGCTGTGTCCTCCCTTGGTGGAGAGAGAGATGTGTGGATCTTCCCTGTCTTATAAGAACATGAATCCCATCATGGGGGCCCCACCCACATGACCTCATCTAACTTGAATCACCTCCCAAGGCCCCCACCCACCTCTAAGTACCATCACACAGGGTTTCAACATGAATGTTGGGGGGGGCACATTCAGTCTGGAGTGCTCCCTGAGATTTGGAGGATGCCCGGGCCCTCTCTGCTTCTGCACCCTTCTGCAGATGCTCTCCCCTACTCCCCCACCCCTTATTTTCTAAAACAGTCCATCCCCTCCCTGGATGCTGAGTTCTCTCCACAGGGGAGGAGGGCTGTTTTATTCATCTCTGCAATGCTGGAGCTGGCTCAGTGCCTGGCACAGAATGGGTGCTGAGGGAATATGTGCTAAGTTCACTTAACAGTCTCTTTTAATGCATCCCACATTCTGCTTCCAGATTAATTTTTTTTGTGGATATGTGGTGGGGAATGAAGGCAGAGGTTCAGCACGTGCTAAGGGCCTGAGACAAGAGTGTCCATAGCCAAAGAACTTGGAAGAATTTGGAGGAGGCCAGTGGCTGGAGCAGAGAGCTAAGAGACGAACCACGAGGCAGTGTACTAGTCTGCTAGGGCTGCTATAACAAGGCACCATAGACTGTGGGTCTTAATCATCAAACTATATTGCCCTAAGGTTCTGGAAACTAGAAGTTTGAGACCAAGGTGTCAGCAGGGTTAGACCCTTCTGAGGCTTCTCTCCTTGGCTTGTGGATGGCGTCTCCTTCCCGTGTCTTTACGTGGTCTTCCCTCCATGTGTGTCTGTGTCGTAACCTCTTCATGTAAGTATACTTGTCCTGTTGGATTAGGGCCCATCGTAGGGACCTCATTTTACCTTAATTACTACTAAAGACCCTATCTCAAAACACAGTCACATTCTGAGGTCCTGGGGTTAGGACTTCAACATATGAATTTAGGGAGGACACAATTCAACCCGCACGGGCAGGACCTTAGAAGGCCTTGTAGAGCCTGGGAGGAAGTTTGGGCTTTATTCTAAGTTGATGTGAGGCCAGCAGAGGGTCAGGAATCAAGTCCCCATGGACTGCTGTGGAAAAGGCGATGCTCATGTGGCACATGGGTGAGGATTCGGGAGGCGGGCAGGGGTTGGAAACAGTCCCCAGGGCCCCAGGCTGTCTGCACCAGGCCTGCAGCAAGGACATGCCTGCAGGGTAGTGACCCCCAAGAGGTCTCTCCTTGCTCCTTCTCCCAGGATCAAAAGTGTTCCAGGAGATGAACAATGGCTGCATGACAATCCTGTTTCTCTGGGGTGGCTTGCCTGACAGGAGCAGCTCATGAGGAACGGGAGACACTATGCGTATTTGTCATTGTGAGAGTAAAGAACAGCCAGCAAAGGAAATGTATGATGGTTAGAAAGGCAAAAAGGAGAAAGCACAAACCATGCAAGACCCCACCAGCTGGAGCCCACCACCACTTACACGTCAGTGCATCTCCTCCCATGCCTCCTCTTGATGCAACAGGGACAATGCAAGTCATTCATCTGTTCATTCATTCGTGCACTCTGCTGGGGGCCAGGTACAGTTCTAGGCTCAGGGAATGTATAGCATCAAGGTTTCTTCTCTGGGAAAATTTGGATTCATCTCTTGCTCCACTTCTCCTTGGCCAGGCGAGTTTGGGGCCGTGACTTCATGTCTCTAGGCCTCTGTGGTAACGTCCCTGAAGTCAGAATTGCTGGCAGAATGTGAAGTGATGTGTGCAAACTGACCTGTGGATGTGCACACGAGGAAGGGCAGTGATCATCCCGGGTGCTCTTCCCAGGCGGGACTGCGCCCCTGCACCGCCATGTGGGTGGCCGCCTCTGGGCTGCACCGGGTCTGTTCCGACGCCCAGATGATCACTGAGATCTTGAATCTTGGGCTGCCCCTTGGAAAATGTCCCCTCTTATGCTCCAGTCTTATCTCTTTGGGTCACAAGGGCCAGTTTACCCCTACCCCTTCAGGCATGGAGGCCCCCCGCCCGGCTCCCATGCGCGGGACCCCCATGGCATCGGTTTGAATCCCAGCCCCGGCTCCCAGAGGCTGTGCGATCCTGGCTCTCACAATCTCCCTCTCCAAGCTTGCCTTCCTCAGACATCAAACAAGAACAACAGTAACGATCCCATGGGCGGCTGTGAAAAGTAGATGAGATGAGGCCTGTGGAGTGGTTTGCACGGCACCTGGACTCCCAGGAAAGGTTAGTGCTTTTATTATCTAAGTTCCATTTGTGAGTGAAATGGAAGTCACTAAAACTCTGTCTGGAAGGCTTTCACAAGCTTTAGGACGGAGAAAAAAGGAGTTAATGGATCTCCCAGCTCTGGTTTATCAGTGCCTCTGGTAGAAGGATTGACGGCTGCAGTTATTGCCTAGGGTTATTATCACAGTTAAGGATGGTGTTCTCTTCTCCATAGGGATGCACTTTCACATGACCAGGGTCCTGGCATTTCCCTCTCGTCTTGTTACACTGGGCCCTAGGCTGTCTTCAAGGACCCCCCACTCGACCCCTCCCCGAGGCTTCAGGATTCTGTGGCCCCTTCCACCTGCTTCCTGCCTCACTTTGAGTGCAGGGACAGCTCTGCTTGGCCCACAGGCCTCTGCTGAGAGGAAGCTGTGGCACCTGGGATGTCCCAGGGAGGGGCTATGTTCTAGGTAGCCCTGCTCCTGCCCTCCCCACCTAAGACTGCTGCATACCTTCCCTCCCTTCCTGCCCTCTGCCACCCCACCCGAGCTATGCCCTTCCAGAGGACTGTCCCCTCAGGAAGGACCAGCAAGATCACACAGGCCTCTTATCCCGGCATGTAGGCCTCGTGGAGATGGGGTCAGGGCTCCCTGACATCACTTCCTGAGGCACAGACTAGATGTTAAATAAAATCAAACCACAGAGGGTGGACAGTATTTCCAAGTTAATGTCTTAAATCCTCCTGGTTGCATCAAGGAGCAGGACTCAGGTTGCTACTGGTGTTAAGGCTTCACTCCTTTTAATGAGGAGAAAGTGGCCTCGGTGCTTGGAACCCTCCCAGGCAACTGCACCTAGCCAGAATCATATTCCTCATTTGCCTTTGATTTTGTTTATTTTTACCAGTGACTTCAGTTTACGATCAGCAAAGTGGTTTCTTCACTCAGAACAATGATACAGTGTTTGCTTTAACTTTTTTATTTGGCTTTATATAAAGGAGTTTATTAAAAATTTTAAAAATGAAGTAATACATTTTACAAATAGCTCAGACTATGGTAAATACTATAAATGTAATAGGCCAACGACTGCCACTTGGGAAGTGTTACTTGGACACAAACATGAGTCCAGGCAGGGAAAATGAGGCCCTGGCAGGGATGCCAAGAAGCCAGTAGGTGGAGAAGCTGGGACCACCTGGGCTGTCAACCTACTGTGCACCTTCATTTTACATCGGCAGTTATTCTTCGCCACCAGCCTGCAAGATGCTATTTTTCCCTGTTACAGTGGTGAAACTGGGTTTCAGAGAGGTTAAGTGACTTCCCCAAAGGCACACAGGTAATGGAGGGAGAGACAGGACTGAGCCTTGTTAACCGGGCCAAAGCTCTTTCCACCCTCGCCTGAAGTCTTCACTCCCCAAACTCCTCAAAAGGGGGAGTCTGAGTTTGTAAGCCCTGAGCTGGCCTTTCTGACAGTCTCTGTCCCCAGTACCAACCTCAGCTCGGATTACACTCTCAGCATAGAGAGAGGGGTTCTCACTGCTCAGCACTGATTCATCTCCAAAAACCGCAGGGACTCCATTTTTTCTCCATCGGGAGCCACGCCTGGCCCATTCAGAACTGTTGTGCCTGCTTGGGCCCTGGGGCCTTTTTATATTAACTTGACCTTTCACACAGCCTTGTGTTACCTCGCCTAAAACCTGAGTGCATGGAGACCCAGAGGGTTCCATCACTTACCCACACTCGCCCAGCTGAGAAGGGGAAGACCCGGTCTAGCTTCACAGCTGACAGGAAGCCCTCTGCCCTTGACCTCCAAATGTCGAGACCCCTCCATCTCCCCTGACCCTAGTACCTCTCTATAGCCCAAGCCCCTTACCTCTGGGCTCCTTCCTGGGGCTGGAAGCACTGGTCACTTCCAGTGCAGAGCCCTGGGGACCCACTGTCCCAAAGGGTTCCTGGGAAGGGGTGGCTTAGGGGTCAGAGGGGAGGCAGTTGTTCCCGGTTCCTCTCCTTAGAGATTCTGCCCCTGGGATCTTTGGCAGAACAGAGGGAAGAATCTAGGCTGGGAAATCAGAACCTCCAGCCTGGACCACTCATGAACTCCTAGGGACCTCAGTTTGCTCATCTATAAAGTGAGGGAGGACTTCAGGAATTGAGAACTCATGGGTGTTTTATGGCCCCCACACATATTTGTTTATTCCTTCCTTCCTTCGTGCCTACCTGTCTGCCACAGCAATTTAAAAAACCAATACATTTCAAACGAACATCTAGCTGTCCCGATTTTTACTTGAAAAGGGCAAATGTGGGCATCACTGGCCCCATTTGCTTCAGGGCAGAAGTTGGCTGGAACAGGGTGTCGGCTGCCCCTGTGTGGGGGGCACCCGCTTTCCAGGGCCGGCCCCGCCCACTCCCCACTGTGGTGCCCCCAGGCCAAGTGTCGGCTGCCTTTAGCAACGTGCTTATTCTGATGGTTTTGTGTAAGGGAGGAATAGTTCTCAATACCTGTGCTTCTCTGCAGTGAAAGAGGAAAAAAGCCCAACAGAGAGTTTGTCTAGGAAAAGGAAATTTCCCTTTCTTTTATCATGTTTTGTTTTTGTTTTGTTTGGGGTGTGTGAATATGCCCACACACACACATCTGCATGCCCATATGTGTGGACCTGAAAACCCCTTCTGATTAATATGCAAAGCGGGTCCCTCAGGACTGTGGTCAGCAGTGGCTGGCTCACCACAGGCAGCCCCCAGGTCAGCCACCCGAGGGACGGGGTCAGAATGTTTTGTTGTATAATTAACACACGGTGTCATTTTCGGGCCTGACCTGGGAACGGTGCCAAGAGCATTCTTGAAGGGTCAGAGGGGAGCGTGTTTACTGTCAGGCTACAGAAAGAACTTCCTTCAGTAAGCCCTTGGGTATTGCAGTCAAGATCAAATATTTAGCCACCCTCATTAGGCACCTACTGGGCGCCAGGTTCTGGACCAGGCCTGCAGACACAGAGACGTCAATTAGATGTAATCCCTGTCTTCAGAAAGTTCTCAGGGCATGGGGAAGCTGACCTATATATACAGGGATAACCACAGAGGGTAAGAAAGTGACAGTACAGCCACAGGGCACTGGAGGTGGGGGCAGGGAGCCAGCAGCCGGGGCAGTGGGCGCAGTGCCTCAGCGTCGAGTCTATCCACCCTTTATTCCCAGCCATGCAGCAAAGGACCATTATCTCTCTAGAGGACCATGTACAAGTGTCTTCTTTTCACATAAATAAACCAGGGATCACTTTTCCTGACTATAAAGTAACTCATTTTTTTCCCCCAAAGTGTTCAATGCTGTGAAATGTGTGAGTTCAACAATAAACGCTCTTCAGAGATAACCAGCGACCAGTGTTGGCTGCACGTATTTCTCCAGCATTTCCTCCCAGGCTTCAGCATAACTTAGGCCCCTGGGGGCTCTCCACATTCCAGACCTGCAGAGAAAGCCCCACGTGGGCCATCTGCTTAATCTTCACAACTGTTCCATGAGGAAAGTTCTATTGGCATGCTACTTTCTACACGAGGACCTGACGCACAGCAAGGGTGGGTCACTTGGTCCTGATCACACAGCAGGCAAGTTGCAGAATCAGAACACCTGGCCCCAGGTCTGAGCCCTTAACCTTGAGACATAGGCCATCAGGTCACTCCCATGCTCACTCTGCGTACTGGCTAGGGTGCGAGACGAGGTATGCACGCAGGTGGACTTATTCCAGAGCACTTGCACTTAATTAACCCCACTGTCTCCTACTTTCAGCGTCATGATTAAATATACACACCTATATTAAAATGTTATTTACCCAAATGCTCTCTTAGTGCACAAAACACCTTGCATTTCAAGTAGATCTTGTACCACTTTGTTGTTACAGACAAAGTGGCCTCCTTCATTTCAAGGTCTGTCCAGAAGTCCAAATTCAAACCTCCCTTAGTTGATCTGGCCAATCTCTTCTTCATGGCTTCTTGGGTGGCTTCCAGTTTTCTGCTCTTACAAACAGTGCTCCCACAGAGATCTTGGCGGAGGCCGGAGAGCATTTTGGCCAGACTGATTCCAAGAAGAGGGGCTGCTGGGCTGACAGTGAGGACACACAGGCCAGACCGGCCTGCCAACCTGCCCACTGGGAAGACTGCTCTGGGGCTCACTTCCGTCAGCTGGAGGAAGGACGTCTAAGCTGGGTGTGTTTGCCTTTTTTCCATTGTGGCCGGTGGCAGGGCTCTCACAGCCTTCATGCACTTTGCATTTTTATCTGTGCTCTTAAATGGCTCTGAGAAGGTCATGATTACAAAAAAAAAAATCAATCATGCAAATAACAAAAGCCACCTTGTGGTCAGTAGCTATTTTCCCAGGAGGACAAGCTCGGCCCAGAGGTCCTTCCATGTAAATTCCGTCAAGGTGCCCCTACCTCCAAGCAGCCCCCTGGCAGCACTCACAGCCCAGAGGACGGAATTTAAGCTGGGCTTTAGCCCTACCTGTTCAGGGTGCAGCCTGACCAGTCTCAACCTTATTCTAGTTAGGGCAGTGAGCTGGACCCGGGCTGCCTGGATTCAAATCCAACCTTTAAATCCTATTAATCATGTCCTGTTGGACAAGCCACTTAAACTCTGTGTGTCAATTTCACAGTGTAAAATGGAGGCTGATTATAATAATAGTGCTTCCCTTATATTGCAGCAGCAGGGAAAATTAAGTTGAAATACCTAAAACCCTTAGAAGCATACACAGTGAAGTATCAATAGATGTTTGCTAACAGGCCGTTAATAATCCCGCTGAGTGGTTATTAAGGAGACCTGACCGTTCCTTCCTAAGGCTGTTTTTCTCCACCGCAAAGGCCTCTTTGGGCTTCAGGCAGGTGTTTCACGGAAAGATGCTGGAGCGAAGGGAGCTGGAATCTTGGCTTTCCCTCCCTTACCATCTACGTGACTTCAGTGACTCTCTCTCCTAATCTGATCTTTATGTTTTAGAGTTTCTTCTATATATTTGAGAGCCATCAGTGTCCCTAGCCAAGAGGGCACCACCAGTGTTGACTCCACTCCCAGGTCAGGGGCGCCAGGACTCAGTATAGGGCGGAAGGTGGGGACTGGGGACCAGGAGGGAGGAGGGGTGTGCGGAAGAATCCAGAAAACAGCACATAGGTTCGGCTCCCGGCACAGCTTTGCCAAAGACCTCAGTGGTGGCCAGGTCCTGCTTCGTCAACCTCCCCGAAGCCCCCCGCAGAGCCTTCCCAATGCCAAGGTGCCGGCAGCCTCCAACACGCTCATCTCCAGGACCAGCTCCTCCTTCAAGACCCAGCCTTGTGCCTCTTCCTCCTCGAAGCTTGGACTTTTTTCCCCCTGGGGTTGTGCCCTCCTGGGGTCCCCCACACCTCTTCTCCTGTACCTGTTTGTAGGTGCTTTGATTCCACTTGGATTTTAGTCACCTGTGAGCTGTTTCTATTCTCCCTGCGAGACTGGTCACTTCCTAAGGGCAGGGCCAGGTGGGGGTGGGGGCTTTGGAGTAGCGAGTTTACTACTGGGCAAGTCTGGGGGCTCACTTCCCAGCTCTGCCTCTCACTACCCCAATATCCTTGTGCAAGGCCCTAAACATCTCTGCCTTAGCATACATGTGCTTACTGGGGGGTGACAGGCCCCCCTTTGCCAGCACCTCCTCTGCCCTCCTCTGCCTGGCAGGCTGCATTCTTGAGGGTACTCGGAGCACACAAGTTCTCTCTTCTCCCTTGTCAGGAGGGAAACAGCGGAGACTCCGAGGTAGCAGGTTTGCCCAAGGACATGCACTCTGTAAGGGGCAGAGCTGAAATATGAGCCCACGTCTGACCATGCCCCGTGCTGCCACCCCCACCCTCACATCCCTCCCTGCCCCACACGGAAAATCAGGAGAGGCATTAGAGGGACTGGGTTTGCATCCTGTGAAACATGGCACACGAATTTCAAATAGAGACTTTGACCTAGCAGCAGCATGTGGATAGTTATTACCTCAACTAGCATGACTTGAGCTTTTCAGTCTGGGTGGAGCAAATGACACAAGCCTTCATCAAGCCTGGAGACCTGCCTGGAAGAGAAAGAGCAGTGGCCAGAATTCAGGAGATGTGAGTTTACCTTCCAGCTCTACCCCAGCGCTGTTCTCTCTGGAGCTTGAGAATCATATTTTCCTCCCTTTTTTGCTGCAAGAATTTGAAAGCAGCATGTGAGAAAACTGTGGCCCAGATCAGACATTAGATAGATACCAATCATGAAAATTCCTCAAGTTTGCCTCGGGGCAAGTAGGGACCAGTGTTTGGCATTGCTTATGCCCCCACATGGTCACAAGCCGCCCAGAGGAAACTGCAGTTTGGAACAAGGCAAGAGCCACGCTGTGAGCGGCGGTCTCTGCATGTCCAACCCACGTGAGCTGGTGGGCACTTTTAAATACTAAACTTGACCACTCTGTTCATCTATACCACGCAGCACACACACTTAGGGTGTTTACATGACAACTCAGAAATGCAGACTCGGTGGCAGACACAGCTGAGGTCTATGTCCTTTCTGTCCCCGGCTGTTTATAATGTTACTGGAGTTTCTTTCTGCCAAGCAGGAACGGCCTGCTGTCTTGCACTCCACTTGTTTTATGACTTCCACTTATAAACTGGGTTAGGGTCTAACCAGATGAGGCCTGACCCAGTAAAGAGCCCATGGAATGTGAACATTTCTACTTGTCTCTGCGGTGAACACACGCAACACCTTGGCTGAAACTGTCCGAGATGTGGTACTCCCCAAAGAGGTGGCAGTTTGGGAATGGTGCAAAGAAGGCTGGAAGGAATCTGGTCCTGGAAAACTTTGTTTCTCACTCCACTGGGTCCTTTCCTCTAACTGGCATAATGGAAGAGCATTCCAATACCAGGTCCCTAGGCCAACAGTGAAGTCCTGGCTGTGTGACTGAGAGCAAGTTACTAAATATCTCTGGGCATCACTGTCTTTGGCTGGGACAGTTCCACATATCTGCGTGGGTGGTAAGGAATAATAAGAGAGAAAAAGCAAACATAGTGCTGGCAGATGGACAATGCCGGCTTTATGCAGTTGTTTTTTTTTT
>JAQQAC010000291.1:0-14506 GCA_029783875.1 Phataginus tricuspis
AAAAAAAAAACCAATACTCTGATTTCTCTTCCTCACCCTTTGATGACATCCTGGACCAATAGATCAGATTCTATGACTTTCTGATCACTTCCTAATACAGGAACAGTTCCATTTTAAGGTGACAACTTCCTTTTAGGTATTAAAAACCCCAGTCCCATTTAAATCAAAGCCTTAATCACAAATATAATTAAAAACTTTGGCCCACCCTCTAGTGCAGGCCTGGTTCTTTATCCCGCCTCTTCCAACTCTACCCTAATGTTTCCCACTTCCCTACCAGCCAGCTCCTCTACAAGTGGGTAGAGGCTGGAAAGGTAGACTTAAGGAGGGTTTCTGCTTGATCCCATTCGACAGGGACCAAGGGTAGGGGGTCTTTGGTGACAGGCACGATTGTAATTTGGTTATTTAGAACAAGGGTGTACTCAACTACTTCCTGCTCTCAGCTTTAATACTTCGTGAATATCCAATAGCAGGTACTCTATGAATCTGATTTTTAAGTCAAATTTCCAAATTGGTATATGTTAGCTTAAAATTATTCAGTAGTGCTGGGCCCAACTAGGCCTGTCTATGGACTGTACGTTGCCCATGGGCCGTCAGTTCAAGGGCTCTGGGTTAGAACGATTTCTAAAGTTTCTCCCAGTCCTCATTGTCTATGAATTTATGATTTTCCAAGGTTTAGTAAGAACCCCTGGAGGTCATCTAAGCTACTTCTCTTATAAGCAAGGTTTCTCCCCTTTCCCTCCCCACTAGGAATTCTGGGTGGCCGAGGCTCTTGGAAATGCACATCCT
This sequence comes from Phataginus tricuspis, assembly GCA_029783875.1. Classification (NCBI taxonomy): domain Eukaryota; kingdom Metazoa; phylum Chordata; class Mammalia; order Pholidota; family Manidae; genus Phataginus; species Phataginus tricuspis. The sequence continues at coordinate 787 of JAQQAC010000291.1, forward strand.
GAAAGGATACCACCGTCCTGGAGAAACCAGAGAGGAAAGGGAGGGCCAGCAGGTGGCAGGAGAGAGCAGCACGGGTTGTGGTTGGGCTGTCCTGTAAGCCCATACTGTGTTACAGGTGGATGGAAGGTTGAACACTGGACCTCAGTGAGTGTCCTGCCACCAAGAATCTTGAAGCACGTCTGGGAAAGCTGTGCTTATCTAAGGAGATGGAAGTCCTCAGAGCTCTTTGCTATTAAAATGTTAGAAATGTGGGGTGGAAGGTGCCTGAACCTTCTAAATGGCTATCAAAACATAATGTTTACATTTAAAAACAAATCCGTTGTTATAGAATCAGCTTCTAGCGTTCCTTTGCAGGCATAATGCACAGGTTTCATAAGGTGGGATTGCATAGAATCGTAACCTGTGGCGGTTGGAAGGGACCGTAAGGTCGTCTAAGCCCACGGTACTATTCTGTGCCCTTCACAGTGTCCCGAAGCAGAATGTCTCCGCACAAATGCATCCAGAGAGAGTTCTTTATAAAGCCACTTGGCTATTACAAAGACACTTTGTTGAGCCAAAGTCAGCCTCACAGTGACTTCTACCCCACGATTTTGTCTTCGGGAGCAACACGGGGCAAGTTGAATTCTTCCATGTCACAGCCTTGAAAGGTTTAAAGACAGCTGTCAGTTGCCACATGGGATTACTCCTAAACATCCCATTAGTTAGGAAAAGCAGGCATCTGGGGACAGAGACACCTTCTTACATCCCATGGGGCAAGTTCCCCTAATTCTCTCATTTTCCCAATTCCCAGAAAAGGAGTAGCTCCCCAACTGTGCACGGTCCCCAGCCATGACCCCACGCTCAAGCAGAGCGGAGCAGAGGAGAGGCCATTCTCCGCATGTAGCCCAGATCACCTGACTCTTCGACTTGCATTGTCAACAAAACCCCTGAGTCTTTTCCACACATCTCACTGATTAGACTCTTGGGGCCACGGAGGATTTTTTTGGACCAAAAGACATTAATCCAATTCCCTTTTAATTGTTAACTGTAAAATGTAATCAATACCCAAAAGCATGCATAGAAAGATACACTCATTTTCAAGAGTAATAATAACATAGACACCTGTGTTCTATTTCCCAAGCTAGGAATTGGAGCCTTCCCCAAAGCCCCCTTTGTACCTGCCCCCATTCACATCCCTTCCTTCCTTCCCAACTCTCCCGACTCATGATAATCATCCCCATGGCTTTTATCCCCTATATGCATTTCCCCAAGCATACACTGTTCAGTTCTGTTTTGATCTTTATATAAATGGCATGTTTTTGTGATTTTTTTCTGACTTTTCTTCCATTCAATATTATGTATTTGATTAATTTTCCCTATCAAAGGTATCTTGTGAGAGCCTAGTGAGTTAATTGTGGCTTGAATTATTTCCTCTGACATAATCCCCTTCACAAATGTGTGTACATATTTATTCAACATTGCTTCTATGTTGTCAGCCAAAAAATTTTTTAAACATTGAATGAGGTAGGTCTCATTACCTTCAGCAAACTTCTAGAAAATTTACTTTCTGACTGAGATTAATTAATTATTCAGCACTCTTTTTACATATCTAGTAACTTATCTTCCTAATTCTACTTTAATCTGGACTGTTTTTCCCCTACTTGTTCACATGGTTATCAAAAAACATCTTGCTTGAAGTCCAAATAAAATATATTCACATTTAAATATATTTGCATTTTCCTGATCTTCCAGTCCAGCAACCTTGTCAGGAAAGGTTCAGAGAAGCCTGGATTGGCTCCTAGAAATTGCTGTGACATTTTCTAAATAGCATAAAGCAGCCCTTTGGTTTCTGTAATTTTGCCTGAGATTAGATGGCACGCTTACCCAGCCCAGAGTTGTGGGAAATGATCTTTAGCCTCTGGAAAATCAGAACGGTGCTTTCCGATCTTTTGTTTTCCGTGGTTTCTGAAAGTTCAGAAGGAACACCTGCGTGACCTCCTTCACAAGTTTTCAGTATGCACAGTCCTTTCATCTAGGCTGGGAAGTTACGACTTGGAGAGGACAAGAGGTACTAACCCACTGAGATAAGTAAGGCATTTTCATGCAGAGCAGGGAAGAGGACCCAGCTCTTAATGACTGGTTTCCAGAAAGTGGTAGATGAAGTCATGTTAAATCAGCCGTAGGCATGGGATTAAGAATTTGAGGGTGAAAGGGCAAGGCTGAGATAGTCATGGGGGTAATAAAAACATTAACTATTAGGAGGAATGAATCAGATTGCCAGAAGGAAATGGCAGAGCTAGAATGATTTGTAGTCGGTCCATTTAGCATGGAATAATAACTTTCTCCACCAGCCGGCTCCCAGCCAAAGCACAGGAGAGGAGTAGGAGGACAGGATAGTCAAAGGCCGAGGGGGACAAGCTAAGGGGTGAGTTTAGATCAGTTTAGGCATTTGTGAGGGCAGCACCAAAGGGGCTGGGGGGCTCCAGGTTCCAGGGCAAGGGAATCGGGTGGAACAAGAGGAGGTGTGGGCCCGGGGGTATGGGCTGGCTTAGGGGAGGGGGTCCTAGGAGAGGTGAGTGACAGCTGTGATGGGAATGGCTGTGCTGGGAAGGATATGGCAGGAATGCCTGTGGTGGAGTGACAGCGTGGCCTGGGGAAGTGGTTCCACGTGCTGTGGAACAGGCCAGGGTGAGGCCGGGAGGGTTGGGGGCAGGCCCAGGTGGGGCGTTGCCAGGCAGGTTAGCACCATCCATTATATGCCAGCTGCGAGGGTGGAAGGGGAAAGTACCAGACCCAGACAGCGGGAACATTGAGGGGGACAGCAATGCGTTCATGGTCTGGAAGCCAGAGCAGGGAAGGAGGCAGAGTTTCCTACATGGCCACAGCACATGACGGCAGTGGGAGACGCCCCCATAGGGCAGGGAAAGCCACTGTGCTGGAGGGGAAGGGTGAGAGAGAGAGCCGTTCAGAGCGGATGGAAATTCGCAGTGATAAAGCTGGACTGGGATGGCTTGTGAGAGCAGCCCTGGGGCGAATATGCGAATACGCGCTCCCTTGTGCGTAGGTGCTGGAGCCCAGAGTAGGTGTGAACAGAAATGATGAGCCTTCTGCAAGCAGGGCCTGCCTGGGTCACTATCCGTCTGCACGCCCGCAGGAGCAGCTGCCCCAGCGGGGGGAGTTCATCTATCCATTCGGCACAGTATTTGCACGCTCCCCTGGGCATACAAAAATGTGTGAGACCTTTGGAAACATGTGTTGGCTTCCAGATTCAAACAGGAACCAGTACAGTCTAAGACATATTTAAACAATGTCTACAAATGTAATCCTAATTTGCCATCCTTCTTTTAGATTGAACATTCATAAACATGGCATTCCATTTTTAACTCGTAACTTAGCAATACACATTGATGACTGAGAAAGCGTGATCCTCTGTAAACTAATTGAGTTCATCAAAACCAAGCAACATTGGAATCATCTGGGGTCCTGGGTTTTCCTGGCAAGCTCCCCAGTCCCATTGACTTTATTTTACCGGAGACCACTAGGGCTGATCTCAATTGTCCTTTATCAATCATTGCCAAAGCCACACCTAACGACTGAAACCCCAGGACCTTTATGGGCCATAAACCAACACTACCCCCGTTCTTGTTTTATTTATTTTTTAATTTATTTTCTGCTTTATTATTTATTTATTTTTATTGCTTGCTTTATTTTTCTCCAATAGCATTTGTCACCATCTACCATACTACCTATTTTTTACATCTATTTGTTGAGCTCCATCCCATGCAGGCTCCCATAAAGGCAGGGATTTTGGTTAACTCTGTACCCCAATATCTAGAGCAGCAGTTGGCTCATAGTAGTCATGCAACAAATATTTGTTGAGTAAATGAAATTTTCGAAAGTGAAGTTTAAAAATACTTCAGATTTTACAGCAATACAAATATATATTTAATGGGTGATATGAATTCATTTTATTGCATTTAATGTAAGGGGGGATGGGGCTTCCAGAAAGTAATAGGGGTGTGGATGATTTTTAAGTGGCCTTTCTCATGAAATTAATGAATGAAGCTGGAAAGGACTTTAGAGATCAGCCAGAACAGAGGTGTGACCTGATTTTTTTTTATTAAAGTATTATTGATATACACTCTCATGAAGGTTTCACATGAAAAAATAATGTGGTTACTACATTCACCCATATTATCATGTCCCCCCGCATACCCCATTGCAGTCACTTCCCATCAGTGTAGTAAGATGCCAGAGAGTCACTATTTGCCTTCTGTGTGCTACACTGTCTTCCCCATGATCCCCCACACACCCTGTGGGTCCATCATAGTACCCCTCAATCCCCTTCTCCCTCCCTCCCCCACCCCTCCCCTTTGGTAACCACTAGTCCCTTCTTAGAGTCTGTGACTCTGATGCTGTTTTGTCCCTTCAGTTTTGCTTCGTTGTTATACTCCACAAATGAGGGAAATCATTTGGCACTTGGGGGTGTGACCTGATTTTATCATCCAGGGTGTGGCAGCACCTGGACTAGAACCAACGTCCTGACTCCAAGGCCAGCACTATTTCTGCATCCTCCCCTCTCAACCAATCCCCCACCACTCCCCCACCACACAGTGGGTAGAGGATGTGTGGGGCATCTTAGCAAAGATGGGCTTACCATGAAACCAATGATGCTTAAGTTATAGGGTTTGGAATCAAAATATTAAAAGATAGGCACTGAAGTCTTGTTCTCATTCCTGATTCTATCCATTCGTTCTCCCACGCCCTGCTCCCCTAGATTATCCTTCTTTTTTTTTTTGCTGTGTTCTTACCGCTCGCTATTAGATTTCACCTGATGTTGATTTGGGCCATTCCTGGTGGCATTAGTTTTAAGAACTTAGTGAAGATGGTGTCTGACAGGTTTCTCCACTGTAAATGTGCATATTTCCCACTTTGTACGGAGAAGGTATTTGGTGTAGTGATCCTTTTATGCAGTTATTCCATTTCTTATCCCACTCTTACATGCTAGTTTTAACATCTTTTGATTTTTTTTAATGAATTATTAGTATGTGGGCTGTAAAGTGGGTTCTAACATCATCATTCTTTCTGAATTTATTAGTTGGCATTTTATTATATGGAAGAGTTTTCTCTTCTTCCCATCTATTTATTCATATCAATGTAACTTTTTTTTATTACACCAAAGGGATTCATTTCTATTGATTTCATTGTTTGATGCTTAAATTGTTCCAGATTTGACAAACAGGAGCCCTATGCTAGTTTCTATGTCCTTTTGACATGTCCCCATCATTCTTTTAGCATTTCCTTAATTTGTGGTTATCAATAAAACAGTTCCAGGCTCATTTTGTACTTTCCCTGCCCTGGGAGTCAGTCATTTCTCCATGGACTCCTGGTTCCTTTCAGAAGAGAATGGTATTTAAATGCCAAGATATCAGGGTCCAGTGTGCTCATTTCTACTGGGGTGTGCTACTCTCAGACCGTCTCAGTGGAGACAGACATATCCCTTTGCATCTCTATTTATGTATCTATTATCTCTCCATCCATCTCTTAAACCATGAATTCACACTGATATATATATTTTTTATATATATAATTTTTTTTTTTTTTTAAGGAATCAGCTCATGCAATTGTGAAGGTTGCTGGCAAGTCTGAAGTCTGCATGGCAGTCTGGCAGGCTGGAAATACAGGCAACGGTTGACATTGCAACCTTGAGTCAGAAGGCTGGAAACTCAGGCAGGATTTCTAGGATGCAGTTTGGAGGCAAAAGTCCTTCTTTGGCAGACTTTGCTCTTAATGACCACCTGAATGATGGAGAGTAACTTATTTTGCTGAAAGTCTACTGATTTAAATATTAATCACATCTTAAAATGTACCTGCACAGCAACATCTAGACTGGGATTTGATCAAATAACCAGGCACCATGGCCTGGCCAACTTGAACACGTGAAATAACCGAGCCAGCAGCACAGTACAGTGACCAGGGTGTGCTAGCTGCTACAACAAATAATCCCTAAATGTCGGAAACAAAAAAGATTATTTCTTGCTGATGGTAGTCTGGTATTGGTGGGCACATCACAGAGACTTTCAGGAGCTCTGTTCCTTCTAATTAGGATCTCTACATCCCCTAAAGCCTTGGAAACCTCCATTGGAACCTATACATCCAGCCAGTAGGTATGAGAAGAGAGAAAATGGAGGCTGGTACATGGGACAGTTTGGAGGGCTGGGCCTGGAAGTGGCACTGAATCACTTTGCTTACATTCTGTTGGCCAGAACTCAATCAACAGCCAGTGCTGTTGCAATGGACACTGAGAATTGTTGCTCTGCTGTGCCCAGGAGAAAACAGGAAACGTTTTGAAAAACAATTAGCCAGTGTCTGCCCCATGTAAATACACAGGTCTGTACTTTTATTTTTCGCTAATACGTTCTGGAGATCTTCCTTATTAGTACAGAAAGAGCTTCCTCATTCCTTTTTAAAAACATCTGCAGGGGTTCCATTTTATAGATGTGCCACAATTTATTTAATTAGTCCCACTCAGGCACTTGGATTGATTTCCAATCTGTTGGAATGTTGAAGTGAATTGTCTATTTAGAGTTATTTTGTTCATGTGCAGGTAAATCTGTAGGATGAATTCTCAGGAGAGAGATTACTAGCTTGAAGAGGGAAATGCATTGTAATTTGGAAAAATTTGTCAAATTGCCCCCTTCGAGAACAGTTCTCTTATTAAGAGTCAAGTTGATCATTCTTTGATAGGCCATTTGTATTCATTTCCTGTCTTTGTCCACATCCTTCTTGACTACTTGACTGTAGGACCTCTGGTACTAGGAAGATGAGTTTTCTGTCTATGACATAAGGTGCAAATATTTTTCCCAGTTTTCTATTTGCCTTTGGACTTTGCATAAAGTTTATTTTCCATGCAGAAATGTTTCATTTTTATATAGTTGAGTTTATTAATCTTTTCTTGTGTGGCTTCTAGATTTTGAGCCTTCATTAGAAAGCCTTTCCCATTGTGAGAGACTGTGGAGAACAGACCAGAACAGGGCCAGACTGGAGGCAGAGAAACCAGTTAGGATGTTGTTACAATTGCTCTGGGAAGGATGGAGAGTAAGGTATACTTGTCACCAACTTGATGACAGGTTGGTATAAGCAGTGGGGTGAGGGAGGAGGTGAGTGATTGAGGTTTCTGGCCAGTTGGTGTTCTGAAGAGTATAGTAAGCTTTCCCATTGTTTCTGAATTTGGGGCTGATTTGGGGAGGTGGAGGGTGGGGGTTAGAGCAGAACCCTAGAATGGAATGTGTTGTGAAGCTGTTTTATTTACCTTTCACCTTAGCATATCCAGCTACTATTGACTTTTGTGCTATTAAGAAATAAATTATGTCATAAAGTAAATGAAGCAGGCTTATCTTGTTCCCAAAGACAATATAGAGCTCCCTAAAACCAAGAAGCCAAAAAAAGACATTAAAGGGACTGAAAAAGAAAACTGCAAATCGCCATTATACATGTAAAAAGATGATCAACTTTACTCGTAATAAGATCAATGCAAATTTACACTGCAAGAAGTAGCAGTTCTCGTCTGTCTGATGGATAAAAACTTGAAGTCTGACCACATATTTTGATTCTGATAACTCCAGAAGATAGGGGGTAGAATCTATAAAAAGGCAGATCTTGCCTCGACCCCTGAGTTGGATCTTAAGGTCCCAGAAGACTTAGAATCGAGCACGGGAGAACGTAATGGACGAGGAGGGAAATCCTGCCCTCCTGCTTGTCCCCTTTCTGTGGCCGGCAGGGTTGTTTATTTGTCACCGGGTTTCTCAGTCATTTCCATTCTTTCTTCCCGACCTAGCTAACTTACTCACGGACCAGTATTTACTGAGCACCTCCCACGTGCCAAGAACCACTTCAGGTGCTGAGATACTTTAGGGACCAAACCGCGAAAGTTCTCTGCCTGGCCACAGAACGTCCACTCTGATTGAGCCTTCTTTCCTCTGTCTCTGTAATTCTCGATCATAAATTCTGTTTTTCCATAGTTTCTGCTTTCCCAGACTTTGGTTTGTCAAGGCCCTTCATGGCCCCATGGCCCAGATTCTCTCAACATCTGGATGGACATCTGTGTTACCCCTAATCTGTTATAACAGTGCTGCATTGAATAGACTCAAACACATGTCTTCTCCTTTTTACACCAGTGAGTTGGAGCCTGGTTGGGTTGAGGAGGGTGTCTGTGTGGAAAGTCAGTGGCAGCAGCCTGGAGTGGGGTGCCAGGGCCCCAGGCAGGTGGGCAGAGGGATCCTCATACGAGTGGAAGTGGTACCAACCGTGGGACATCATGGGGGCACTGGACAAATGAACAAACAGATTATAGATAATGGGAGTGATTGTCTAACCATGGGAAAAGGTATCCCTCCAAATACAGGAAGGGAGAAAGCAGAGTGGACCCTGTAGTATTGGACTGGAATTAAACTCATGGCCTCCCATAAATATGTACGGAAATAGAAATAAATATAGATGTGTGTGTTTGTGACAGGGTGTGTGAGTGTGTGTGTGTGTATGTGCATATTTATCTCCCCTAGCTATGTCTATTAAAAGAAGTCCTAAGAACACAGACACCCCATAAAGCAATCAGCTCATCTGATATCCTGATCTTGGTTTCTAAACATCATTCCACTCTAAAAGGTCCTTTGGAGAAATGGCTTACTCTACAACTGGGATAGGCAAAGTGCAAGAGGGGCCTAAGCCTAACGGGTATGGGTCAGAGAGACACAGAACTAGTCTGAAGGCGCATCAGTTGACCATGCGTGGGATTTGAGCATAAGACTCAATAATGACTTCAGTAGGTTATAACTCATTAAATAAAATAGGAACACTTGAGTCCATATAATATAAATGTATAAATGAATCAATTGAAAGTTTGACAAAGAATAGAGTATTTAGCAGACCTCTCCACAAAACACTCATTAATTACAGAGGAGAAAAGCAGTGGTCCGCAATGGAGAAGCCTAGCAGGTACTACCTGGATGGAGTGATCAAAGTGAACACCATTTGTCAGAGTGAAATCATGCGCCACCTACTAGGACACAATGACATCATCTCTGTGATGTTTTTGTCCTCCGTGCACAACCTGAAACGAATCATTAGGAAAATTCAGACGAACTCAACCTGTAGGGCATTCCGCACCGTGGCTGCCCTATGATCTTCAAAATATCAAGGGTGTGTGTTTCAAGGAAACACAGGAAACTGTTCCAGACCGAAGGACGTTGAAGAAACATGACAGCTAAATGCAATGTGCGATTATGAATTGTATCTTTTTTTGTAAGGACATTGAGACCATGGCAAAACAACCTGATCTGGGTGATTGTACTGTGCTTATATGGAGGAAAATGATCTTTTTGTTATTGTTGGAAATACAGCTAAAGTATTTGTGGGTTACGGGACGGTAGTTCATGCCAGCAGTTTATTCTCAAATGGTTTGAGAAGGAAAGTTCTTTGTCCTTGACTTGCAACCTTTTCATAGATTTAAAACTTTTCCCAAAGTAAGAAAGATGGCATCAAAAGTATTTATTTCCTATCTCTGTTTATGAGACTCAGCAAAAGTGAACAACCAGTAGCGATGAGGGCCTCCTGTCATCAGATCATGAATTTTAAATACTGTTTTCCACCAAAAGGAATCAAAGTTCTTTAAAGAGAGTCATAGTACAGGTCCAAGGTGGAAAGTACACAAGATAAGCCAAGAACATTTTACCATTCCTGAAAGCAAGGAACCCATCAAAGACGACTGACGATGGGTCAGAAAATTAAGGAACAATCTCGAGGAAGCCAAAGCTGGGACCGTTTGAGCACAAATAAGAATAGTAAGTGCGATAGGTAGAAACACATCAAAATTGTTAAAACCCATGAGTTCCTAATAATAAAAATAATAAAAAAGAATCCATAGGTCATCTTTAGGTGACATAATGAGGGAACTCATTTTGAACACTGGAAAACAAAAAAAGGAAAGGAATCAAGAATTCAATCTGCCTTTTCTACAGGAATTCCTATAGGAATATTCTAAAGCACTTCCTCAAGGTAATCATTTTTGAGGAGAAAACATTGCTCTGTGAAAGAAGTCCAGTTGGTAAGTGAAGATGTTCTCACCATTCTGTGAAGCCCTTATGAGCTCGTGAACCTAGATAATGATCACCACCATCCCTCAACATCACAAGAAGAGAGGCCAGAAGACACTATGTCTTAATGGGACATCAACCCATGAAGTATTCTGGTTCAAAATCACACCTCGCATCTATGCATCTAACTATCAGTTTACAGGACATGCCTGGGACCGAGGGACATGTGTTTAAAAATGTGACCAGCATAATTCAGAATATGGGAAACACTATAGAAAAATGACCTGGTTTCTTCAACAAATCAAGTTTACAAGGAAAAAGAGGGAGCAGGAACCTCTAGTTTCAAAAAGACTTAAGAGATGAGATGTATCCACCAAATACTATATGGACATTTGGGGGAAATGTGAACACTGACTGCATATTTGATGATAATACGGATTTGTTTCCAAACAGTCCATTTGAAGACATAGAGAGTGGAGTGGGCAATGATGCAGTTGAAAGTGTGGCCATGACTTGACTTTTCTTTAATTTGGGTGATCAGTACATAGTAGTTCCTTGCTCTTCGCTTTTGTATTGCTTTAAATTTTCCATAATTAATATTTCTAAATGTTGTTGAGCCCCATGTGCCTATTGATTTCTGTCCAGGTTTTTCTGGCTCTGGTGCCTCCCTTAGCCTGCCTTCCACGACTTCCGAGGGAGCAGGCGATCCTCTGCCACATAGTGGTTGCCAGAAAACCTTCCTCCTCTGTCCATGCAGTGACCAGGCAGTAGAAGTGAGAGAAAAGGTTGATGAGGCCAGCAGCCTCTTGGACCTAGAGCCTCCAATAACAAATGTAAAGAGCCCTGGTGAGGCTCGAATATCTGAGGCAGTATACATACAGGAGAGCCTCTATGCAGAAAATGATATGCAGGTGTAAGGCGAGATTGTTTTTATTTTCAATTCTTTCTCCTGAAGAGGATTTTTCTTGGCCGCAGGCTCTAAGAATATAGGAAAAAGGAGTATGGCGCCATCGTGTAAGCCTGAGAGAAGTCTCTCTTTGATTTTCTGCAACCACATACCACTGAATTTGCTGACCTGGGGATCCTGACACCTGGGTCCTAGGGTGGAGCTGCCTGGGGCAGCAGGGAGGGAGTTCTGGAGGGAGGGTGGAAGGGACAGTGGGTGGGGTCTTGCCCAAGTGATGAAGTATATGAATCAGAGTTGACTGGAAACAGGCCTCAGCGGTAGGTGGGCCATGCAAATGACACAGCTGGGTTTTCTGGTTCTGTCTGTGGGCCAGCATCCCACGTCTCTGGGCACAGGAGGGCATTTTGGAAAGTCAAACAGCTGCCTGCCTGGCAAAGGCGTTCCACTGCTCCTCTGGGTCTGGGGGAGTCCGAGGGTGGGTGACTCCGAGCTGGCTCCTTTGGGACTTGAAGCATCCCACCCAACCCCTCCACCTGCCCCCACGTTGAACCTCAAAACTGTCCAAGGAAGTGCACGGCTGGAGCTTCATGGACCAGAAAGAGTCCCTTAAAGAGGAAATCGGGGTGGCATGGAAGCCTAGGTGGGTGGGCAGAGGCCACAGAGCTGTGGGCAGGAGGCCTGGGCTTCTTTCTAGTCCTGCCTCTTCCTGACCTGGTCACTTCCTCCTCCTCCCTGGGTTGGAGGCACCCCATGTCTTGAGTAGGGCCCAGAAATATTTTCTTGTAAAATCTCGTCCAGCGGTTCTGATGATCACCCAAGCTAGACACCGTGCACTCAACCAGATGGTCACTAAAGCTTCTTCTAACCTTGCTTTTTGGAGTCTGGTCCTGCCTGACCCTTTTGCTTTCTCTCATTCATTTAATTACATAAACAAATAGATGGGAATTGCTCATTCAAGGGGGAATGAAAAGAAAACTGACATTTCTTGAGAAGACAGTCTGTCCTGGGTACTCTACTAGCTTCATCTCTGTGCTCTATGCCCAGAAGACAGTCATAGATAATTAGTGTACGTTCAGAATAACATTTCCCCCTTTTCCTGCCTCTGAAATGCAAGGACTACTTGGGGGTAGAACTCCTTACACTCTAAGGGGGAAGCATGGAAATGAAAACTCACATTTCTTTTTGCTATTTTATTTACACTTAATTTTTTAAACTAAAAGAAATTTCATGAAGGAAACATCTGTATGTGGTTTTAAAGTCTGAGATGAAAAAATAATAATCATCTGGTTTACCTCTACCTCCATTCCAAAACTCTCCCCCAGCTTACCAACCTGGACAACCACTTTCATCCACTTATTTTTGTAGTTATTTCTATAATATAAAGTAATATGTTTATACCACTTTTTTCTTGATGTGTGAGTTTAGACATAATATGTTTATTGACATTTGTTATGATAGTACTTGAGATATTGGCTGTCTTATTACCTCCCACCTGCTGTTTCCCTGTCCTCTCAATATAGTTGAATCACTGTTTTTTTTTTATATCAGTAATCAGGGTTTACATCATGAAGACTTTGTAAATATTGTTTGTGGCAGAGTCAAGCAGAATACTTTCCTGTTTAGCTTTTCCTGTTGCATTCTTTCCTGTTTCGTTTTTTGTTTTTCCTGGAGTTATCAATTACTTTTTTTTATTTGCATTGTCGTCCATACTTCTTTCCAGAAGCTCTATCCTGTAATCTATCACATCATTTATGTTATCAAGTCTATGTTTTTTCTAGAGAGCTTCCTTTCAGAGTCCTTCATTATTCTCCAGTCTGTACACCTCACTCCCTAAGTCTGCTGTAGACCGTCCTCTGAGACTACTTCACCACTCTTCTGAGTTGCAACCCCATTTTCTGGAATCTATGAATTTTTCTATCCGGGTTTACTTTTTGTCTTGCTGGCACCTGTTCTTCCATAGTTTCCTAAGACAGTTTGAAGGGGAGCTAAATTATCCAAATATTTGCATATTTGGAAAACTCTTGTGTTCTTACACTTGGCTGATAGATTAGGTACAGAAATATAGACTGAAAATAAATTCCATCATAATTTTAAGATACATGTGCCCTGGAGAAGTCTAATGCCATTCTTATTCTTTTGTGTATATATTTTTTTCACTTTATGCTTGATGTCCTGGAATTTTAGGATCAAATTCCTAGGTTTAGGTCTTCTAAAATTCTATATTCTGGGCTCTTGGTAAATTCCTCTAATCCAGTGAGATATACTCTTTAGTTCCGGGAGCATTCCTTATATTTTTTTTACATATATATATTTTTTTCTTTATTATAGCATTCCTATTATATTTTTTCCTAATTTCTTCTTTTCCCTTTTTGTCTCTGGAATTTTTGTTAGTCAGTTATTGAACCTTTTGGATTGATACCCTAATTTTCTTAAGTTTTCTCTCTTATTTCTTATTCTTATGTTCTGCTTTCTGGGAAATGTTTTCAGTCGTCTAAACTTTCTGATGAATGTTTTATTTTATCTATTAATTTCCAAGAACTATTTCTTGGTAAATGATTATTCCTTTTTCATAGCACCTTGTTCTTGTTTTATGGCCTCTCATCTTTCTATCTTATGAGCTTTGCTGTCTGTTCATATTTAAGAATGAGAAACTACAAAAGGTGATCAAAGCTCTGTGTTGCCTGTCACTTTAGGGTGACTAAGATGAGACTTTGCCATTTCTTTGGAAATCACTCCCCCCCCC
>JAQQAC010000305.1:0-13576 GCA_029783875.1 Phataginus tricuspis
AAAAAAAAAACTATATCAAAAAGGAAAACACACCCATCTCAGAATCCATGAGCCCACTTGACATGAATCAGAGGGGAAAGGCTGTGCAATTGCACCTTTGTAGGAAGAAGAAGAGCTAGACGCGTTTCAGCATTTCAGAAATATCTTAGTTCCCCTCTCCTAGGTTAACATGGAAATGGAAAAATGAAGCAAAAAGAAGCCTTCCTTTTCGTAAATGAAAAATCTCTAACCCAGGGAACTCACCTGGTCATTGCAAATGTATTTGAATAGTCCTTGTTGTATCCATTAGTCCCACTGTCATGCATCTACATTTCAGCACCCACTCTGTGTCAGACACCAATCTAGACCCCTGGTGTGCCCCATAGTGTTAGGTATGGAAAATATCACCCAAGCCTTTGATAATTTCTAAAACTCTACTGTGGCAGATAACTCATGTTTAGTTCCCCACCACCACCACCACCACTTGAATTTCTAGTAGGACCAGGTAGATTAGCACTTTAAGCAAATTGGAGTTGTCAATCAGACTCAGCCCCTGTGATAGGCCAGCTAAGCCTCAACATCGGTAACACTCTATTTTTTCCCAGAGTCACCATTTGGCAAGAGCTGCACCTGCTGGGCAGAGTGTGTGGTGGGGAAGGTCTGTGACACACCCTCCCACACAATGAGCAAATACAGTCTTGCAATAGATGGGACTTTTTACCCTGCTGTTACCTTCATATTGCTTTTTCTTGATTTTCCACAGCCAATCTTTTTCTGAACTCTATAGAAATGTTCCTGACCACCCCAAGCTCTCGACAACCTAATGCCAGTATGTAGTGTTTTTCAGTAAATTCCCTGTTATGTCAATAAAGTCTCTCTAAACACTGCTTGCTGTTTGCTCTCCTATGTGTGTCTGCTACATACACTATGGCTTCTACATACCTCCTCAGCCTGCATTAATTCCAGAACCCACCACCAGAGGGTGCATGCCCAGAGAATGACAAATACATTTAATAGTCTAGAATTAAACATAATGGTAAGTGTGTGGTCTAGACTTTCCTCTCCCTTCCTTCTTTATCCAAATACAAATGAATACAAAAGTCACTTGTGTTCTCACCTGCCTGATATCACACAAGTTTCCTACCAAGAGGCAGGGCCTAACTGCAAGGCAGGCCTGATGAAGGAAGGGGTCGCACTCCCTCACCGGTTTAGGGAACGTTATGGAAATAAAGCAAAGCTGGCTCCCAATGGCCAAGGCTGCAAAAACAGAAAACTGTCGTTGGGATTCCCAATCCATCATATGCTCCTGTAGTTAACAGTAGTACTGATTAATAACAAAATAAAAAATCATCTTAGTACACTACCAGCCACTGTACTAACAAATACACACGCACACACATTTTATGTTATCTCTAAAAGGCTGAGGCTTGGAGTATTAGTTGGGGGTCTAAGGTCACACTACTGGTTAATAGTGATGCTGTAGTTTACACTCAGGCCTGACCCCAAAACTTCTTGTCCATCCCACTTCATCAGGCTGCCGTTCTCCCAGACGTTGAGTGGATGGCTGTGTGTAGGTGTAGGAGAGTGCCTGTGCACGCGTGCACACACACACACATACACACAGAGGTGTGCCTTCAGGACTTGTCCTGGCCACACCTGGGGTGATGAGCACTAATGAATGATGCAATAAACACACACACCATTTATTTTGTAGTTCAACACTTTTTTCTTTTAATTCATACTGTACTTCCATGGCTCTAGCTACTTTACATTAAGAGTTGGCTGGGAAGCCTTGTGTGTTTCTAGGTACTAGCAGTAAGTTTTCAGACCTTGCGCACAGCGCCAGGCCAAGTACAGTTACAGATCCGAATACAGATAGCCAGACAACTCGACTGCAGTCAGCCCGTGTTCTTTCCCATGTATGGCCCAGTGCAGGTGTTGGGGGCTGCTCCCCCGCCTCACCCCACTCCACCCCATGTCAGGATTATCCAGAGGCCACTAAGGCCTCTGACCCGTCCTTCCCCACGTTGGAGTCTAGGTTGAGTGGGGGAGAAAGCACCATGGGTTTGGGAAGATGATCTGGTCCATGCAGAGAGTGGTCTGGCTCTAGAGTGCAGGCTAGAGAAATGTGGGGAGCCACACACTGTTGTTGGCAAAAAGGGTTGCTCTTACTATGCAATCTCAGCACGAGGAACCCAAGCCCAGGGGCCAACTCCCCAGACACAGCCAGCTGTCTTGCCTGGAGCAGAGGCCACTATTTTGCTTCTGCAGTGTCTCACTGTGTTGAGAGAAGCCAGGAGGGCCAAGAGGCAGAGATGACGATGTCCTTTACATCTTCGCATGTCAGGGGATCGTCAGGCATCAGCCCCTCTTGGCAGGCCAGGTGCTTCTCGCCAGCAGCCAAGGCTCCAGTCCAGGCTCCCAGGCCTGCTGAGGACCTCAAGTCACAACAGAAAACAATCGCCAAGACCCCTGAGCGGTCGCACAGAACACCAACATGAGGAGCTGGCTGGGCCCATCACAGCCATGGCCGGAGCAGGAGTGAGGTAACGAGGCTGGGCAGAGAGGTGGGAAGGGGAGCTCTCTACACCGTGTGCAAATTCCTGCTCCGCACCGGGAAAGCAGGGGTGTTAAAAGATGCCTTCCAGAAAAATGCTCCTCTCAGACCCAAAACGCATCTTCTGGAAGAAAACACAGAAGTGGAGGGGAGCGGGGCCAGCCTGCTGGATCTGGGGGGATGAGTATCAAGGATGACGAGTGGTGAATGGGGTGATTGTCCCACAGCCTCGATACAAGGGTGGGGGAGGAGAGAATCAGGAAGAGAGATTCTCCAGTTTCCTAGAGAGGCAGGCAGGGGAGTCGGGCATGTGTGGGGGGAAACCACAGCCCTGCCACCCACGGAAAGAGAGAAGAGGGCTGGTTCTCCCGGGCGGGGCCTGGGGAGGAAGGGCTGGCTCTGGCCGCCCTGCAGAGCTAAAGCAACAGCATGGCAAGTGCGGCCCCGAAAGGAGCCTTCTGAGACCACAGACAGTCCAGAGATTCTTCCTCTAGTTCTTTTTTTGCAAGATTTCACCCCAGAGATGCTGCCTGCAAATGTATTCCATGTGGTCCAAGCTCGGGCTGGGGACATGGGCATGGAGAGAATCCACCTCCGTCGAAGCATTCCTCTTGAGGTGTCCCGATCCTCCTTCCTCCTTGAAATCCCGGGTGTTACTTAATGTCAGTGCTCTGGCACAACCCAAGGATCTGAGCCAAAGCTGCGCACATAATCCGAACGCCAACAGGTTTGGGCTGAGCCGAAAGAGAAGAAGTGCTAGAACCAGGAATGCCTTTTCCCCACTGTCTCTTCTCAAAAGGAGGAGGAGGGATGGATGAAAGGCTTCTTCGCCTTCGTCTAAGATAATGCCCTTTTTGCCATTACTTCCTTCTCTTAACTTAGAAGAAGTCCAAAGGCAGGCCCCTCCCCAGATGAAGACAAGCCAATGAAGGAAGGAGCACCCTCATCAGTTAATACTGAGCAATGCAGTGCCTCCTGTCTCCCTCTTCCCCCCTTCCTCTCACTGCCTCACTGGGTCTCCCCAGCCCTTCTAGTCCCCCAAGAAGAAAGTTTACCTACCCTGCATTTCCCGGGAACCCAGACCCTGCCCTACCACTCATCTCTAACCCAGACCCCGGCTGGGCCTCTTTTAAGCTTGAGAAAGCCCAGCCTTGCCAGCCTCCCAGACACTGCCAAAGTCAGAACCCTCCCTCCCTGTCGCCCACTCGCCCCTGGAATGGGCCTGGGAGGTAAAGCAGCAGCAGAGCGGCGGCGAAGCCAGGTCTCTATGGATCACTGTACTCCCAGCAGAGAACCCTTTTAATGTCAACCCAGAGGTCCTACCGTGGGGCCTTTAATAATTGAATAGTTTAAATAAATAATCATGTATGGAGTAGCTTAGATCATTTACTATCTTTGCTTTTCAAAACTCTCTGGGAATAATTTCGGCTTCTGGCTACTCCAACGGGGACATTTCCAGCACCCTGCACTGTTCGTCCTTTGTCTGCAGGCCCACGCGCCTTGACCCTTACCAGGGCCTCCCATCCCAAGGCCTGGATAAGGATGAGCAGCAAGCCACTGGCCCGGGGACACGTGCACCCTTCACGAGGATGACACTCAACTCCATCTCCTCACTGCTCTTCTAGGGGAAGGATATCGATTCTGGCGGATCCCATGGAGCCTTCCCACCCTACTGCCCTGTGGGATGGCCTAGGCATGGTAGGCATGGATCTTTCTGTCTTTTTTTCCTGCCCTTAGGGCAAAAACAAGACCATATTCTCAGACCAAAAAGTCCAAAAGCTTTTCTTTCATTGCCAGAGTAGGACGCTCAGGCCATCCCACCCCTGCTCTTCTCCTGGGCGAGATGACCGATGAACTCTCCCTGCCTTCTGGCCCCTGCCACGAGAGCATCGCCAGAAGACCAAGCCACGGGGGAGAGCTCTCCTTGCCAACCTGGTACGACTCTTTGCTGATCGAGAATCCCTGCGAGCTCTGTGAGGCTGGCAGGATTTCTTTGGTCACTACAAGGAGAAACAGTGCACAAAGGATGGTAAGCACGCCCAGAAGGGCACCACTGGGTCAAAGCCCTGGGCAACTCGCTTTCCTAATCCGAGGTCATCTGCCTACTCCTTAATGATTTCATTCCTCTCTGGGGCCAGAGACTAGAGAAGGCTTTGCTCTCTCTGCCAGAACTCCCACTCCCACGTCTGAGAAACGAGATTTGGAATGCTCCCATGGGGCACACTCCTGATCTGGCTTTTCACCGCCCAAATGAATGCACCTTTGCCAAAGCTGTTCCCGCCAAGGGCTTAGGTCTCCTTCGATGGGCCATGCGTCTCAGACAGCTGTCCCCCTTGAGAGATGTTGGCCCTTCACTGAGAGTAAACGATGCTGGTGGCCAAGCAGATGCTGGATACTGGTGCTCACCACTCACACAGCAGTCTCTGGCTGGAACCTACGGCCTGCTCCATGCTAGGGCATCACCCTGAACCCTGGACATCCTAAGACACCCTGATTTGTCCTGACAGCTCAAAGTGAAGGAATTATAGCCACAGACCTGGCTTGCTTATAACCACTATAAGAGGTTTAACAAGATCAAAAATGCTCTGCCCTGGCTAATAGACAATGTGCTCTTATGGCACAGAGAAAAAAAATAGGTCTTTAGGCACTAAAAATGTGACACTTCACCCAGATCCAGCCTGGGAGAAGACCAGAGAGAAGAGGGGTGGGAAAGGAAGAAATCCCCAGCCCTTACTGGGTCCATGCCCTACACAGGTCAGAAGAAGGTGCGAGGGGTGACGGAGCAGGATGACCTTTGGAGCAGGGGTCCTCAGGGGGCCTGCAGCTACAAAGCCCGGCCCCACAGCACAGGCCTCCTAGCTTCCCAAGCGCCCTCTCCCCCTGGCTTGGCGGATGGTCCACAGAAAGGGGGAGGCCTCGTGGGGCGGGACTCAGAATGGGTGCCTGCCCTCAATGCTTCCTGTTCAGAAGAGAACACCTGGGGAAGTGTGGCGTAGGGAAGGAAAGATTCTCTTTTATTTTGGAAACAGATCAAAAGGGAATCGGGGAACGAAGCACCGTAAGCAATGCCCCCTCGAGACTTCTTTTTAAGACCTCAGGGTCTCCACAGGCATAACTTTGGCTCAATAACACTTCCCTTCTCAGAGCCAAGACTGGCGAGCAAGGGAAAGGGTGTGGACTAGGGGATGGGGAGGAGGAGGAGGGTCAGGGGAGGTTGGTGCTGAGCGGTGGTCCCTGCCCTCCTCGGCCCCTCCACCGGCCAGCACAGGAGGCGGCCCTGCTCCTTCTCCCTGGTACATAGACATTATCTCTTTGTAAAATCTGTATAGAATATATATATATATTTATATTCTGTATATATATATATATATATTTATATATATATATTTATATGGTCTATGTACATGTATTGCACAGGCCGCTGGCGGCCACCCCTGCTCCTGCCTTGTCAGTGATAGTGGGTCCTCTTCTCTTCGCTTTCTGGCGTGTGGTCCCGGGACCTGATGCCGTTCTGCAGATTGATGAGTGAGTCCTTCATCTGTAAGACAGGGAGCCCGCCTCAGCCCCAGGCCTGTGCCCCCGGTGGGCTTCTCTGTCCAGCAGCGCCCATCACGCCAGCCAATGGCAGGGCCCTTAGCATGCCAGGGAGCTAAAGGGAGCCGGGCTCCTAAGCAAGGGTGACCCTCAAGGGACGCAGTCTCGGGCAGAAAGGGGAAGCCAGTCTAGCATGGGGAACCAACCCCTGGGGTAAGGTTTGCCACGTGTCAGTGATCTGTGGCTCTCACACAAGCGTTCAGCTGTCTTGAGGAGCCACGCGTAGGGCTGCCACTTAACTTGGTTTTCCACTCAGCCAACTTAGCTCCCCACTGACCCTGAACACCCTGTACTTCCTGCCTTTGCCCACTCTGCCGCACTGTTCCACAGCCGGGGGCCTCTTTTCTCTCTTGCCTATTCCAGCCTCACCCACCGCTAAGGTCCGGAACAGATCCAGACTCTGGCTCATCATCATCTTTCTTCACCTGGCCTCTCATACACCTCGTGTACCACTCGGGCTCTGAACGAGTGGTCTTTAACTTTTGTTTCATGGGTGTTTGGACTGCGAGGAGTCTTAATCCTTCCCTTATACACCTTGGGAGTGAAGCAGAGCAGGGTAGGCGTCCGGTTGTACCCACATCACTTAATTAACTTCACCTTAACCGAACTGCTTAACCTCCTTTAAGAAACAGACACAAACATGTCACGGCGGGGCATCTAAATGGGGCAGTTCCAGTGGTAAAATCCTGAAATGGCCTATCATGCCACAACACATTTAAAATATTGTCTGTAAGTAATTAGCTGTGTTACACCTCAGTACAGTTAACATTTGGTAAATGGTTATGGATTTTGAGAACCTCTGGTCTCTCTGCCCAATCTCCTACTTTCTTCTGTTTCTTCTACATCCTCTGCTTTAATGGGATGAGGGGACCCACTTATTTTCTTTTAAAAGCTACTTTTAAAAGGAATAAAACAAAACCCTAACCTAATGCTCATGGAGTTGCATCTACCATGCTATGAATCTGATCTTCCCAAGTTCCAACCTACAGGGACCCGCGTGAAAGAGAATTCTAGAGGTGGGAAGAGAACGGAGTCATCCAGTTCAACCCCTCCCCACCCCACTTACTTCTTAAATTCCTTATCCCAAATCATCTCGCCACCCTTTGAGCACTTTCAGAAATGGAATCTCAATCCTTTAAAGCAGCTCACTTCAGTGCCTGACGGCTTTCACCACAGCAGGCTGTTTTTATTCAATGACTCAAAAACCCACCTTCCTATAACGTCTAGCCAGAGCCCATCCTCTGGAGCTTCCCGAGCAGTCTATCCTGCCTGTTGGACCTCGACGTCTGCAGACAATCCTGTTCTTCTCCCCACAGCCTTCCCTTCTCCTGAGCGTATCTTCAACTCTATCAACCCATTTTTATATGTATGACCGGGCCTCTAAACTCCTTGCTATATCACTTATCCTCCTTTGGGCAAAAAAATTCCCTCCTTAAATGTGGCTCCAAAGTGAAGCAGCTATACATTAAACTGGATTCTGACAGATGTGCCAAAATGCTCTCTCCTTAATGTAGAGCTAAGACCAAACTATGTAGGGGAAATAAAGTCTGATCGTAATGAGCACCTCCCATGTGACAGCAAACTCTGAAGCAATGAGTACAATTCCCATGTTGTATGTGAAGAAATAGTATATCCTTGCTTGAGGTCACAAAACCAGCTCAGGGCAAGGTTAGGATTCCAGCTCAGGTCTGGCTGACCACAAGACCTAAGGAACTCCTTAGGGACAGAAACGTAATGCAGAAGGACAATTCTGCAGTCTCCTATCCTTCTAATTCTCTTGCATAACAAAGGTAGGTGCCTGCTGTCTTGGCAACCACTTGGGAGACTTTTATAAGATGTTAAATTCTCCTTGGGGAAGGAAGCAGCTCCCTCCCCTGGAAAAAAAAAATGGGGCTAGTGATGGATTTTGCCCCAGGATGATATTCTTAAACAGAGGCAGCTAGTTCTCAGAAGGGACACAAGCAACTGTACCGGGAAGATGTTAGGAAAAGAAGACATGGTCCAGCCACCTTCCCAGAACTTCTGGCGCTGAAAGTGGTGTGTTTGTGTGACGCTCTGAGGGTGGCATATATCAAAAGGAACTAGAAACACAAATCTAAAAAGGGGGTTCTCTCTTGAAATGCCTGTCAGGTGACTATGGGTTACCAAGAAAAAAAAGAGTTAGCACTCCTCCCTTCTGAACTATAGCTTTCCTGCTGCTAATCCAGTGTGTGACTTCATTGTTATTATTTCCTTGTTATTCCACAGCCCATTCCCAGAGGGCTTTCAAATTGGAACAGGTGGCCCAGGAGAAGCATGCAGAGGAGGATGAGCCCTTTCGCAGAGCACAGGGAAGGGATCCACGTCCTCGTGACTAGGGCGGGGAGAGCAGGTGGGGCAGCTCACCTGGTCAAGGAGCATCACCGAAGATCTGATGATCTCCCGCCATTTTTGGAGCTCAGTGTCGTGGTACTTTTGCTGGGACTCTAGGAGCTGGGCCCACTCTGTCTGAGACTGGGGTAACCTGTGGGGTAGAAGAAGGGGCACCCCAGCAGCTGGCGTTATGCTCAGTGGCTTGTTCTGTGCTCCCAGACCCCCAAGGGACAAAGAGTCACATCAGAGTGCTTTGCCTTCTGCTCGCTGTGCCTGGTCCCCTTGTGCCCAAACCAGAAGCTAACTAAAGCTACAGGGACAGTTTTCAGACCTTGCCTGTGGACTCCTCCCGAAGGGTCATCCCTGGCCCGAGGCAGCGGGGCAGTCCCAAGGAGACTGGGAGTGGGAACCAGGGCACGGACCTGGGGGCGTGCAGGTCATGGCAAGGGGAAGAGGCCAGGATTACCTCTCTTGGAGCCGCAGCCCCTGCCAGGCAGTGAGGGTCTGGGTGGTGTATTCCAGCATCCAGAGTTTGTAGAAGAGCATCATGTTAAGGATGACCAGCAGCACCAGACTAGGAAGGAGACAAGGAAAGCGACAGCGGTGAGATGTGGTCTGAGAAGGCATGTTCCCTCCAGAAGCGGGGTATCCGCCGCCCCCGGGGCTGCTGCTGTGACCACTGGGTCCCCCGAAGCACTGCAGTGAGTGCACAGGTGAGCCAGGGCAGGGGCGGGGGGTTGGGAGGGGGCAGCGATGGGCGGGGAGAGAGACAGAGAGAAGCACTCTAATGCGGAGCAGCCAGGACCCAGCAGGAAAGCGATGGAGAGGTGTGTGGGGTGAAGGCATTGGCAGGAGAGACGCACAACACACAAGTCACCCAGAATCTGGGGTCTGCAGTAAGAGAAGAGATGGAGAAGAGAAGCAATGAGAGGGTAAAAGAGACCATCACAGAGCCAGTACCTGAAACAGATCCTAATGGGTGCAAAGAAGAAAATGAAGAGGAGGCAGAGGTTAGAAAGGCCTGGCGTGGGAGGGCAGAGCCACACTCCAGTCAAGCCAGAGTCGGTGAGAATGAAACACTCAAGCAAAGACACATGGGCGAGGGGACCCAGCAAGGAGGGAGCAAGAGCAGGCAGCTGTCAACAGACTCCTGGTATTTAAGGATGAAAAACCACACTAAGTCCTCCGATCAACCCAACTTCAGGACGTAACCGAGGGGTGAAACTGGGGGAGGGACCCCAGTGGGATCTGGGCTCTGCTCACCTGCCTTGCAGAGGCTAGAACTGCCCTAGTGCTCCCGGCCCCATGGGGGCCACAGAGCTTCCCAGAGTCTGTGCTGGAACTCAACAGAGACGGAAGGTGATAGGGATCACCCAGGATGGGAGTAGAGAGGCTGGAGGACTGGGAAAATCTCCTCTCTCCTCAGTGGCTACAGATCATGGAGAGATGACCCAGTAAAGAGGATCCAGACACATACAGAACTGGGTACAAATCCTGGCTGTTTCTTCACTTTCTTACAGTTTATAAACTTTTGATGAAGTTTCCTGGCTTCTCCAAAACCCAGCTTCCTGAACAGGGACAGGAACTTCTACTCTGCTGGTCTTGTTACTGGAATGAAGGAATGCATGTGAAGCGCCCTGCACCCAGGAGGCCCTGCCCAGCAGGTGGCACAGACACACATACAGGAACACGCATGGGAATAAGGAGGACAACAAAATGGAAAGATAAAAAGAAGGAAGAAAGACCGACCAAGGAAGAAAATTTTATACTATGCGTTCAAACTTTCTGTGTGTGTGTGTGCGCGCCATGTGTGTGATACTGTGTTTCTCACTTGTGCTTCCAGCGCTATGCAATGTAGTCGTCCTTAAACTGGCAGCTGCAAATCTCTGGGGCTGCTATCTAGCTGTGTTCTCGGGGCTCTCTCAGTTCTCCACGAGAGCTTCTAAACTTTGCGTTGAATGCAATGCCCATCTCTAATGGTATGAGCACACAGATCATCCGAATGTGTGCCGCACACAGTCTAAGCACCAGTGCTTACAATCCCGCCTGTGCTCAGCGAAGGCCAAGGGACTCTGCAGTGTGCTGGGGGAGAGCCCTTCAGTGGTCTAAACAGAGAAAAGAGGTGGGTGGGCCGGGCTGCCAGTGCAGGTTTGCGGGGGGTAGCTGGGGCCTGCCAAACACCGTGTAGTCTGTGTGCGCCCGTCCACACGTGCACGCTGCCAGCAGGCTCACTGCCGGGGCCTCCTACTGTTGAATGACGAGGTCTGATGATCCCAAACTAATGAAGCCCCAATAGCAAAGGCCACGGTGAATGGGCCTTTTCTACTTAAGTAAAGTCAACATGCGCAAGGAGCTTAAACACAGAATTAACCCGAGGTTAGAGTTTTGTATTTACCAAACTCAACTGCAGATTTAACAGAATACAAATCACATTAAATTGCTGCTGCCGAATGTGCATGTTACTGGTTTTATGGTTGTCTTTGGATTTAATTTTGTAAAAGTATCTTGGCTTCTTAGGCCAAGGTCAGAAGAATCTTCCATCTGCTGTGTTAGATATTCAAGGACAGTCAGTGAGAGGGTCCTCCTCACGTCCCTTATGGGCTCCCTGCTGTCAGTGGCCCCCAGGGCTTGTCTTCAGTCCCTTGCTTCTCACACTCTATACTCTCCTCAGATGACCTCATTCAACCTATGGCTTTAATGCTACTGATAATCAAACCAGCACCTGCAACCTAAACGTGTCTCCTGAGTTCCAGGCCCCCATCACCAGTACCTGTCTGTCCTCCACCTGGATTACCTAAGGTGCTCAGATGCGTCTCCAACTGCCAGGGTCCCCACTGACAACTTTTCACTAAGTTCCAGATGGTTAATGATACAACCATCTATGGACTCTCGGATCAGGAATTCATCTTCCTTCACTGCATAACCAGATGGTTAGCGAGTCCTTAGTTTCTAGGATCTCCCAGCCCCAGAGCCTCATCTCGGTCTGACAGTCACTCACATCTGCATCACTGCAGCTCACTGGCCTGCCTGCCTCCAGCCCTTTCTTCTGTAGTCCATTCACCATACTGCTGTCAGAGTTATTTTTTTAATGCAAATCCAACCACATCACTGGGGCTTCTTTCAGCGTTTCCTAAAAATCCTTTAGGGAAGGTGTACAGGCTTGAAGGGGTGAAGTGGGGCTGTCACAGAAGCGGGACTGAACGCAGGACAGTCTAGGGCTGGTGTACAGCTGGGAGAGCCGCATCTGGGCAGCTCCCGTGGCCCCCACTGGTGCCCCTACATTCTCTTAGCACACCCCACCGCAGGGACCAGCCGGGGTGTCGGGCAGTGGGCTGAACCCAGCATTAGAGCTGTCTGTACTTTGCCCGAGGTGCCCCTGCTCACCAGGGCTTAGGGAAGTCCTGACAGGCTGACACTTCACGTGGCTGTGTTCTCTTCAGTGTTAGACCATTTCTTTTAACTCCCTTCCTTTATCCCTAGCCCAGCATCGTTCTGTGAAAGTTACAGAGCCTACCCCTTTGTAATGTTATGGCGATTGCTATAAATCATTTACATTAAAATAAGCCTATACTCCTCCAGGACTGCAGTCATTGATTTTGTCTGGCTACCCTGCCAAAGCATGGGCCCGTGAAGGCCCAGTCCTCATGCCTTGTGCAGAGCTGACCCCCAGATCATCACTCAGAGATGACTGAATGGGCTCCTAGCATGCACTGCAACATCTGTGTTAGCATTTATCCAACTGTGTGGTGTCCTTCCCCACGTAAAACTGAATTCCTGAAGGGTATGGATGCTGCATACAGCATTTTCTTCTAATCCTGAAGGCCTAGCATGCATACAGTAAATGCTGAATAAAACAGAGAACAAGAAGCAGGGGCAAAGAATGACAGTGATTCAGACAGAGAAAGCTGGAGGACAAAACCCCCAACAAACAAAAACCCAGGGCAACAGTCAGGGTGCTCATGGGCCTGAAGTCAGCAGGGAGGAGGCAGGGGCTGGAAAGGGTAGGGCAAGATAAGAGCCTGGAGTCCCTTACACACAGCTGATAACCAGCAGCAGCTTGGACACGCTCTGCAGGTGGAAACCGTTGGGGGTGTCCTCGGGGATGTGCCGCGTCTGCGTGGAACCTGTGGGGAGACTAGAGGTCATCACCACTGCACTGACATGACAAACTTCAGGGCATGGCAGAGAGCTGTCTGTGGCGATGCCCTGGTATGGTAGATGTACCCGGCCTTCCACAAGTAGAAGGTATGCTCCTCAAGGGCAAGG
The DNA here is from genome assembly GCA_029783875.1 of Phataginus tricuspis. NCBI lineage: Eukaryota > Metazoa > Chordata > Mammalia > Pholidota > Manidae > Phataginus > Phataginus tricuspis. The sequence continues at coordinate 12,749 of JAQQAC010000305.1, forward strand.
GCACGGGTTGTGTCAGGCAGGGTGGACTTTAAAGTCACCGAGAAATGAGAAAGTCAACAGATCTATGTAGCTAGGATGCAGGACAAAGCGGAGGGAGACAGCACTGGGCTGGGACTAGAGAGAGCTTTCCTCTCTGGCTTTCCCTTAACTGGCTGCCTGATGTTGAGCAAGTCACATGACTTCTCTGAGAGTCAGTTATTATTCAGATGCAGTGTCAGTCAGAAATGCTACATGTAAAACACATAACATGGGAGTCTGGCTGGCTGAAGCTCGGGGTGATGAGGGCTGGTGCACCCACCCAGGGGCATGCAGACATCGCCTAGCTACAGGTGTCCATAACTGAGCAGACACGGGGTAGTGAGTGGCTACACGGGAAAAGGGAGACACACCAAAGAAGGCCGCTGCCTGGCAGGCAGGGCAGCCCTCTGGTGGGCCGGGGAGGGCCAAGTCAAGGCGGGGCTGCCGTGGACTCCCTGATCTTTGTGTTATAAGGTTAATCTCTGAGGTCTGAGCTTCCACTAGGCATAAACCCAAAGGCAACTTTTGCTCAGCAGTGCACACATACAGATCAGCAGGGGCTGAGAGACGTATAGGCTGAGAAACTGGGGAATAGAGCATCAGATTTAATGAGCTATGCGCACCTTATACACAGTCTCTACCCACCATGCAAAGTAGGTGTGCATGAGAGCGGCACCGGCCTGCAGCTTCAGACCACAGCCCCAGGTCACCCCTCCCGTCCCCGCCGGGTACACACCTGCCACGTGCTTGATCCTGTGACCCACATCTTCATCAGTGGGCGTGGTGACAGGGCTCATCACGCCCTCCAGG
>JAQQAC010000309.1:0-12207 GCA_029783875.1 Phataginus tricuspis
CTGCCCTCCCCAGGACTGTGCCTCACCCCAGGACTGGAGGAGAGTGGAGGTGACACCTGAGGCCGTAGGGGTGGACCTTTCTATGGGAAACAGATCCTTTGAGAGGCAGAGTGCCTGGGAGGCAGCGGGGCCTGTGAGGTGGCTGCTTCCCACAGTATTAAGAAAGTCTATCGAGGAGGTGCAAGAAACGGCGGCATGAGAACACGAGCTGCAAACTTCCGAGGATTTCCTGACTAGGGAAATGGCACTGATGCAAGAGTCAGCACGAGAACGCGCGCTGCAAACTTCTCTGGATTCCCTGAGGATAGAAACGGCATTGATGCGAGAGGAGGTGGCACGAGAACGCCAGCTACACACTTTTGTGCGTTGCCTGAAGAATGACCTGGCATCGATACAAGAGCACCGGCAGCAAGGTGCCGTTGGTGAAGAGACGGCACTGGTGCCAGGTGTTCTGAAGGAGGAAGAGGCCATCAAGGCAAAAGACGTACTGCTGAGGGAAGCACAGGTGGAGTTGGGACGAGAACGTCAGCTGCAAAGCATTGAGCTGAAGGTAAGAGACCCTCTGAATACTGAGGTAGCATTGCTGCGAGGCACAGTAGACAGGGTAAAGGTTGTAGCAGAGGAGGCGCTCGGGGGAGGGGAGAGTAAGGTGCCATCAGCCCCAGAAATGGAGGGGCTGGAGAAAGACGAAAGGGTGATGCCGGAGGCACTGGCGCCTCCTGTATTGAAAGCACGCCCTGTGCTTGTAAGGAAAATAAACACCCAGCATCTGAAAGGTCCCACCAAGGACAGGAGCACCCCTTCCCGAGGTCATGGAGCACTGTATGGTCCGCCCCTTATACTCAGGCTGAGCCGGCGGATTTGGGCTCCCGGTTTAGGCAGAAGCCCTCGGCGTCACTATCAGCTTGGCTCCTGCGTCTGTGGGACTTGGGGGTGGATGGAATTGTTCTGTCGGTGTCAGAGACGGGAAAGCTGTCTTCCCTGACAGTGCAGCCTGCCGTGAGGCAGCGATTGGAAAATGTACATCAGACCCCGAAAGGGAGCCCTGAACCCCATCGACATGTGAACACATATGGCTGCCTCCCCTATACAACTGCAGGTGCAAACCAAGGAAGAATCACTGAAGCCGAGGTTCGGCCACCAGAATAACATCTTCCTGCCAGGACCAACTGCACTGAATCCCGGAGACTCCATTGAGTGGACGTGGCCTTGGACATTCTGACACATGGGCCAACGATGGATGGCTCTCTGGCACCTTGGGGACGAGGCCTGGAAGCTGGCCTGGAAGCTGGCCTCCTGTGTGTTCCTCGAATAACAGCCGAGTGGCCTCCAAGGCTCACAGCAGTGTATCCCGAATGGCCAGAAGGTAGGAGCATCTTACCCGGAAGTTTTGTTTTATCGTTATGGCCAGTGCATGCACCTCCAGTAGCACTATACATAGGTGTTTGGTAACCCCCATGGGGAAAGCAGTAAAAGTGTGGTATATTAGACGTGGAAGGGACCCAGTAAGTGCTATAGGCCTATCGCAGGCCACTCTCTTGCATGCGTCGTAACCGATGGACAAGATTTCCTTCATTTTTTTTGTATGTTTGTTTCGTTTTTTTTCCTTTCTGAAGGACAGTTTGGCCAGGTAACTGTTCTTATTGCTGGCATTTCTTACATCGCTTTGAATGCAGAATACCTCTCTCTCCTGACCCACACATTTTCTGCTCTGAAATATACTGATAATCTTAAAGTGCTTTCCTTGTATATTTGAGTACCTTTCCTTGTGGTACTTCAAAATTTCTATGGTTTTGCAGTTTAATGATGATGCATCTCCATAAGCCTGACATAACATTACTTGGATGCAACAAAATACTATTAGTTTGTCAGATTGTAAAATAAGTTTGCATTTGCTCATTCTTTACGTTTGGAAAAGACTGAGGATTGGTAGTAAATATTTAAATGTTTCATAGATTTTCGTAGTTAGACCATCTGGGCCTGGCATTTGTGTTGTTGGAAAGTTTTTGATTACTGACATTCTCCTTAATCATTATTGGTGTATTCAAATTTTTTATTTAGTTATTCAATTTTGATGTGTTGTTTGCTTCTCAGAATTTATCCGTTTCTTTTGGTTACCAATTTGTTATAAAATTATAGAGGTGTCTGGTATTTATATACTAATGTTCTTCTCTGGCATCACATGCAATGTTCCTCTTATTTATCTTATTTTATTTATTTAAGTCCTCTCTCTTTTTCTCAAAGTTATAGTCTTAAAGGGCTTTCCTTGTATATTTGAGTACCTTTCCTTGTGGTACTTCAAAATTCTGTTTTCCTGTGGTTTTGCAGTTTAATGATGATGCATCTCCATAAGGCCTCTTCAGGTTGAATCTGTTAGTAGACCTATTATCTATATGTATCGAGCTGTCCACATCTTCCCCAATTTGGAGAAGTTTCTCTCCAATATTATTTTTAAATAAGCTTTCTGCCCTTTTCTCTGTCTTCTCCTAGGACTCCCATAATTTATGTATTACATTGCCTTATGCTATCCCATAACTCATGTAGACTTTCTTGTCTTTCTTTTCTCTAGCTGGAAAATTTCAAATAACCTGTCTTCTATTTCATAGGTTATGTCTTCTGCTTGATCAAAACTATTGCTAATGCTTTCTACTGCATTTTTCATTTCATCCATTTTATTATTCAGCTCCAGAATTTTTGTTTGGTTCCTTTTCATGATTTTCTTTTGTTGAACCTCTCATTTGTTTATATATTATTTCATGACTTTTTCTTATATATCTATGTTCACCTGTACAATGTTGAACTTCCTTAAAACTACTATTTTGAATTTTTCATGAATTTACACATCTCCAATTATTTGTGACTGGTTACCAGTTCGTTGTGTTGCTGTGTTTTCACTTGAAAGAGCAGTCGTGTTCTCCAGTCTTTACACTGCTTCCCAGCTTTGGGAGAGAAGTACCTTCACCACTACTAGGCTAGGGATTCTGAAGTCTTTTCAGAAACTTGCTATAGATTCAAACACTCCACATTTATTTCCTTTGGGGAAGATTGTTGAATTTGTATGACTTCTCTCAACCTAGCCAGGGAAGTTGCCGTGAACAATACATTTGTGTTCCCCAGGGTTATGCCATGGAATTCTTAAGCATGTGGTCCTCTCAAACCCACAGTCAGGTTGCTTCCCACACATGCTCACTAGCTGACTGCAAATGCTTGCTGTTTCCATTCACAGGAGTATGGCCTAAAGACTGGCCATTGGGCAGAATGGGTGGGGCACATGAAGCATTGAGGGTTCCTGTGGGCAAGTTTGGGTGGCCCATAGGTAAGATGTCCCCAGAAGGCTTCCTGAGGGTGTCAGTGAAGCTGTTTTAGGATGAACCACTGAGCAGTTATTAGTATACCCGTGATGAGTTCTGAGCCCTGGCTGCTATGCTCTGAACCTCTCCCAACTCTGCAGCTCAGCAGATCACCTCAGTGTTGGGGTTGTGTGTGAAATAAATAGGTCTGAATGGCAGCATCATTTACAGCAGGGGAAGCCAGGTCTACACATATAATTTCAAAAACGTTCAAAGGAAAATTCTAAAACTCTTGGAAACATCTTTTAAACAGATGAATTCAAAAGGTATTCCATGCAGGACATTGTGATGAACATATTCTTTCAGTGAAATAACATGTATTTTTGCACATATTCAGCTAGCATTTATAGAAATATTCCATATATGACTTACCTGTGTCTTACAGAGTACACTAATGCAGCGCACTTTGTTGAACATACTTATTTGCTGAAATAACAATAATTCAAATACATAGAACTACCATTAATAGAAGCTTACTTTATACATTTGACTTTAGAAAAATATTGAATGTGGAACAGTATGGTGTATACATTATTTCACTAAAATACCATTACTTAGATTCATTGGGTTTCTATAAGTCAGAAAAGTCTTTACACTTATGACTTCTCATAGTGTTTTCTATTCACCACTCCATGATGTACACATTCTTTCAATGATATTGAGGCAGGGACTGTGTGTGCAGTCAGAGTAGGAGGAGGGCCTCTGGAAAAAGCAAGTCAGGATATTTGCAGTAAGAGCAATGTAACTACATGGAAGGAAACCCCCTACCCAAACTCTGTGTTAAACATTAAGCTCTAGGGTCATTCTTCAGTAAATATCAGTTGGTGTTCCCCAGATAAAGAAGAGTAGCCCATGTTTTTATTATGCTAATCATTTGTAAGATTCACTTTAGTGTGCTAAAAGGCCCAGGCCTATGTGCTGTTTTCCCTCTTTCAGATCTGATGGGGTGATTTTACAAACTGGGCAACTAATTTAGCATGCAGGCCCAGCTGTAAACAACATATTAAAAGGCAAGAAAGATTCTACCTTAAAGATAAGATTGCATTTTAACACCCAGGAAGTTTAAGAAGTAAGAATTTTAACTTGCTCTTTAGCAAACAGAGAATACCTCAGCCCACTTTGGGGTCTGGGCAGGCTGCCTTTTGGTATGCCCCTAGACCAGGACGCAGGTGTCCCAGAGAAAAGTCAGGCAGGAAATTCCTTATGTTCAGTTAATTATAGATATTCAGACACCACATAACAATTCCACACCCCTAAGCTTTTTTTCATGTTCTCAAAAAAGTTATCTGCCTATAAACCCCTAGACAGCGCACCACACCGGACTCTCTTGTCCCCTCGAGGCTTGAGCCAGGAGCTCTGTCCTTTCACTTTATCTCTAAATAAAACCCTGTACCTTGCTCTCCTACCTTGAGTGTTTGTGAAGCTCATTCTTTGGCTTTGTGGACAAGAACCCCGGCATCATCTTTGGGGCCTTGCCCAGGATAACATCGGAGGTGAGTATTGGCATCCAAGCCTGCCTTTTCTTTCACTGTCCTTATAGAGGGAAGACATCTATGGCGCACAAAATCGGGCGCTTGTCAGCCACTTGAATGGGGATATCCCAGCTGCCGATCTTGAGGTCTCAAGCAACAGGTTCCCCTGTGTCTCCCTCAGCAGATCCCCTGTTTCCCTTGGGAGCCAGGAATGTCACCTGAGTGGAGGCCAGCATTCGCCTTCAGAGGTATCTCCTTGGATGTGAGGGACTGAGGAGGGCTTCGAGAGTCTGGGCTGGGGCTACACTTCGGTGGCTTCTCAAGGGTCTGCGTGTCTGGAATCAGGCCCCAACAGCCCGACTGGATATCCATGGGGCGTGTCTCTCTTTCTGTGTCTCTGACTTCCAGCCTGCTTTTTTGGGACGCCCTGGCCTCTGAGATAGACAGGGGACGTTCCTAGCCCTCTTCTAGCTTCATCAATTTCACGGAACCCAATGCTCGCCACTGCAGGGTAGGAGATCCACGCTTCGCTCTTATTCCTGACTAAATGCTGTACTTTTTATCTCATAGAAATGTGTCTGGGCACCCGTTAGTCACTTAAAAGACGATTAGCATCGGCTACCAGTCTTAAGTCTTGGGTGAAAGGTTTCCCAGTGTCTGTGCTCCATGATCCCCTGCCTCCAGATGGACGGGAATGTAGGGGAGTGGCTGAGCCGATTTCCTACTTTCCTATCCTAATCTGTGGACTCCGAGTGCAGACCGGACTAGTAGACAGTGGTCCTTGTATCTCAGCTCTGGCCACTTGATCCGATGGCGCTGAGTGAACCTCCGGCAAGGCTGCTGCCTATGCGAGAGTCGCAGATGACCCCCCACCCCCTGACCTCTTGTCTCAGAGATCAGATTTTTTTATAGTGGGTGATTGGCTAAATAATTTCCAAGCAGTGGCAGAAACTAGTGCTTGAATACAGACCTCCCCTCCATAATTGTACATGTAGGTGGCCCCATTTAAATTCTGGCCATGACTCAATTTTATTGATCTCCCTTCCTTGGAGGCAGTCATCCTGGGCCTATGGCATTTCCTTTTCTGTGGCCCCAGGGAAGCAAAACAGGCTTGTGACTCTGACCAAGGCTCAGGCAGTGAGAGGTCACACAGTCCCTGCACTTATCAGACAGGCAGGGGCTCTAAGAAAATGACTAAAGCCCGTGCAGAGAAACTAGGATCTAAAATTAAAACTCCCAAAAGGTGTAAAGTAGGAGCAGACTGGTAAGGTCCCACTATGTCCAGAGCTCTGAGGCAACCCTTGCTGAGTGGGAAAGCAAGAGGGGAATCAAGGCAAGGTGCAGACCACACTGGTAAGGAGTGGTTAATTCCAGTAGGCTGGCAGAACTGACCACTGTCACCTAGGCTCCAAGATGAGGGATGTCCTCATGGAGAGAGAGGCTGATAAGGTGCTGGACACCAGTCTTTCTCTCTCTCTCTTCTACATGGGAGCAGCCTCTTCAAGTTTAAATCCAGACACGCCTCTGGCATGCATTCTGAAGATCTGGGAGCATTTCGATCCCCAGACGCTGAAGAAGTGCCTTATCTTCTTCTGCACACAAGCCTGGCCTCAATACAAACTCTGATGGAGAAGCCTGGTCCCCCAAGGGAAGAATACTGTATAATAAGATCATGCAGCTAGATTTGTTTTGCCGTAAGAAAGGGAAATGGTCAGAAATCCCATATGTACAGGCCTTTTTTGCCCTTAGGGAAAGCAAAGGACTATGCCCAAAAGGTGGATTAATTCCAGACCCTACTCCAAACCCTAATTCCTCCCCATTGGCTCTGCTATGCCCTCCTTACCCATATATAAGTCCACTTGCTGAGAACCCTAAAAGTCAGACCACAGGAGAACTACCACCCCAAGCATCATTGGTCCAATCACTCTACCAGGTTTCCCAGGGGATAAAGGAAAGACACTTAAACCCATCCTTATTGCCCTTACAGGAAGTAGCCAATGGAGGGTGGGGACCAGCTTGGGTCCATGTCCCCTTCTCCCTCCAAGACCTGAGGCAAATTAAACAAGACATGGGTGATTTTTCGGATGACCCAGACAAGTACATAGAAGCCTTCCAAGGGCTTACTTTAACTTTTGAACTGACCTGGAAGGATGTTATGCTTATACTAAACCAAACCCTTACCAGAGGGGAAAAAAAAGTAATCAGAGGAGCCTTAGAGTTTGGAGATGAATGGTACACTATAAATGCAAATGGCAAATCTCCAGAGGAACTAACCCGGGTCCCCACTGGCTGTCAGGCAATACCATTCACTGACCCAGAGTGGGGCCAAGATACAGATGATGCTGATAAGTCGTACAGGAGGCACTTTATAACTTGTATTTTAGAAGGGCTAAAGAGAGCCCGAGTAAAACCTATAAATTACTCTAAATTATCAGCCGTGATGCAGGAAGGAAAAGAAAGCCCTCAGCCTTTCTGGAGCAGCTCAGGGAGGCATTGGTGAAGCATACTTACATGTCCCCAGAATCCCCAGTGGGCCAAATCATTCTCAAAGATAAATTCATCACCCAATAGCCCCAGATATCAGGAGGAAGTTACAAAAATTGGCATTTGGCCCAGAGCAAAATCTGGAAAGCCTCGTGAAGGTCGCCACATCAGTTTTCTATAATAGAGATGAGGAGGAAAAGAGGGACCAGGAGAGGGGAGAAAACTGAAAGGCAGAGGCATTAGTGATGGCCTTGTAGAGAATCAACTTTGGGCCTCCAAAGTTGGAGAAAGTGAGACCAGCCCAAGGGCCCGGGCCCCGGGCAGCTTGTTTCCTCTGTGGCAAAGAGGGGCATTTTAAGCAAGAGTGCTCTAGGGGTAGGCGCTCCAAACCACCAGCGTCCTGCCCACTCTGTCAAGGAGACCACTGGAAACAGGACTGCCCTCAGAGGTATAGGCAACTTGGGTCAGACTTGCAACAATGTGGTCAGGACTGAAGGGGTCCAAGGCTACCATGCACGCTCCTGTCACCATCATAACTCGACAGGAGCCCCGGGTAATTCTCGCTGTAGGAGGCCACACTACCCATTTTTTGCTCCATACATGAGCCGCTTATTCGGTCCTTCTCCATAATCCTGGCCTTCCCTCCTCCCAGTCAACTACCATTAGAAGCGTATCTGGGAAGCCCATGACCAAACATTTTGCTCAGCCTTTAAGCTGAGTGGGACTCAGTGCTGTTCTCCCATGCCTTCCTAGTGGTCCCAGAAAGTCCAACGCCATTTTGTGAAAAATTTAAGACTGAGCAACCTGCCTGAATTTTTTCCCTTTAATCTTCAAAATATTAATGTGTGGAGACACAGCCCCTGATATCTACAGAAAACTGCTCTTTTCCATTTCAACAAGGGGGAGAACAAAATTACTTTGATATAAATCTTGAGCCTTACACTGATTGGATTCATGACACCTTTGCCAAAACAATGAGGAATATTTACTTATACCACCTGATAATTGTTGTCATTTGGGCCATCATTATGAAGTATTTAGAATAACAGCCATGTGAAATATATTTAAAAATTTTTTGGACTATAATCTATGCTTGAAATAGGGAAGTGAACATATTCTTCCCTGGAGCCTCCAGAAGGAACCCAGCCTGTTAACATCTTGCTTTTCACTCAGAGAGACCTATGTTGGACTTCTGAGCTCCAGAATTATAGAAGCATAAATGTTCTTATTTGAAAAACACCACTAGTGTGGTGATTTTACATTAGATTATAAATTGGATACAAACATTTTTCCAATGTAATTTTGTTCAGGAGACTGAGATAAGGCTTGCCAGTTCATTCATTTAGCATCCCCTGGGTAAAAGCATTTTGTGTCATCATACCACCTTATCAGAGGAAGAAATTAAAATCAATTAGGAGATATTCTTTATCTGGTATAGAACTTCTCTTTACATCAATATAAATGACTTCAGAGTTTGATGCCCTTGAGGTATTAAGTGCGGAAAAGCTATTCATCTTTTAAGTTACTTCTGCTATTTAATTCAAATATTTATGTCTAAATTTCTACATTCTTTTAATTTCATGTTCCTTCAAGCATTATTTCCATATCTATCTTTTTCAACTTTCTCTTGTTAGTTTTGGAGTAAAAGATGAGACTGTAAATGTGTCCCATGTTTGTGTTCCTATATGTGTATATGTTTATTTGAAATAAAAATGTATACAAATAAATAAACACATGTACATACATACATGTACCTCTGAATGATATATTTGGCCTCAACAAAATATGTCCGTTTCATTTATTTCTTGGAACACTTATCTGAAGTTATGTTTACTCTCCCATATTATCTTCAAAATAAGGAAGTTTAGGCTCGGGGAGCTTAAATTTTTAACAATCATTCTGAAAAACTCTTACAAATTCTAGACTTTTTTACCTGATACACTAATAGGAATATGTCATATGTACTATAATTTTTATATGGGTTCCTTAATTCAACATATTGTACATTTGAAATATGTGCAGTTTATAATATGCAATTATACTCCAATACATTAATTAGAAGGGAAAATATCTAGTGGTGCATTAATTAATGTAAGTGCTAGAGCACAGGCAGAAGATTCATGTTGTGCAGTGGTAGGAGTTGTCCCTTTAATCCGGAGAATGCAAAATGTCATCAAGGAAGCCTTGGTCATCACGTGTAGTTTATTCATTAGGAGTAGTACAACTCATGAGGATTCTTTTAGTAAAACAAATGAAAAATTATTTCATATGATGTGTCACTTGAGAAAAATTATTTGAAAAACTCCACGTCTTATTACATAAATGGGAACTATAAAATATTTCAGATATATGATTGGAAGGAAATGTGAGAAATTAAGAAAACAACATAGGAAAAGCTGTGGGATATCAGAGAGAGCAGAAAGCTAATAAATTGAGTTACAAAAAAGTGAATGAGTTGAAGTCAAAGAAATGGAAATTCATGAAATAAATAGAAAGGACAATAGTATATTCACAGATCAAATAATCACACTTTTTGACTCTGAGGCTTTGACATCAGCAATCATTGGGCACTTCTTCAGTCCTAGGGCAGGTGGCCCTTTGTTTCCTTCACAAAGAATCTTTTCAGAGCCCTCTTTATGTATTTGTTCCTGACTCTGTAGCTAATGGGGTTCAGCATGGGTGTGACCACGGTGTACATCACCAAGACCGCTGCACTTGAGTGTGAGCTGTGGGTACAAGCAGAACTAATGTACATGCCTTGGCTCGTACCATAAAATAAAAAGATAAGAGATGTGAGATTCACATGTGGAATATGCTTTATGCTTTCCCAAGCTGATGAAATTCCACATATGGAGGAAACTATCTTAGAGTAAGAGTAAAGGATCCCAGTGAGGGAACCACCAGCCAGTAGCCCAGCTATCAGATACATCACCATGTAATTAAGAGAGGTGTCAGAGCAGGCAAGTAGGGCCACTTGACTGAGTTCACACACACAAAAATGATAGATTTCCAAGACTGTGTAAAAGGACAGTCATGACACCAATAAACTCAGTAACAAGGAATTCAGGACACTTATGATCCAGGACACCAGAACCAGCATTCCACAGAGCTGGGGCTTCATGATGACCATGTAGTGCAGGGGATGGCAGATGGCCACATATTGGTCATAGATCATTACACGCAGAAGGAAATTGTCCAAAGTCCCAAAGATTATGGAAAAATACATCTGACTGATGCATCTTCATAGGTTATGACTTTTCTCTTGGTCTTTATTTTCACCAGCATCTTGAGGATGGTGGTAGAGGTGAAGCAGATGTCCACAGAGGACAGGTTGGAGAGGAAGAAGTGCATGGGCGTGTGCAGGTGGGGGTCTGAGGTGACAGCCAGGATGATGAGCAGGTTCCCAAACACAGTGATCAGGTACATGGAGAGGAAATGCCCAAATATGAGGACCTGAAGTGATGGTTCCTCTGAAAATCCCAGGAAAAGAAACTGAAATCTGTGTATCATTGCCTGGTCCCATGTGGTGCTGGTGATGACTAGGAATAAGAAAAATAACATGATTAATTTTGACACACATGGGCATTACTAACATGGGGAAAATGCTTCTATTACAATGGTATGGGGGGAAGCAGGTATAAAAGGAATGGATGGAGGTGTTATTCTTACATACATTTGAAAATGGGAATTTCTAAAGATGAAATGGGATAAGACATTTATAAATTGTATTAAGTGCAAGTTTTGGTATCACTAGCCATGTTCTGAATTTTGGATCTGCCACATTAGGAGTCTGAATTGGGAGAGACAACCAATTCATCAGACATGTTAATATATATCCTCACCTAAATAGTGGGGCGGTAGTATCCATCCTTCTAAGGTGGTCAGTACATTTAGTCAATCCATTTATGTCAAACGTTTATCATAGCTCCTTCCTGTTCATACAGGAATGGTCATTACTGGTGGTTATTCTCTTTGTTCAGTTGTGTGTGTGTGTATGTGTGTGTGTGTTTGCATGTTTGCATGTGCACACATGCACCACAATGTCAGGGGCATATTTACTGTGGGACACAGTGAAAAAACTTGAAATCCATGGCAGTAAGGAAAATTTAACTTTAAAAGATGGCAACTCCTGCTAGTGGGGAAGAGCAATATGAATGGATAGCCCAACAGAAGGCGTAGGTACAGGGAAGACAGGCAGCCAGCGTGGATGCTGGCATGATCTCAGACCCAAGGGACCACAAGCTGCCTGCCACTTGGCCCATCGTGGTGTCCACCTCAGACTCTGATCTTGGTGCTACACCTGTACCTATTCCTTGTTGATTTGACAACATGCAGGTTTATGTGGTCCAACAGTGGAGGAGCCACCTCTTCCCTCAGTTTTCTTGGTCGCTTCTCTCCTTTGTTATTCTTGGGCTTTGGGATTTAATCTCTAATGATGCTTCCAATAGACACACTCTAGTCCTGGTTCTGTTCCTTGTCAACATGCAATAAGCTTCCCAGATCACACTCTATAAAATCCTGCATAGTCCATGACAACGTAGCCCATTTTTTGTATAATTTATTCTTTTTTTTTACAATTTATTTTATTTAATATCATTAACCTACAATTACATGAGCAATATTGTGATGATTAAACTACCACCTTCATCAGGTACCCCCACCAACCCTATTACAGTCACTGTCCATCAGTGTAGTGAGATGAGAATCACTACTTGTCTTCTCTGAGCTGTACAGTACCCTCCGTGCCCCCCCACCCTATGTCTGCCAATGGTAATGCCCCTTTTACCCTCTTATCCTTCCCTTCCCGCCCTTCTTCCTCAGTCCCTTTCCCTTTGGTAACTATTAGTCCGTTCCTGGGTTCTGTGAGTCTGCTGCTGTTTTGTTCCTTCAGTTTTTTTTTT
>JAQQAC010000316.1:0-30683 GCA_029783875.1 Phataginus tricuspis
AAAAAAAAAAGAATAAAAGGAAAGAAAAGAAAGAAAAGAGAAAAAAAAGTAGAAAGAAAGAAAGGAAAGAAAAGAAAAGAGAAAAAAGAAAGAAAAGAAAAAACGCCCGCCGGGAGTAGATCCTGTGAGGATGCTGTAGGTGGGGTTGTTGCTCCACTATTCCACAGCAGCAGTCATGCCGGTCTGCAGGGCCCTTTGTAGCTCTGGCCAGGGCTGGAATGAATGGGAGGCTGCTGATCTCTGCGGGAAGTCTCAGTGCGGCTACTTTTTCCCAGTTGCCAGCCAAGGGGTTCGAAACTCCCCCCTGCTGGGCTGAGTGTGCTGGGACGATCCTGCTCTTCTGTTGGGGCCCTGTCTCTTTAAGACACCTAAAAAACCGCACCGTTTTCTTTTGTCCCGGGGAGCCAGCTGCAAGGACCTGGGTGCGTTCCCCAGCTCACATCCTGCACGCTCTGTCTCTCCAATCTATGATACACCACACGATGTGTGTCAGTGGTCCTGGCGCAGATCACCAGGACTGGTTATTTCATGGGCCTGTACTTCCACTCCCTCCCGGCTCTGAATCCTCTCCTCCCGCCGGTGCGCTGGGGTGGGAGAGTGCTCGGGTCCGCCAGGTCGCGGCTCTGTATCTTACCCACCTTGCGGTGTGCTGGGTCCTCTCAGGTGTAGATGCAGGCTGGGTGCTGTCCTGTATCTTCTGGTCTCTCTTTTAGGAATAGTTATATTTGTTGTATTTTCATAAATATATATGGTTTTGGGAGGAGATTTCCGCCCTGCTCACGCTGCCATCTTCCTGGAAGTCTGTTAGGATCCATTTTGAGATGATTTTTGCATATTGTGTGAGACAGGCATGAAACTTCATTGTTTTCCATGTAGTTATCTAGTTGTTCCAGCACCATTTGTGGAAAAGACCATTCTTTTCCCATTAAATAATCCTAGCACCATTGTTGAAAATCAATTGACCATAAATGTAAGGATTTATTTCTGGGTCCTTAGTTCTATTCCATTGATCTATACATCTGTTGTCATGTCATTACCACACTGTCTTGATTACTGTAGCTTTGTCGTAAGTTTTGAAATTGAGATGTATGAATCATCCAACTTTGTTCCTTTTTTTTCAAGATTTTTAAGCTATTTTTTGCAAAGAAGCCCGATGGGAGTTTGCTAAGGATTGTGTTGATTTGGGGAGTATTGCCGTGTTAACAATATTCTTCCAATTCCAGGACACAGGATGTCTTTCCATTTATTCAGGTCTTTAATTTTTTTTCAGTGAAGTTTTGTAGTTTTCAGGGTACAAGTCTTGGACTTTTTTGTTAAATGTGTTTCTAAGTATTTTTTTTCATTTTGGTGCTATTAAAAATGGAATTGTCTTTTTAATTTCCTTTTTGGAATATTCATTGCTGGTGTATAGAAATATAATTATTACTATGTGTTAATCTTGTAGCCTGAAACTTTATTGAACTTGTTTATTAGCTTAATAATTTTGGGGTGGTTTGTTAAATTTTTTAATTAATGTGTGTCATTATGAATAGAGATACTCTTAATTGTTCCTTTCTGATGTGGATGTCTTTTATTTCTTGTTCTTGCCTAATTGCACTCGTTAAAACTTCCATTACTTTGATGAATTGAAGTGTATCTCTTGCTTATTCTTATCTAGAGGGGAAGTATTCAGTCTTTCCCCATTATGTATTATGTTAACTATAGATTTTAATAGATGTCTTTTATCAGATTGAGGAAGTTCATTTGTATTCCTAGTTTCTTGAGTGTTTTTATCATGAAAGGGTGTTCAATTTTTTCATCTGTTATGATGATCATGTGTTTTTTCCTTTATTCGATTAATAATTTATTACACTGATTTATATTCATATATTGAACCAGGTTTACATTCCTGGGATAAATCCCACTTGGTCATGATGTGTAATCCTTTTATAGAATCTATAGATTCTATAAAACTGTCTGACTCAGTTTGCTAGTATTTTGCTAAGGATGTTTGCATATACATTTATAAGATTTATTAAGTTGTATTTTCTTTTCTCATGACATGTTTATGTGACTTGGGTATCAGGATAATATACTGGCCTCATAGAATTAATAGTAAAATATTCCCTTCTTCTCTATTTTTGGAAGAATTTATGATGGAGTGATGTTAATCCTTTTATAAAGGTTTGGAGGAATTAGTGAAGCCATCTGGTCCTGGTATTTTCTTTGTGGTAAGTTTTTTGATTACTAATTCAATCTCTTTACCTATTATAGAGCTATAGAATTTTTCTATTTCTTCTTGAGTCAGTTTCAGCTGTATGTGCCTTTCTAGGAATGTGTTAATTTCATCTAAATCATTGATGTAAAGTTGTTCATAGTTTCCTCTATAATTTTTTTTATTTCTGTAAGATGATCTTTGATTCCTGATTTTAAAAAATTGAGTATTCTCTTTTTTTTTCTTGGTTGGTCTAGCTTAAGTTTCAAACAACCAACTTCCAGTTTCACTGATTTTCTTTATTGTTTTCCTATTCTCTATTTCATTTATTTCCACTCTAGTCTTTGTTATTTCCTTCTTTCTGCTTGTTTAAGGTTTAGTTTACTCCTATTTTTATAGTTTCTTAAGGCAAAAGGTTAAGTTATTTGAGATCTTTCTTCTTCTTTAATATAGGTGTTTACAACTATACATTCCCTTAAGCACTGCTTTCACTGCATGTCCTAAGTTTAGGCATGTCATCCTTTCATTTTCACCCATCTCAAAGTATTTTCTAATTTTCCTGTGATTTTTCCTTTTATGTATTGGTTATGTAGGTGAGTGTTTAATTTACACATATTTTTGAAATTTTCAGATTTCCTTTTGTTGATTTCTAATTTCATTCTAGTGTGGTCAGAGACCATTTTTTAAATAATTTCAATCCTTTAAATTTTGTTGAGACTTTGTGATGTGGTATAATACATTTTGGAGAATGTTCCTTGTGCATTAGAGAAGAATATATATTCTACTGTTTTGGAGTGGAGTTTTCTAAAGATGCCCTTTAGGTTTAGGTGGTCTATAATGTTCAAATTTTGTATTTTCTCATGGATCATCTGTCTAATTGTTCTACCTATTATTTAAAGTCAGATATTAAAGTCTCCAATGATTAATGTTGAATTATTTCTTCCTTCTAGTCTGTCAGTCTTTTGCACCATGTATTTTGGGACTCTGCTGTTAGATGCATACATAGGACAGATTCTTGAACGTTGCTTAGCTCCCATCTATGCCAAAGTGAAAAGAGAATGTATCCAGACCTCAGGAAGAGATTTAACCAGGTCTCTTCATGATAGTGTCATGGATAAGATGGGAAAAATAGTGATTCTTGAATGATATAGTTAGGTGGGCTAGTAATAAGATGCATGATTAAATTCTAAAAGTGTTAATTAGTGGATTTATGTCAATCTGAAAGGCTCTGTCCTTCAACACATCCTCTTCAAATTTTTATTCAATATTAAAAGGGGGAAGAAATAAAAGGTTTGTATATTAAATCTGTGGATGATAAGAGTTAACAGTGATAGAAAATATAGTGGCTACCAGAATTAGGATAAGAAACCATCTTAATAAATTGTGACCTTGGGCTGGCTCTAACAAGATGCAATTTAGCAGGGCAGATGTGTTCACACAACATTAAATGCTATACATTGAATATAGTAAAAGCTTCCTGTCTCTACCTTCTTCAGTGAATTGTACTAGTAGAAGATAGGGTAGAAGGTTGAGCAGTAGCAATAAGACAACCACCTAGAAAGTGAGCTCCTGTGCCTAGCCCAGGGCCTGACACATGGTAAGCACTCAATAACTATTTGATGAAGGGAAAAAGAAAGGAAAGAAAGGAGGAAGAGAAGAAGAAAGGGAAGAAAGCTTGGTGTGACTGCAAAGAAAGCTAATGTAATTTTAGGTTGAGTTAGCAGGAGTTCACCATCTCAAGAAAATCTCACAGCAATGAAGTTCATGGGGTGGGAGTAGTTGGAATGGGGGCTTCCTTGCCATCCAACCTTGTCCATCTTCCTTTTATGTGCTAGGATATAAAGCTGTCACTAGTTTCCTTGCTGATGGGAAAGCAGCTAGCTGATGGTTGAAATTTATTCTGTGGTGTTCCAAACACACCTAAAATAACACATTTTAAGAGGGAAATTAACAAATTAGAATTTCCTCTGAGGTCAGTGCTCAGAAACAAAAAATCATCCTAGATTCTTCCTTCATGACTCACATTTAGCCGTGTGCATTCTAGTCTTCTGTCTCATTACAATTGAAATCTGGGTGATTGCAATCGTCTCCTCTCTGCCTTTCCTGCTTCTGTTCTAGCTCCAAATCCAATCTACTCTCCTCACTATAGCCAGAGGTCCCTTTAAAAAGGCAATTCTGATCTACAGTAAGTTTGCTGCTTAAAATTCTTTACTGAAAGCCTACACTGTTAGCCTTTACTGCCCGCCTTCTTCCTCCTCCTCGCCTGGACCTCTGTCACCACCCCCACCCCCCTCATGATAAGACGCAGTCCTCTGCCTCTCTCACTGTCCAGGGACTCTTCTCTGATAGAATAACATTTCCTGGGCTTCCTTCACTGTTATTCATCTCTGCTGCCTGGGCAGGATAAAACTCCTCATTAAAAGCCCTTGTGGGAGTGACCTACGTGCCCTGGCCCCCACAGCGAGCTGGAGAGAAAGAAAGCCAAGGGGAGGAAGGGGGCAGTGGCAGGGGTGAGGGGTCTCCCTAGAGGGCCTGTGAGAGGGAGTCCCAGAGACCAGGGACGCAAGAGGGTGGTGGGGCCTCTTCACTGTGGGGGGACCACAGACACTTGGTGCTGATCTGTTGCATTGCCCTTCTCGAAAGCTCTGGACAGACACAGAAGGACGGACCCTGCCATGCTTCCCAGCCTTAGAACCTCCCAGTGCTGAGCAGACAAAGAAGATCCAGTCACGGGACTGAAGGGAACACAGCCTCTGTGCAGGCCGCTGGGACTCTGCTTAGCTGTCAAAATGGGACAAGTTCGCCCTCCTGTACCTAGAGGGCCAGGGCCATGCGGGGCAGAGAACCAGAGTGGGGGGAGGAGACCTAATTTCTGGTCCCAGCTGCGGCATTAGCTGGCTGCGTGCCGCCACCTACATCGCTTGGCATCTCTGTGTCCGAGTCTTCACTGTACAAGGGGGGCAGCATATACGGGGCTGGGGTTCAGGCGTGGGCTCCGGAGCCAGCTGCCTGGGTGCACGTCACAACCCTGCCTCTTCTGAGGTAGCCTTATGCCTGTTGTTGGAAATACTCATCTTCCAGAGTTTGATCTGTTGAACCTTCCAGGCCTGTCATTGTTCCAGTGTCCAAGTCACTGAGACCTGGCTTTTCATTCTGGAGGGAGCACGACATTCTGGACATGAGAAGAGGTAGTTGGCAGGTTGCCTGAGCCACCCGCTCAAAGTAGGTGCAGACCCTAGGTCCGCATCACTGTGTGAGCTCACGCAAATGTGCGTGTGGCCCCCTTCATTGTCGAGGCACCCCTGGAAACGTTGCCATGGAGACACAAACGCTCCTGGGCTCCCGAGGCCACCTGCTCATGACTCTGCATTATGGCAGGGTGAGGGCTGCGAGGGAGGAAAAAGGATTCTCCCTCTGTCCTTCCACGTTCTTGGCTGAGACCCCCTGTAATGAAGGATGGATTAACAGGACAAAAACCAGCAGCTGTTTCATACTAGGTATGCCTCCTATACACGTGGGAGAGACCAGGAAAACTGAGTAACTCCCCCAAATGGCCCAAGCCACCACCTTATACCCCATGTCCAGCTAAAGACAAAAGATGTCGGGGGGAGTGGCCAGGGGCATGGGTTATGGGGTTTCAGGCAGAGCCCGCTAAACAAGGGTGAGGTTTTTGTGCAGATGTGAGGTGTCACCTTCTCCATCAGGGAGAGTTTCTGGATTTGGTCGTCTGTTCCTGGTGCACAGAGGGAGACACCCTTACAAATGGAGATTCCATTTATAAACATAAACGTCTCTTAGAAAAGGGTAACTTCTACGGAATTCCCAGAGCTTCTGTTATGTCTGATGCTTCTGAAAAATAATCAGCCTAAAATGATCCTTATGCTAAAGAGGCTTATGTTGGGGCGGCAAATTCTGCTCCCCTTCAGGGCCCACCCTTGGGGAGCCAGAGGCAGCATAGGCCAGGGCAGAGGGCAGCGAGGCCCAGGGCCCCTCCCCCCCCCGGCCTCAGGGAACCCAGCCGAGCAGCTGGACATGTGGCACGTTCCCTGCCCTCTACCCCCAGATGGGGCTGCTTTGGCTTCTCTGTCTGCCTTACATCTGGGGAGTGACGTGGAGTTCTGCCCAGAGCCCAGGCCCTGGGAAGATGGGGCTGAGGCCCTGCTTTCAGGCCTTGTCAACAGAGCAGCAAGGCCTGGCCCCATGGACGGCTGCCACTCAGCACTGTCCTCCCAGCTGGGGCTGCCACCAGCTCTGCCCCATCCATTGTTTCCTCCACTCTTTCATTCATTCATTCATTCACTCATTCATCCATTCATTCCAAAACACTTAGCTGACATTTACCCTCTGCCGCTACATGCTGTGGGTGCTCAGCAGTGAGAAAAACAGGCACGGACCTGGGCCGCGTGCAGCTTACGGGCTAGGGATGGAGCGTTTATGAATAACCATGCGGATATGAGGTGACAGATTGTGATGAACAGAAGAAAATAAAAGGCAGGATGTTGGGAACCCCTATAAGGTGGAGCAGGAGGCCAGGAGAGAACTCTGAGGAGGCGCTGTTTAGGTCTGACCACGAGGAAGAGAAAGCGCCAGGCTGCTGGGTGCAGGAGGGCGAGGCGTGTCCTTTTGCCTGGGCCACGGCACTTCCCAGAGCTTTGGTCCTGGTGCGGTCAGGCTCTCTGAGCTCTGGACGCTTGGTGACGTTCGCTTGTCAAACAAGCTCTGACTGCTGCCCCTGAGGCCCTCGGACCACGTGCTGCGGAGCCGCCTAGAAAACTTGGTGAAATGTACATGCCTGGGCCACACAACACCGCAGAGACTTGTGGTGGGGCCAGAGAATTCGCACTGTTAACAGGGTCCCCAGATGGTTCTGATGGCACTGGAACGAGAGAATCTCTTACATAGTCTATCATGGTGAGGATGGTTTGGTAGCAAAAATAAATCAATTAATTATTTTCCATGTTTCTGAGCCTGTTAACAGGGTTCCTGGGTCGTTCAGCCACAGGTGGTCTGCTGTTCCATGGACCATTCTTGGCAAACATTGGCAATAGAAAGTCTAAACACCTTGCACACCTGGCATGCACATTGTTATAGTCATTGGTCACCTGCCTCTACGCTGCTCACCCCCAGTCCCACCACAGTCCCCCCTTCACATCACTGGAGTAATCATTATAACACAAACCTGAGTCTGTCATTTTTTTCTCAAAACCCCTTCTTTTATTGCCCATTACTTCCAAAGCACCCACACATTCCTTAGTAGGGAATAAATGGTTCTTTGAGCTATTGTTTCTGCCCCAACTTCAGCCTCTGCTACTTCCCATTTACCCTCTTCATCCCCATACCATGAATAGGGCCTGGTGCAGGGTAGACACTGAGCAAATATTTATTTATTACTATGAAAATGAAGAGCTTAAATATGTTATATTTCACTGAAGTACCTGGGAGATTTCGAGTCCTGAAAATTATATTTATGAGAGCTGTCTTCCAATATTGGAAGGTCTGTGTCATGTGAAACACGGCCATAGGACCCACCAGTGGAAGTCATAAGAAGTTAGATTTTGACTGCATATAAGGAAGTGTGCACCGTCTTTGCAAAGATGCAATCATCTGTATTATAAAATGGATGGAGCTAGAGGGTATTATGCTCAGTGAAATAAGCCAGTAGGAAAAAGACAAGTATCAAATGATTTCACTCATATGTGGAGTATAAGAACAAAGAAAAAAACTGAAGGAACAAAACAACAGCAGACTCACAGAACCCAAGAACGGACTAATAGTTACCAAAGGGACTAACATTACCTGGGGAGGATGCATGGGAAGGGAGGGACAAGGGGGAAAAAGGTTCATTCCTATTAGCAGGCCTAATATAGGGGGGAGCACAGCTAGGGCTGTATAACACAGAGAAGACAAGTAGTGATTCTATAGCATCTCACTACGCTGATGGACAGTGACTGTATTGGGGTAGGTGGTGGGGAATTGATGATGGGGGGAGTCTAGTAACCATAATGTTGCTCATGTAATTGTAGATTAATGATATAAAAAAATTGGTAAATTCCCTGTTACCTGTAGTATTTCAGCATTGATTCTATGATCACTTGGCAGGGATTTGGTGAAGTACTGCTTTGGAAGAAATAATCTACCATTCTTGAAATACGATTCTGTGGGGAAATAAAGGCCCAGGGGAGGAGAGAAAATGAGCTCTTCCTTCGAGTGAGGTAGAGTATTGGGGTTTATCTTACCGTACACCATACCTATAGATATCACAGAATACCTGTTTTCCATATTACAGAACCGACCAAACTGTATTCTTTGATGACATTGCAAGTAATTTAGCTTCTTACAATGTCTATGGGTCATCATTATAAACATTAACACTCATTATAATATTGAAGTGTGGAAATGTTAGTTAAAAAAAAATCTCTGTTGTAATGTTGGATAAGAAGTATTCTAGAAAAAATAACAATGAAAAAATGCGTCAGGCAGGAAGACAGTAACTCTCCAGCTCAATTTAGTATATGCTGTGAAAAAAAATTCATTAGTGGGAAGAACCATAACCTCTAAAGAATAACACTACAGATCAGAAAGCTCATCTAGCTGAGTGACAGCTCATAACCAAAGCTAACCACTGCTACATAATTAAACGGTAATTTTCACAATTGATTGTCAATAACTTTTCTTCTTTTCTTATTATGTCTTTACATAAAAGGAATGAGGAGAATGTGGGTCTGAAGAATAGGATTATTTTTGAACCTGTCAGGTATTTCTTTCCTTGTTCTGTTTAATATGGACACTTAGATTTTAGTCATTTGGGTAATTGTAAATCAGACTTTGAAAGGCTTGGGATGCTAACAAAACCAACAGCTCAGATTTCAACGCAATTTTCAGCAGCTTTTATTTATGCAATAAGGCAGAGGCTATCAGGGAGGTACACCTTCTCAATAGTCCCTAGGGTTACTTCCTTGAGAGGAATAATAAGGACGTGACTGACTCTAAAGAAATTTCTTCCTGGCAAGAGCTACTTTTTACTGTCTGAAGCCTAAACCCTACTCTGCTTAGAGCCTTACCCTTCCTTTGCCCCATGGTGTCATTTCCACCCCATCCCTATCTCTTCTGTTTCTCTCAGACTACCTAAGATGAATAAGTTCTGGGGATCTAAGGAGCAGCATGGTGACTAGAGTTTACAACAGTGTGTTGTATACTTGAAAGTTGTGAAGAGGGTAGAGCTGTAATGTTCTCACAGTAAAAACAACAAAATCGTGATTATGTGAAGTGAAGATGTGCTAACTAACCTTACTGTAGTAAGTCTTTTGCAATATATATGTGTATCAAATCGTCACATTGTACACCTTAAACCTATACAGTGTTTTTGTCAATTACATCTCACTAAAGCTGGACAACAAAAGAAAAGAAGATCCTGGTCCCAGCCAGTGAAGTGTACTGAAAACAGCACCAGACTGAGAAGTAGGAGAGGAGCTTTCTAAGGCCTGATTCTGTCACTGGCTAGTTGTGTGGCCTTCAGGAATTTGCAAAATGTCTCCACTCCTCAGTTTTATTTTCTATAAAAAGGGGATTGGATCATATTACCTGAGAGTCAGTCCCAAATTTGACCTGAAATGGCATGCACATCACCATGCTTTCTGTACTTCACTGCAGTCATCTATTTTTCAAAATTCTTCTAAGAAACTTGTTTGCTTTAAGCAGGGCTGTGCATCTATTAAATACTGCAATCCTTTGCCAACTGCATCACAAGAACATGTGTTGGGACATTCCTTTTAATAATTGTTAACCTCTGAGCACATTGAATAATTCAATATAAATAATGCAGTAATAGTCATAAGAAGAGAAAAAATCTACTCTGGAATCTACTTTTATGTGCAATAAATCTCCTAATACTATATGGGGAGCAACTGATTAATAGTTTGAGGGAAAGAATTTGTTTCTCACCTACTCTGTGCCAGGCACACTGCTAGGCACTTGTGAATATTATCTCTGGTGATCCTCATAACACCGTGTTAAGGAAGACATTTTTTCCATACACAAACTAAGAAACTGAACCTCAGCAAAGTTACGTAACTACCTGAAGGTAACACACCTGTTTAGTGGCAGGACTGGGATTTGAATCCAGGAGATTAAAATGTTGTGCTTACAACACTGTGAATGTACTAAATGCCACTGAAGTGTATACTTTAAGATGGTTAATGTTGTTATGTGAATCTTACCTCAAAAGGCAAAAGAAATTGACAGAAAAAAATGTACAGATCTTTGTTTACTTAAATCAGGGTTACATTCTGATAAACCCATATAAGTTTAAAATAACCTAAATCAAAAATGCGTTTAATACCCTTGACCTACCCAACATCACAGCTTAGCCCGGTCTCTACTTTAAATATGCTCAGAACACTTACATTAGCCTACAGTTGGGCAAAACCATATGACACAAAGCCTATTGTAGGATAAAGTGCTGAATATCTCATGTAATTTATTGACTACTGTAGTGAAAGCGAAGGACAGAGTGGTTGTACGGGGAAAGGACGGTTTTAAGTCCATCATGAGCACGCGGCTGACTGGGAGCTGTGCTCGCCTCCGCTGCAGCTGCTGAGCATCACGAGAGAGTATGTCCTGCTTATTACTGGTCCTGGAAAGGATCCAAGTTAAAAAATAGAAGTACAGTTTCTACTGAATGCATATGGCTTTCGCAGCATCATAAAGTTGAAAAATCATCAAGTCAAACCGTTGTTAAGTCAGGACCATCTGTATGTTTATAGTTTGTGTCTAAATCACAGTACGGTAAACTGGAAAGTCCCTGGGACTCAGCTCTCTGGATAGCCAGTTCTGTAACCTTGAACAAGTAATTTCACCCCTCTATATCTCAATTTTCCTGTATCTAAAATAAAGGACAGGTGGACTAAAAGGATGATTTCTTGATCAGCTTTTTCAGTCTTCTCTACTTTTAGTCTACGGCAGAACATTAACTGGTCTTTAATGCCCTCTTGTGGATAAAAACTGAACTGTTACTATTACTGTATTTGGGCAATATTTCAGAATAATTGTCTCATTAAGGTAACAACAATAAACCCAAATCAAACAAGCAATATGACAGATAGAGAAGCTGGATGAATGACTGTTTTGCTTCTACCATTTTTTTTTATCATGGTGACACAAGCTTAGACTCATAACCTTTCTAAACAAAAATAACTACATGGTCTCAAGTGTAGTCTGGAACAAAGGACAGATCAAGCAGGCATGTCATTCACTTGCTCACTTCCACCTACCCAAGTTTTTTTATTTTATTAGAACATGATTCTTTCAATAATCTGTTGGTATTTTTTTAAATACCTTAAACAAAATTAAAAGGGAAGAGATATGGGAGAGGATTGCAGAAAACCAGTAATATGGATATGATCAAACGTTAATACCCATGATATTAAAAAAGAGTTTCTAGATATCAATAAGAAACATAAATGAAAGTTCCCTACCCAAATGGGCTAAGGACCAGAATGGGTTATTTACTCAAGAAAAAAAAAAGGTCAATAAATATATGAACAATTATTTACTCCCAAAGAATGAAAGAAATGCAAATCAAAACATGAGATCATTTTTCATCTATTGCATTGGGCAGATGTGGTTATAAAGGAAGATAATATTCCATGAGTGACTGAGTGCTTAGAAAAATAGGCCTGCTCTTATTCCATTACATAGTGTTGATGTAACTTGGGACAATGTTCTAGAGATCAATTTGCCAATATATATTAAAAGCCATTAAAATATTCATAATCTTTGATCCAGAAATTTTACTTATAGGAAATAACAGATATATGAATTAAGATTAATATTAGGGCCATTCATTGCTGTTTGATTTTATAAAGAGGAGACGGTTGGAAAAAACATAAATGTCTAGCAATAGTGTTGGATTACATAGATTATGGTAAATCCTTTAGTAAAATATTATACAAGCATTAAACATAGTCCTTAGAAGAATATATACTGATTTAGAGAAAAGTTCAGTATATATTAAGTGAAAAAGATTATAATCAGTGTGTGTGGTATACCATCAATTTTCTTTATTATATGAATATATTAAAATATACATTAAAAAGTTAAAATCTGGTTATCTCATGGTAATAGGATTACAGATGATTTTTCTTTTCTTATTTTTTCTGTTTCTTTTGTTCTGTAGCTGTTTTATCATGGATGTGTGTAACTTTTATAATCAGAAAATAATAAAGACAAAGGTTTAAAGTGTTTACTGGTAACATTGTTTTCCTGTTGGGAATAAATGGAAAAAGAGAGAATTCAAAGGTTATACCAAGACTTGTTGATCTATCACCAGACTCTATACTGAGCAATATATTTGAGGACACACCTTTGCATATGCTGTTTCTAAGGCAGCCAGGAACAATAAGAGAGAAAAGAGAAGAGATAAGCCTGTCTCTTGCATCCTCTCAAATGCACCAGAGGAAGGCATGATTTGTATTTTTACTCTAATCACTACAGCTAACATTGAATTAAGAATTATTTCTTTCATTAAGGCAATGTTTCTTGATACCTTCTTATCAATCAGTTAAGTAGAAAAGCACAGCTTGGCATGCCTGGTTAAGATTCAGGAGTGCTATAGTGAGACTCATTATGCATTTACCTTTAATTCATAGAGCATGAAAGAACTGTCAGATTACTCAAAAATACACATACTTTTACTCGCAAAATCCGTCACTTAAAAAGGCATTTAAATATGGCTGAATCAAAATTTTCTCTGTTGCCTTGGAGAAGACAAAGCAATTCACAAAGATACACAGATCACCACACTAGTTCCTAAAGGTGACAGTTTCTTCACATCTCGAACTGTGAAGATGTTTATTCTCATTGGGGAAGCATAAGCAGACCCTCCCAACCTCAGAAAACCTCTCACACAAACATCACCCCCCACTACCAGCAAAATAAAAAGCAGATCCCTGCTCACCAGTGTTTGCAAACATATCAATAAGGGGACATTTAATAACCTTTCTTTCATCTTGAACTATGCCTAGCTTCTATCATTATCTCTTCCTTCTCTTAAAGAGAAAGGAGGAGAGTGGGAGTTTTACTGGTAATGGTAAGTTGAGGAAATTAAAAAGAAAAAATGGATATGTTAATTAGCTTGAGTGTGGTTAGTTTTTCAGTGTATACATATATCAAACTGTCAAGCTGAGCACCCTAAATATATAGAACTTTTATTTGTCAATTGTACCTCAATAAAGCTGGGAAAAAAAGACGAGTTTCCAAAAAATCATGCACATAATCAACATTTTATCAAAAGGTGTGTCACAATTTACATCCCCCAAAAATCAAGTGTAAGAAAAGCACTCCACTGTAATGAATCCTATATTTCCATAGCAAGAGTAGAAAAACGTGAAATGCTTATCTTGATCACTGAGGTAAAAAAAAAATTGTACTTAGAACTACTTAGGTAATTGAAATGAAAGTAGAGAGGCCCTCCCCAACTCGCATCCTGAAATTACTCAAATCAATGCCTTGATTTTCTATTGTGTTTTAAAAATTCAATTATAGAATTGAAGAGAAACCATCTATTCCACACTGTCCACTTCCTGGAAGGGTCATAGCCAAACTGTTTCCAAACAGAGAATGCATACTAGTTGTTAAGACATAAAGAGGAGATTTCTCACTGGAGTGGGAATCAAACAGAAACAGCAAAGGCAAAAAGCACCAGATTCGGATGAGCATGTCCTGTTTAGGAGGCTTATAAATCTATGACTTTCTATAGCCTGAAAGTTGCGTCATTATAGCCTCACCAAAAGGATTTCAGGTGCTGTATTTGAAGCATGATCTGATAATTTGTTAAATGATTATCCTCAGGGATGGAAACAGTAAATGTGGTAAAAAAAAAAAAGGGGGGGGTTCCCTGTGATTTTACTGCCCAAAGATCCCATAGGCAAAAGTAGAGGGAAGGGAGAAGTGGGCTAAATCTGTGACGGATGGAACCAGTGTAATGAAATATGTGCTATGGAAAGACCTGTGTCTGTAATTTAAAAGCCACCCTATGTATATTCAAACCATTTGATGCTAATGCAAATATCTTTCAAGTGTAATATGTGAGAAGCAAGATAACAGAATATTTAACAAAATTATTTTTTATTTTCTGATTTGTTATTTTCATGTTCTCCTAAGATACAGACAGTATACCAGTCAAGAAAATAAAGGGAATATGTGTATTGTTTGTATTTTGTGATGGCTTAACATTTGTTTTAAATTATAATGAAGAAATAGAGTGGAGAGTCAAGATTTAATTTGCAGTCCCAATACTCTTCATGCATTAAAAAGTGGCATAAAATAAAAGGAACCTACCCACCTTAATCTTTTGTTTCCCAATCAGTAGAACAGCATCTGTCTGACCACTGGGTAGTGGCTTCTTGGAGTGCCATATGAAAAATGATCCAGAGGCCACATGCAGGGCAGTTTGAAAGAGTGACTTGATTGATAAATACTGTCTGTCATGCCCACCAGTTGCTCAAAAGAGAAAGGGAGAGAAGCACAACATTGTACACTGGTTATTCAAAGTGCGCTTTTTATTCACTTTAACACGGATGAATTTTTACAGTTGAGATAAAATATAGGATACACAATTTTGAGTTTTAGCAGCACCTGCAACAAGAGGATTGTGGAATACCTCACGGTAAATTAGACATGGCTGAGGCACGCACAAATTAACCTGAAATTCATCAACCCATTGAAGACACACAGAATCTGAGGCCCCCTGAATGTTAGTCCAATACAGGAAAATAAACCAAATAAATACTCTGTATGATGTTTTAATGGATCATTGGACACCAGTATAGTTCCAATTAGAAGTATCTCACTCAAAAAAATATGGTGTTCATTAAAGAAATAATAAACCTAATGAAAATATTGAACTAAAAATTCTAGGGTACACAATTTCTAAGCCCACATGCACAGTTCTTGGTACTCACAGATTTCAGCCTTTGGTGTTTTTTAATCTTACTCAAACTAATGTCAGCACCCCACTGAGTGTTACTCACCAATGTGCCACTGATTTTGTCACTTAATGTGAAGTGGTTTCATTAAGATATTGTGTACTGATTTGACAAAAAAAAATTGGTATGGCTAAGAGGAAAGGGGCTTCAGTTGACCTGCCAATAAAATTAATACTTGTCTTGGATGGACAGGAGGCCTATGAATGCAATACCCACATAATTTTTTTACTTAAATGACCACATGCCATTCTGATGTACTTCTGTGAGTGGACAGAGGTCTTTATGAAGGCCTGAGATCTACAAATAGAAACTATTATAAGCAGAGTGCAAGTAGAAAGAGAAGGCCCCAGATCTCATGCACTTAAAAACAATTAGCATTTAACAGCCTCGACATACAGATTTTTACCTTAACATGATTATAGCAAAATTATCATAGAACTTGGAAACCATGTGGCTGGCTATAGGCATAGGCAAGATAGGGACCAATGTGTAAGAGCTATGGGGTCCCCATTCTGGCTTTGACTTCTGGCATCAAAGTTAGTTGGACAATGGGGTCAGAACTATATTTAAATTGGAAATATTGAGTATGACTGGGTTAAAATACCATCTTCCACTTGTCTATGTGGCCAAAAAGTCCCAGAGCTCTTAAACACATAAGGTCCCACATGTAAGGCTGATTCCATATGTGGCTACAATGGCGAGTTCTAGGACATATTCCTGCAAAAGCTCCCACCTCGTCCCTGGCCTAGGTCTCTTTGGGTTTGTTTCTAACTGTCCCTCATGACCTTGGGTCACTATTTTTATCTTAGATGTTTTAAAAGTATGGATTAAAAGCTATGCAGAACAAACATCAACCAACCAAAACTAGACTGCATATTCATAATATAATATATAGCTGGCAGTCACAGTAATCAAAATCTGAAAAACCATTTTTTAAATTTTAATACGATATCTTTAGGGTGCTTTTATCAGGACACATAATGACTCCTCAGAGCTCAAGAATTTTTCCTACCATGGCACAAAAGCAAAAGAAAGAGCCATATAGTTGCTATTAAATGCTGATAACAGAATAGTTTAAGAATTTTAAAAGTCTCTCTCCATAGTCTCAGCTGTTGCCTTAACATACATCTCTAACTCTAGCATAGCACTGAAATACAGTTTGTAGCTTACAAAATCAGAACTTAGAGTTGGAAGGGAGCTTCAACCAAATATCTAGCCAGTACAGAAATTGTTTTTATGGCATTTTAGCAGATGGTCATCCAGCATCTTCTTGAATACTTTCACTAAAGGGGAGTTCACTATTAAGGCAGTCTATTCCACTGTTGGACAGCTCTAATTATGAGAAATCCATTCTAACACTGGGGTAGAGTATGCTCTCTTGTTACCTTCAATATCCTAGTTTTCCCAGCTGAACATATAGTTGCAATATACAAAAAATCAGTTCCTTCTTTTACAGTAAATATGGGAGTAAAGGAACCTTGTGAGAAAAGCCCGTTATCCCCTAATCTTTTCAGAAGCCTTCTCTGAGAGCAGAGAATGGTGGATCAAAGGCCCATCCAAGTTGGGAGCAGAGAGCACTGCGTCCAAAGCCATAAACTAAGCAGCATTTCTGAATTGGTAAGAGGTTGTCAGACAAGCAACATCCCTATGCAGCAAAAGTAGACTTCTGAAGTAAAAGCAGACCACCCACTTATTTGCAAGGACGGTTGACATATACTTAAGCATAATCAATTCACTAGTACCCTGGTACTTCAAACACAAGGAGAATAATCAATTCCCAGTGTCATTAGCATATCTCTTATTGAGATGGTATTTTCTGAAAAGCTCAGATAGGAACAAACCACATATAAGGACTTAAACAAGGCAGGGTACGTCATTATCTTTTGCATTCCTAATCATCACAACCTCTTCCTAATTCAAGCTTAGGACATCTTTTTGCCTTATTATTCTTCATTGTAATATAGCTCAGAGTCTTATTTTTTTTCCTTTGGCAGAAGTGTTGAAAACTGCTTGGCAAGAGTTGATGCTGACATTTGTTACTTGATTAATGGAACGCTTTAAGGGATAGCTGTAGCTCTTTATCTCCTTCATGCAGCTGGGTTCTAAGTTTAAACTGTGATTTGAAAAATATCTAAATCTGTCAGGACTAAAGCTTTCTGAAATGTCCTGATACACACAAGAAGGAAATAGCAAGAAATCACGCAAAATACACTTGGCTTGAGAAAGCTTTTTTTAAAATTGCTCTATAACTTCACTTTGAAAGGCTCTGATTAACAAGCACAACCTTAACTCTCACCCTTTTTGTGTGTGTGTGCACTCTTAGAGGGGCATAGTTATTCTTACACTATGACTGGCCAATTTGGGGCACACTTTAAAAAGGCTTCCTACTTTAACAGCATGAAGATCCTGCTTTGGAGCCACTGTTCAAGTCAATAGTGTGACCCAACATGCAATGCTCCAGCTGTTCCTCTACAGCCAACACCTGTCTGACAGCTTCTTCAAAGGCCACTGTCACATTTGTATCATCTTTGGCACTTGTTTCTAGGTAAGGGTAGTCCCCATTCTCCATGCACCAGGCTTGCGCCTCCTCAGTAGTCACTTGCCTATCCTCTTTGTCTACCTTGTTACCCAGAACTACAAATGGGAAGTGCTCAGGGTCTTTCACATTTGCATAGTAGATGAATTCTTTCTGCCAGTTACTAAGGTTCTCGAAGCTCTGCCGATCATCCACGCTGAAGGTCAAGAGGCAGCAGTCTGCTCCCCTGTAGAAGGGTGTCCTAAGGCTCTTGAAGCGTTCCTGCCCTGCAGTGTCCCAGATCTGGAGAGTTACAAAACGTCCATCTACCTCCAGATCCCGATTTAAGAACTCTACCCCTATGGTGTGAAAAGCCTGGGAGTCAAACTTATTGGTTACATAACGGTTCATAAGCGAGCTTTTCCCAACTCCACCATCACCCAAGAGAATGACTTTTAAGAGCAAGGATTTCCCACTCATTGTTGCAGCACCAGATAGAGAGGAGTTTATAACCAAGAGAACCTGAAAATAAAAGAAAAAGTAGGAGGGAAAACAGTTAAACCTGAAAATGAAATCAACTTCATAGTAAATTTATCTGAATTTTGAGGTCCTCTATTTAATCTCTCTTGATTCATGCTCATTAACTGGTACAGTACAGCAGAAGGAATAAAACTCTTTTTGCACAAGGGGGAAAAAGGTATTGTTTTCCTGAGGGTGCCTGCCTGTGCCAGGAAAATGGCTGAATGCCATGGGTAAACGGACTAGCAGATGGTGCTATAATCTGATTCAGTTCTGATCCTACTGCAGGCAAGAGAGCCTAGAACAGGAATGCCATTCAAATGTGAAACCATATCAGCTACCTGTTTGGACAGTTCCAAACAAGAGGTAAATATTATGAGATTGATTTGGGGTTTGAAGTCAGTTCATGATGGACCCAAGAATTACTGAGGAGAGAAAGATGCATCAGCTGGAATCTTGATTTTGTCAGTAGAGGTTTGGGCTAGAATTAGACTGGACTCCAGAACTTGGA
The DNA here is from genome assembly GCA_029783875.1 of Phataginus tricuspis. Classification (NCBI taxonomy): domain Eukaryota; kingdom Metazoa; phylum Chordata; class Mammalia; order Pholidota; family Manidae; genus Phataginus; species Phataginus tricuspis. The sequence continues at coordinate 18,723 of JAQQAC010000316.1, forward strand.
AGAGAGAAAAAGGCCATATTTCTGTGGCTATTTGCCCTATTATATTTGCACTGATAGAGATACCCTCACAAGCAAAGGATCTTCCATAATATTTTCTTCATGGAATAATGGCACTTAAATTGACTGTTGATGGTACCATTATAACAGCTATCATTCAGGAAGGAAATCTTGAATGGCTTATTAATTTTAGGATTTAGTTTCTAATTCCATAATGCACCAGTGAAAACATACCGTAAATGCTAAAATGCTAATAATTTTCCAGTGTCCTCGTTACTTTCACAACATTATATATGGACTATCTAGAATGCATCTCAAAACAAAAAGATCAAATGTTTACTGAACAACTACTATATTCTCTTAGGTACTTTCACACTAGGTCCATTGTGGGAACACAACAATGATGTGTTAATTGGGTGTTATTATGCAATAGACTCAAAGAGATGAAAACGAATTACTAATCAAAAGAGCACATGCAAAAGAGCTTTTGAAGGCATACACATTTGAAATGTAATTAAGAAAAGCCTCACTATCCCTTAAAATTATGCTGGTGTGAATGTGTACTAACTATGTATTTTTCTAAATATTCATTTTTTAAAAGATCAAGTGAAAAAATGTAAAATATATACCTACCTGGTTGAGTGTAGAATATAAACCTGTCCAGTTGGGTCTTTGTCAGTTTTAGTCTTTTAATTTTTCTTGCTGTTGCTTTAGTCTTTCTTCTGAGGGTTCTAAAAAACAGGTTGGGAAGGATTATTTTAAAAAATCTATAATAAAATAAAGTTGAGGCTATAGATATAATGAATACTCAAGTCAGGAAAAAAAAAACCAGACCAACGTTAACTTACTTACAGAGGATGCTTTTCATAAATAAATTTAAGAGTTCAAAATGCTACAAATGCTTAATATGGACAAAATAATTTTATTACAAGAACTGTAACCTATCCTAACATGAACATGTTTTATATAATTTTTAAAGTTTTATATTGTCTTTCTATTGAACTCTCCATTCAAAGTAAAAGTGAATCAAAGAAAGTACATTTTATTCACAATAGATGATATTCAGGAAAGGGAAAGCACAGAGGAGTCTAAGATATGTTGAAATGTTAAGTCAGACATGAAACTTCTTCCCTTTATACTACCAATGTTCCCATCTCCAAGAAATCTTATTAATTCACTCACCAATCTGCCTCCAGGCTGCCTCTGTAATTGATTCCACAAGATCAAAGAAGAGAAAGTTATGGTTGGGGATTTCGTGTTTACAATGTATTCTCTTGGCTAATTATTTTACTCTTGGCTAATAATTTTGATTATCTGTCTTGAACACAGATGTTAGTATTTTAACTGGATTTATTAAATTCAAACACAACTTCATTTAACATTACACTTAGTATGTGAAGAATCTTATTTAAGTAGCATCAAAAGTACTGGTTAATCTTTAACATCTTACTATGCTGATAGTGACTACAATGGGCAGGGGGTGAGGACTTGATGATATGGGTGAATGTTGAAACCACAATGTTGTTCATGTGAAACCTTCATAAGATTGTATATCAATGATACTTTAATTAAAAAAAAGAAAAACGTTTTCCTAAATTTGTTGAGTGTGCTTTCTTACTGAGGAATAAAAAAGCTTTTAAGAATTCTCTGCTGCTTAATAACCCCATTTTAATTTTTTCAAATATAGAAAAGGCATATAAGGCATTCATTAGAGATCGAAATCGGTAATTATGAATTTAAAAAATGTCTTCTAAATTGATAGGCTTTATCCTCCTTCTTCGTCCATATCTATTTTAAAAATTCTCAAGTTTCCTAAAATTCCTGGGTTTTGTCCACTTTCTTTTTTCCTACTCTCAAGTTGCTGTCTTTGGAACAAGCTCATGTAACAAACATTTCTTTAAATGGAGATGAAACAAGTGTTAGCACACTTCTTTATTTTTTATACTGGTCTGCAGGATAATTTCACAGAGCAGGACTCTTGAACTCTCACTTAAAAAAGTAACAGGAAGGAAGTACAAAGTTGGGCACAATACTGATAGTATTAAGGTCCCATGCCGAATGAGTTTCCTTGAATTCCTAGCAAACAGGCGTTCACATCATTAAACAACTCACTAACCCTACTTTCCCAGCTGTGGGTAAAGTCAAATGATGGCTCAAGGACTGAGAGACTATGGGAACCAAATTCTCAGCTCCAGGAACCCTGATGAAGTATTAATCAATGTCAAAGACAAAGCTGCAGTTGGTTGTGCATTCCCTATGTGGTCACATGCGCACAAAATTTCTGGGTACATAGGCTCCATCCCAGGGAAAAGGAAGGAAAAGTGATGTGCTTCAGTGTCAAGTGCACTGGGCTGGCAGCAGTCAGGAGACAAGTCTTCATCGCTACTACACCATTCATTTATTTTATGGACTTGGGCAAGTTATGTAATCTTTCTGTGTTTCAATATCTTATAAAAACAGAGCTGAGTATACCCTCCCTATATAACTTACAGGATTTGGGGGAAAATGAGTAACTTAGGAAGTTTGCAAAGATTGGAAAACATTTATTGACATTTTTAGTTTGAGATTTTTGTTTCTCTTGCTCCCTGACCTTCTTTCATTCACTTGCGGGGGCTTTGCAACTCGGCATTAACCCTTCTCAGAAAGGGCCTGCCAGTGGGAGGATAACAATTCTTCCTTTTCTCTTTCTTCCATATCTGAGAATGCCTTGTTCCCTGACTATTTTGAGCATCTGCATACACCACAGAATCTTGGCGTTGGAGGGACCTTAAGGGTCTTGGTCCAATCTAGCTACCAAGCTTGGGAAAACATTTGAGTACCTATTGTGTGCTGTGTCCTTCCTAAGGTGACCCCACACCCTTTTCTATTATTTCCACCTCCCACTTGTTTGCTGGAGGTAGAAATGAATATAGTTTATGCTTGTCTTCTTGCCTTCAGTCACTAAACCCTGATTATTTTTCCTTAGAATATCCTTTTCCAGTACTCTGTTACCATTCTCATTCGGGCCCACATCTCCTTGCACCTAGTCTATTGTGAAAGCTTCCTGGTTCTTCTCTCTCCACCTTTCTGGTTTCTCCCTACCTAATCTACTTTGCACAGCTTCATCACTGAGCACCCACTGGGTATAGACACTGTTGGAAATGTATACATTTTTAATGCAAGGTCTTACCCTCAAGTTTACAAATTAACCTATAAGCTTCAGATCTCATAGTTTACAGTTGAAATGGTATCATTATACTGCTTTATTTTGTTAACAAAATCTCTTTTTCCTCAAGTACATCTTCGCTACAGAATTAAGTTTTAAATTCCTGGATAATAAGGCCCTTCTTTGTATATGTCTTTGAAGCCCCTGCTCGCAGCACCAGGGTCCTGCATATGGATAATCAACAACTGTTTGCTTATGAATTAACTGTTTAGGTAGGTGTGTGAACTAATGCCTCTGAATTAATGCCAAAGAAAAGAGATGCACAGTTATGTAAGGTGTCCAAATATCATTATGTATAAGGTGACCAAAAGAGCAGAAGTTATGTACTTTTATAGATCGCTTTCTAGATGAGACCTAACGGGAATTCCACCTGTTGAAAGTCAGTGGAAATGCTCCAGTGTCCCTCCCTCTTCCCTCACATTTAAAAAATAAATATATAAATCTCTCCATTCCCACCAAAAACAAGAGCAGAATAATTATCTCCATTTCATGTTTTCAGTGGGTGCTGGCATCCCCACCATCACTATCTGAAAGTAAGTGTGATATCCTTCAATACATACTCAAATTAAAAAGAACTAGCAGAGAATATAAGCAAATCAGGCAATTTTTCCCCTTTGCCAGGAATACGCCCAATTTAAGTCAAACCTTAAGAGCAGATAGAATTAATTAGGCAAAGGAATTCTTTGATAATCCTAAGTACATTTAATAGGCCAGTCAAATCCCTTAGGTATCCGTTACAGGTCCCATATCAGGTTAGGATCTGGACTAAAATGTTTATTCTGATTTTGGTCCTATTCAGAGAAAGATCTGGTTTTAGCCAAACTCAAATATCCTAGACATGACATTCCCCTTTCCTACCCCCAAATAGTTTAACAAGCATTAATCCAAGGATAGTTTATTCACTTCTTTCCCCCATTGGGGTCTAAGTCTCAACAGTAAGGTGAATCAGGAATTCACATAACTTACACTTCCTAGCTCTGTTTTTCAACACACTTGAATATGAATCTGCTGTTCTTGTACCCACACAGTCTTATTAAATTATTGTATTTAGTTGGGGATGTTTGGGGGTAGGGCTGGAGGTGAGGGAGGAGAAAGTACAATGATGAGAAAGAGGTTGAACCTTTGAAAATAGTACATACTAGTGTGAAGGAGAGAAGAGAGCTAGAAAAGTGAACTGGCAACGTCAGTTTGGTTGTCATGGGTGGAATGACGCTCAAATCCATAGTTCAGATTGTTTGGGAGCAAGTCTTGAGGGGCATGTGTACTGCGGGGTGGGGGAAAGGGAAGAGCAGATGGGGAGGGGTAGGCAGTTGTTGAGAGTGGCCCTGGCTGCAATCTGCGCAGGGGAGGAGCCATGGCGGAAGCTATGGGGAAAGCCCATCCCATGGTGACACACTGAGGCTCCTCAGCTCACCGTAGATTCCTGGCATAATATTTGGCAATACTGCACTAGAGAACTGGGCTGGGATTTGTTAATCCATGTGAAAATCAATACAAGTAAGAAATGATTGGATCTTTGAAACCCTCTATCTTAAATGGTATAGGTTGTTTTCACTACAACCTGATGCTTGTGTGTGTGTGGGGAGGGGGGGTAGTGGGGAAGGGTTTCGGGTTACATAGCAGGAAGCCCTCTGACGCACTGGATTCATTTTGTAGAGCTAACAAGCAATCCGCTTGTTACAAGTTATCAGAGCCAAATGCCACAGCTGTCATGCCACTGAAATGTTATTCCCACATTTATGTCCATATTTACATCCTATATGCAACTAGAAGGGTGCAACGTGGAATTTCACCTCTAACCATTCAATCCTCACAACGACAGCTTTGGGGCTCTGGGCCCGAAGACACACTAGATGGTAATTTGGCACTGTTTCCAGGCCACTTCTTCCCATGTAGACTGCCTGAAGGCAAATAAGTAGATAAGGTTTGGGTGACTTTAAGTGAGCAGGATACAGGGAAAAGAAGCTTCCGTAGGAGAGCGGGAATGCTGTCATCTCTTTGATACAGAGGCACTGTTAGCGTTGGGGATCCAAAAAGTGAGATGTCACTCAAAGTTCAACACCTTGGCCCCCCAGGTCTTCTCACTTCACCCCCAGGTCTTAGAAAGAGCGGCTGTGGCGCATGCGCACTGAGCCACACCCGCTCCCCACGGAGCACTGCGTCTAGCTGCCGGGCTTTGGCAGCAGCTCCGGATTACTCAGCAACGCCCCCCCTTCACCGTCACCTACCCCCCAACTCCGACCCCTGTGGCGCCTAGGCCTCATTCCCAAAGGGCAAGCTCCCCCGGAGATCACCCAGCCCTCCCTTTCTTTGCCCACAGGTACCCCACCTCCCGGCCTCCCGCGTCGGCCGGCCGTTAGCCTCTCTCCCTGCCCACGCACCGGCACCTTACCCGCTGCAATGGGAGAGACGGGAGACGGCCGCGGGTGCCAGGAAGGTCAGCCTTGCGTGCCGCCAGTCTGGCTCCTCGGCTACACCGTCACCGCTCCTGCTGCCTCCTCAACCTCAGTGGGGCAGCAAGTGCAGCCTGGACCTCGGTGGCCTGACAGCTGCCGCTCGCGCCCGCCACTGCCGCCGCGCAGCGTCTCGCGCCCGCGCCCGCCAGGGGAGGGGGAGGGGCGCACGCCGCCTCCTCGGGCCCCTTTCTAGGTGCTGGAGACCCGGTGAGCCGCCTCCGACCCTCGTGCACTCAGCGCGCTCCCTGGCTCGCTCACTCTTCTTTCGTGCTCAGTGTCCAACCCTGGCCTCCCTTGTCCTCCTTCCCTCCCCTCGCCCATTAATAGGCACAGCGGCCACGGATGGTCAAATATTACCTTCCCACTGAGCTCCTCTGCAACCTGGGGTCCCGGCCCCATTTCCACCTGCCTCATTTACCTTACCTCCAAACCCTCTATTTCTGCCAAGAAGATAGCACAAATATCCTCTTGTTTCAAATCACTCAGGGAAATAAGTAATCACAACACATTACTAGGCCCTCTAGCTGGCTACTGCTCAGAAAATGCTCATGGGAATCCAAAAGGAAAGCTTCACAGCTGTAACTCAGGCACAGAAGGCACACTGCTCTTTATCGTTCTAGAGGACAGTACAGAGGGCATTATCTGAGGGTTCCATGAATATTGCTGGGATAGAATGCAAGGTACCATCCAGCTGGTCCTTTGTTGTTGTCTCTTGGAACCCTGTGGTACCTCCAACTAGTAGTGATTTTTCCCCCCTGAAATCAACGAACAATGGAGCTCCTGGAATCAATTAGCCCGCATTCCATCTCTGTCAGGCAGATCCATCTCTGAACCTTCCCCTATGTGTGAGAACCTGTGCCTGTGTGGCATTGCCTTTCACTCACCAGGGCCCTCACACATGCCCTCCCTCCATCTAGGCCACTCATCTCTCTCAAGTCAACCACTTAATCAATCCCACAGGCCCCAGTTTAAATGTCACTTCATCAGAGCAACCTTTTTCAATAACCCCAGAATAGAGAAAGTGCCCTGATTTATACTCTTGTAGCCTCCTGTAGCCTGCTGCACTTTTTTTCTTTCATACTTATCTGTTTATATTATGATCTATTTATGATGAGATAAATGTATTATTATCTGATCAACGGCTGTCTTCTTCCACTAAGCCATATTGCACTATAAAGTGAAGGACTGTGATTGTTTAGATTCACCATCATATCCCCAGAGCCTAGAGCAATGCTTGCTACATAGGACATACTCAGAATATATTTGTGGAATATGACTAAATATTATATCATCAACAATTATTATTTTGAAATAAAATGAATGGATCTATCTGAATATCTTGCACTCCTACTTAAACCACTCCCAACACCTGCCCCAACAAAGACATTAAAACACTCTTCTGATGGGGGAAAGATACACATAGTCCTCTAAAACAATTTTTTACTCACCTATTCTTATTTTTAATAAAAGAAAACTTTTAAGCATGAACCCCAATATATGTATATGTATTTATAAACTATATACATGTACTACTGTTACCGGCTGAGAAAGCTGCTTTTCCCAGGATCGTGTCTCAGAGGTGACAAATAAGCCAGCAGACAAGAGAATGGAGCACCCAACGAAGTTGTTTTAATGAGTGAAAAGAGAAAGCTCCTGCTACTCAGGAGGGGCACCAAGATAGGATACCCTGAGCGCTGTGGGGTCTGGGGTTTATATTGCTCCTGAGAGGAAGAAGTCCCACCCTCACCTGATCAAATAGAGAACTGAACTGAAGATATCACAACCCACTCTTGATTGGCTGAAAGTCAATGCTTCATTTGCAGAGGGCATAAGAAAGTGGCTGAGGTTGATTGGAGCTTTTTGAAACTTACAAGGGTCTTGAAACTTACAGGGGCCCTGAACTCTATCTGTATGCCTCCCTTTATTACCTGCCTCACTACTGTGCACACATACTTTATATATTATATATACATTATAATACATAAACTTAAAAATACTCCAACATAGAAATTTAAAAAGAATGAAAAATAAATATGTTGATGTTCCAGTGTTTTCTTTCTGCACTGCAATGAATTGTTTTGTGAACTGCTCAAAGTAATAGTCCTTCATATTAGAGTCTCTCATCTTTAGGTGAATCTAGACTCTTTTTGTCCTTTTATCATAGATGCTATTTTCCAACAGTTTAATCATCTTCTCTGAGAATTGCCCAAATCTACTTGCAAGTTTTAGGGGACTTTTAATGTCTAAGCTTGGATACCCAGTTCTGTCGTCAGATGCTTAAAACTGCTGAAGACATCACATATTTACAGAATATTGGAACTCCTAGGGTTAGACAAAATCTTATGTCAGCCCAAAGACTCCTAATAACAAATCTTATATTAAAAGAATCTCTAGAGGCCACTTGAAAAGCAACTACCATCTGCGTAGAATGGAATCAACAAGACCACCAGTATGTTATGAGGGAACAGCACAAAATGGATAGCTCAAAGTGAAAGGGGAACCCTCCTACACTGTTGGTGGGAATGTTAATTACTTCAACCATTGTGGAAAGCAATATGGAGGTTCCTCAAAAAACTAAAAATAGAAATACCATTTGACCCAGCAATCCCACTCCTAGGAATTTACCCAAAGAAAACAAGATCCCATATTCAAAAAGATATGCACCCCTATGTTTATTGCAGCACTATTTACAACAGCTAAGAAATGGAAGCAACCTAAGGGCCATCGGTAGATGAATGGATAAAGAAGATGTGGTACATATACACAATGGAATATTATTCAGCCATAAGAAGAAAACAAATCCTACCATTTGCAACATCATGGATGGAGCTAGAGGGTATTATGCTCAGTGAAATAAGCCAGCCAGAGAAAGACAAGTACCAAATGATTTTACTCATCTGTGGAGTATAAGAACAAAGCAAAAACTGAAGGACCAAAACAGCAGCAGACTCACAGACTCCAAGAAGGGACTAGCGGTTACCAGAAGGAAGGGGTTGGGGAGGGTGTGTAGGGAGGGAGGGAGAAGGTGATTAAAGGAAATTATAATTAGCACATGTAATATAGGTAAGTTATGGGGAAGGTAGTATAGCACAGAGAAGACAAGTAGTGACTCTATAGTATCTTCCTATGCTGATAGAGAGTGACTGCAATGGAGGGTGAGGACTTGATAATATGGGTGAATGTTGAAACCACAATGTTGTTCATGTGAAACCTTCATAAGATTGTATATCAATGATATATTAATAAAAAAAGTGGATAGCTCAAAGTTTTGAAGTAAAAGCTGTAAGCAGTTTGTGGCTCTTGGACTGGACTATCCAAATGATCCATTGCTGAGGTCTGTCAAACCATGCCCTCCATGAATAATGCTTCTATACATAATGAAATAATATAACACTATCTTTGTAACACAGTTACACACACACAAACACGCATGCACACACCACTTTTTAAATTTTTGATATCATTAATATACAATCACATGAGCAACATTGTGGTTATTAGATTTCCCCCATTATCAAGTCCCCACCACATACCCCATTACAGTCACTGTCCATCAGCATAGTGAGATGCTATAGAATCACTACTTGTCTTCTCTGTGCTATACTGCCTTCCCTGTGCCCCCCCTACGTTATGTGGGCTAATCGTAATGCCCCTTATTCCCCTTCTCCCTCCCTCCCTTCCCCCCACCCCAGTCCCTTTCCTTTTGGCAACTGTTAGTCCATTCTTGGGTTCTGTGAGTCTGCTACTGTTTTGTTCCTTCAGTTTTTGCTTTGTTCTTATGCTCCACAGATGGGTGAAATCATTTGGTACTTGTCTTTCTCTGGCTGGCTTATTTCACTGAGCATAATACCCTCTAGCTCCTTCCACATTGTTGCAAAGGGTATGATTTGTTTTCTTCCTATGGGTGAATAATATTCCATTGTGTATATGTACCACGTCTTCTTTATCCATTCATTTATTGATGGACACTTAGGCTGCTTCCATAACTTGGCAATTGTAAATAATGTGGCAATAAACACAGGGGTGCATATATCTTTTCAGGTCAGGGATCTTGTTTTCTTTGTGTAAATTCCTAGAAGTATAATTACTGGGTCGAATGATAAATCTATTTTTACTCTTTTAAGGAACATCCATACTGCTTTCCATAGTGGCTGCACCAATTGACATTCCCACCAATAGCGTAGGAGGGTTCCCTTTTCTCCACATTCTTGTCAACACTTGTTATTTCTTATCTTTTGGACTGTGGCCATTCTGACTGGTGTGAGGTGATATCTCATTGTGGTTTTGATTTATGTTTCCTTGATGATTAGCAATGTGGAGTGTCTTTTATGTGCCTGTTGGCCATCTGTATTTCTTCTTTGGCGAAATGTCTGTTTAGGTCCTCTGCCCATTTTAAAAAACGGTTATTTGTTTTTTTGGTGTTGAGGCATATGAGTTCTTTATTTAATTTGGATGTTAACCCCTTATTGGATAAAACATTTACAAATATATTCTCCCTTACTGTAGGTTGACTTTTTGTTCTGCTGATGGTGTCCTCTGCTGTACAGAGCCTTTTAGCTTGATATAGTCCCACTTCTTCATATTTGTTGCCCTTGCCTGAAGAGATGTGTCCAGAAAAAAATTGCTCATGTTTATGTTCGAGAGATTTTTGCTTATCTTTTCTTCTAAGAGTTTTAAAGTTTCATGTCTTACATTCAGGTCTTTGATCCACTTCGATTTTACTTTTGTGTATGGAGTTAGGCAGTACTATCCAGTTTCATTCTCTTGAATGTAGCTGTCCAGTTTTCTCAACACCATTTATTGAAGACGCTGTCTTTTCCCCATTGTGTATTTATAATTGCTTTATTGTATATTAATTGAGCATATATGCATGAGTTTATATCTGAGCTCTCTATTCTGTTCCATTGATATATGGGTCTGTTCTTGTGCCAGTACCAAATTGTTTTGATTACTATAGCTTTGTAGTAGAGCTTGAAGTCAGGGACTGTAATCCCTCCAGCTTTGTTATTCTTCTCAGGATTGCTTTGGCTATTTGGGGTCTTTTATGGTTCCATATGAATTTTAGAACTATTTGTTCTAGTTCATTGAAAAACTATGTTGGAATTTTGATAAGTATTGCATTGAATCTGTAAATTACTTTGGGAAGGATGGCCATTTTGACAACATTAATTCTTCCTATCCATGAGCATGGGATAGATTTCCATTTATTGGTGTCTTCTTTAATCTCTCCAATGAGTGTCATATAGTTTTCAGAGTACAGGTCTTTTACCTCCTTGGTTAGGTTTATTCCCACATATTTTATTCTTTTTTTTTTACAATTTATTTTATTTTAGTATCATTAACCTACAATTACATGAGCAATATTGTGATGATTAAACTACGCCCTTCATCAGGTCCACCCCACCAACCCTATTACAGTCACTGTCCATCAGTGTAGTGAGATGAGAATCACTACTTGTCTTCTCTGAGCTGTACAGTCCCCCCCGGCCCCCCCCACCCTATGCCTGCCAATCGTAATGCCCCTTTTACCCTATTATCCCTCCCTTCCCACCCATCTCCCCAGTCCCTTTCCCTTTGGTAACTGTTAGTCCATTCGTGGGTTCTGTGAGTCTGCTGCTGTTTTGTTCCTTCATTTTTTTTTTCTTTGTTCTTATACTCCACATATGAGTGAGATCATTTGGTACTTGTCTTTTTTGGCCTGGCTTATTTCACTGAGCATAATACCCTCCAGCTCCATCCATGTTGTTGCAAATGGTAGGATTTGTTTTTTTCTATGGCTGCGTAATATTCCATTGTGTATATGTACCACATCTTCTTAATCCATTCATCTACTGATGGGCACTTAGGTTGCTTCCATTTCTTGGCTATTGTAAATAGTGCTGCAATAAACATAGGGGTGCATCTGTCTTTCTCAAACTGGGCTGCTGCATTCTTGGGGTAAATTCCTAGGAGTGGGATTCCTGGGTCGTATGGTATTTCTATTTTGAGTTTTTTGAGGAACCTCCATACTGCTTTCCACAATGGTTGAACTAATTTGCATTCCCACCAGCAATGTAGGAGGGTTCCCCTCTCTCCACATCCTCGCCAACATTTGTTGTTGTTTGTGTTTTGGATGTTGGCCATCCTCACTGGTGTGAGGTGATATCTCATTGTGGTTTTAATCTGCATTTCTCTGATGATTAGCGATGTGGAGCATTTTTTCATGTGCCTGTTGGCCATCTGAATTTCTTCTTTAGAGAAGTGTCTATTCATGTCCTGTGCCCATTTCTTAATTGGGTTATTTGCTTTTTGTTTGTTAAGGTG
>JAQQAC010000317.1:8903-39591 GCA_029783875.1 Phataginus tricuspis
CACCTTAACAAACAAAAAGCAAATAACCCAATTAAGAAATGGGCACAGGACATGAATAGACACTTCTCTAAAGAAGAAATTCAGATGGCCAACAGGCACATGAAAAAATGCTCCACATCGCTAATCATCAGAGAAATGCAGATTAAAACCACAATGAGATATCACCTCACACCAGTGAGGATGGCCAACATCCAAAACACAAACAACAACAAATGTTGGCGAGGATGTGGAGAGAGGGGAACCCTCCTACATTGCTGGTGGGAATGCAAATTAGTTCAACCATTGTGGAAAGCAGTATGGAGGTTCCTCAAAAAACTCAAAATAGAAATACCATACGACCCAGGAATCCCACTCCTAGGAATTTACCCCAAGAATGCAGCAGCCCAGTTTGAGAAAGACAGATGCACCCCTATGTTTATTGCAGCACTATTTACAATAGCCAAGAAATGGAAGCAACCTAAGTGCCCATCAGTAGATGAATGGATTAAGAAGATGTGGTACATATACACAATGGAATATTACGCAGCCATAGAAAAAAACAAATCCTACCATTTGCAACAACATGGATGGAGCTGGAGGGTATTATGCTCAGTGAAATAAGCCAGGCCAAAAAAGACAAGTACCAAATGATCTCACTCATATGTGGAGTATAAGAACAAAGAAAAAAAAAATGAAGGAACAAAACAGCAGCAGACTCACAGAACCCACGAATGGACTAACAGTTACCAAAGGGAAAGGGACTGGGGAGATGGGTGGGAAGGGAGGGATAATAGGGTAAAAGGGGCATTACGATTGGCAGGCATAGGGTGGGGGGGGCCGGGGGGGACTGTACAGCTCAGAGAAGACAAGTAGTGATTCTCATCTCACTACACTGATGGACAGTGACTGTAATAGGGTTGGTGGGGTGGACCTGATGAAGGGCGTAGTTTAATCATCACAATATTGCTCATGTAATTGTAGGTTAATGATACTAAAATAAAATAAATTGTAAAAAAAAAAGAATAAAATATGTGGGAATAAACCTAACCAAGGAGGTAAAAGACCTGTACTCTGAAAACTATATGACACTCATTGGAGAGATTAAAGAAGACACCAATAAATGGAAATCTATCCCATGCTCATGGATAGGAAGAATTAATGTTGTCAAAATGGCCATCCTTCCCAAAGTAATTTACAGATTCAATGCAATACTTATCAAAATTCCAACATAGTTTTTCAATGAACTAGAACAAATAGTTCTAAAATTCATATGGAACCATAAAAGACCCCAAATAGCCAAAGCAATCCTGAGAAGAATAACAAAGCTGGAGGGATTACAGTCCCTGACTTCAAGCTCTACTACAAAGCTATAGTAATCAAAACAATTTGGTACTGGCACAAGAACAGACCCATATATCAATGGAACAGAATAGAGAGCTCAGATATAAACTCATGCATATATGCTCAATTAATATACAATAAAGCAATTATAAATACACAATGGGGAAAAGACAGCGTCTTCAATAAATGGTGTTGAGAAAACTGGACAGCTACATTCAAGAGAATGAAACTGGATAGTACTGCCTAACTCCATACACAAAAGTAAAATCAAAGTGGATCAAAGACCTGAATGTAAGACATGAAACTTTAAAACTCTTAGAAGAAAAGATAAGCAAAAATCTCTCGAACATAAACATGAGCAATTTTTTTCTGGACACATCTCTTCAGGCAAGGGCAACAAATATGAAGAAGTGGGACTATATCAAGCTAAAAGGCTCTGTACAGCAGAGGACACCATCAGCAGAACAAAAAGTCAACCTACAGTAAGGGAGAATATATTTGTAAATGTTTTATCCAATAAGGGGTTAACATCCAAATTAAATAAAGAACTCATATGCCTCAACACCAAAAAAACAAATAACCGTTTTTTAAAATGGGCAGAGGACCTAAACAGACATTTCGCCAAAGAAGAAATACAGATGGCCAACAGGCACATAAAAGACACTCCACATTGCTAATCATCAAGGAAACATAAATCAAAACCACAATGAGATATCACCTCACACCAGTCAGAATGGCCACAGTCCAAAAGATAAGAAATAACAAGTGTTGACAAGAATGTGGAGAAAAGGGAACCCTCCTACGCTATTGGTGGGAATGTCAATTGGTGCAGCCACTATGGAAAGCAGTATGGATGTTCCTTAAAAGAGTAAAAATAGATTTATCATTCGACCCAGTAATTATACTTCTAGGAATTTACACAAAGAAAACAAGATCCCTGACCTGAAAAGATATATGCACCCCTGTGTTTATTGCCACATTATTTACAATTGCCAAGTTATGGAAGCAGCCTAAGTGTCCATCAATAAATGAATGGATAAAGAAGACGTGGTACATATACACAATGGAATATTATTCACCCATAGGAAGAAAACAAATCATACCCTTTGCAACAATGTGGAAGGAGCTAGAGGGTATTATGCTCAGTGAAATAAGCCAGCCAGAGAAAGACAAGTACCAAATGATTTCACCCATCTGTGGAGCATAAGAACAAAGCAAAAACTGAAGGAACAAAACAGTAGCAGACTCACAGAACCCAAGAATGGACTAACAGTTGCCAAAAGGAAAGGGACTGGGGTGGGGGGAAGGGAGGGAGGGAGAAGGGGAATAAGGGGCATTACGATTAGCCCACATAACGTAGGGGGGGCACAGGGAAGGCAGTATAGCACAGAGAAGACAAGTAGTGATTCTATAGCATCTCACTATGCTGATGGACAGTGACTGTAATGGGGTATGTGGTGGGGACTTGATAATGGGGGAAATCTAATAACCACAATGTTGCTCATGTGATTGTATATTAATGATATCAAAAATTTAAAAAGTGGTGTGTGCATGCGTGTTTGTGTGTGTGTAACTGTGTTACAAAGATAGTGTTATATTATTTCATTATGTATAGAAGCATTATTCATGGAGGGCATGGTTTGACAGACCTCAGCAATGGATCATTTGGATAGTCCAGTCCAAGAGCCACAAACTGCTTACAGCTTTTACTTCAAAACTTTGAGCTATCCACTTTTTTTATTAATATATCATTGATATACAATCTTATGAAGGTTTCACATGAACAACATTGTGGTTTCAACATTCACCCATATTATCAAGTCCTCACCCTCCATTGCAGTCACTCTCTATCAGCATAGGAAGATACTATAGAGTCACTACTTGTCTTCTCTGTGCTATACTACCTTCCCCATAACTTACCTATATTACATGTGCTAATTATAATTTCCTTTAATCACCTTCTCCCTCCCTCCCTACACACCCTCCCCAACCCCTTCCTTCTGGTAACCGCTAGTCCCTTCTTGGAGTCTGTGAGTCTGCTGCTGTTTTGTTCCTTCAGTTTTTGCTTTGTTCTTATACTCCACAGATGAGTAAAATCATTTGGTACTTGTCTTTCTCTGGCTGGCTTATTTCACTGAGCATAATACCCTCTAGCTCCATCCATGATGTTGCAAATGGTAGGATTTGTTTTCTTCTTATGGCTGAATAATATTCCATTGTGTATATGTACCACATCTTCTTTATCCATTCATCTACCGATGGCCCTTAGGTTGCTTCCATTTCTTAGCTGTTGTAAATAGTGCTGCAATAAACATAGGGGTGCATATCTTTTTGAATATGGGATCTTGTTTTCTTTGGGTAAATTCCTAGGAGTGGGATTGCTGGGTCAAATGGTATTTCTATTTTTAGTTTTTTGAGGAACCTCCATATTGCTTTCCACAATGGTTGAAGTAATTAACATTCCCACCAACAGTGTAGGAGGGTTCCCCTTTCACTTTGAGCTATCCATTTTGTGCTGTTCCCTCATAACATACTGGTGGTCTTGTTGATTCCATTCTACGCAGATGGTAGTTGCTTTTCAAGTGGCCTCTAGAGATTCTTTTAATATAAGATTTGTTATTAGGAGTCTTTGGGCTGACATAAGATTTTGTCTAACCCTAGGAGTTCCAATATTCTGTAAATATGTGATGTCTTCAGCAGTTTTAAGCATCTGACGACAGAACTGGGTATCCAAGCTTAGACATTAAAAGTCCCCTAAAACTTGCAAGTAGATTTGGGCAATTCTCAGAGAAGATGATTAAACTGTTGGAAAATAGCATCTATGATAAAAGGACAAAAAGAGTCTAGATTCACCTAAAGATGAGAGACTCTAATATGAAGGACTATTACTTTGAGCAGTTCACAAAACAATTCATTGCAGTGCAGAAAGAAAACACTGGAACATCAACATATTTATTTTTCATTCTTTTTAAATTTCTATGTTGGAGTATTTTTAAGTTTATGTATTATAATGTATATATAATGTATAAAGTATGTGTGCACAGTAGTGAGGCAGGTAATAAAGGGAGGCATACAGATAGAGTTCAGGGCCCCTGTAAGTTTCAAGACCCTTGTAAGTTTCAAAAAGCTCCAATCAACCTCAGCCACTTTCTTATGCCCTCTGCAAATGAAGCATTGACTTTCAGCCAATCAAGAGTGGGTTGTGATATCTTCAGTTCAGTTCTCTATTTGATCAGGTGAGGGTGGGACTTCTTCCTCTCAGGAGCAATATAAACCCCAGACCCCACAGCGCTCAGGGTATCCTATCTTGGTGCCCCTCCTGAGTAGCAGGAGCTTTCTCTTTTCACTCATTAAAACAACTTCGTTGGGTGCTCCATTCTCTTGTCTGCTGGCTTATTTGTCACCTCTGAGACACGATCCTGGGAAAAGCAGCTTTCTCAGCCGGTAACAGTAGTACATGTATATAGTTTATAAATACATATACATATATTGGGGTTCATGCTTAAAAGTTTTCTTTTATTAAAAATAAGAATAGGTGAGTAAAAAATTGTTTTAGAGGACTATGTGTATCTTTCCCCCATCAGAAGAGTGTTTTAATGTCTTTGTTGGGGCAGGTGTTGGGAGTGGTTTAAGTAGGAGTGCAAGATATTCAGATAGATCCATTCATTTTATTTCAAAATAATAATTGTTGATGATATAATATTTAGTCATATTCCACAAATATATTCTGAGTATGTCCTATGTAGCAAGCATTGCTCTAGGCTCTGGGGATATGATGGTGAATCTAAACAATCACAGTCCTTCACTTTATAGTGCAATATGGCTTAGTGGAAGAAGACAGCCGTTGATCAGATAATAATACATTTATCTCATCATAAATAGATCATAATATAAACAGATAAGTATGAAAGAAAAAAAGTGCAGCAGGCTACAGGAGGCTACAAGAGTATAAATCAGGGCACTTTCTCTATTCTGGGGTTATTGAAAAAGGTTGCTCTGATGAAGTGACATTTAAACTGGGGCCTGTGGGATTGATTGAGTGGTTGACTTGAGAGAGATGAGTGGCCTAGATGGAGGGAGGGCATGTGTGAGGGCCCTGGTGAGTGAAAGGCAATGCCACACAGGCACAGGTTCTCACACATAGGGGAAGGTTCAGAGATGGATCTGCCTGACAGAGATGGAATGCGGGCTAATTGATTCCAGGAGCTCCATTGTTCGTTGATTTCAGGGGGGAAAAATCACTACTAGTTGGAGGTACCACAGGGTTCCAAGAGACAACAACAAAGGACCAGCTGGATGGTACCTTGCATTCTATCCCAGCAATATTCATGGAACCCTCAGATAATGCCCTCTGTACTGTCCTCTAGAACGATAAAGAGCAGTGTGCCTTCTGTGCCTGAGTTACAGCTGTGAAGCTTTCCTTTTGGATTCCCATGAGCATTTTCTGAGCAGTAGCCAGCTAGAGGGCCTAGTAATGTGTTGTGATTACTTATTTCCCTGAGTGATTTGAAACAAGAGGATATTTGTGCTATCTTCTTGGCAGAAATAGAGGGTTTGGAGGTAAGGTAAATGAGGCAGGTGGAAATGGGGCCGGGACCCCAGGTTGCAGAGGAGCTCAGTGGGAAGGTAATATTTGACCATCCGTGGCCGCTGTGCCTATTAATGGGCGAGGGGAGGGAAGGAGGACAAGGGAGGCCAGGGTTGGACACTGAGCACGAAAGAAGAGTGAGCGAGCCAGGGAGCGCGCTGAGTGCACGAGGGTCGGAGGCGGCTCACCGGGTCTCCAGCACCTAGAAAGGGGCCCGAGGAGGCGGCGTGCGCCCCTCCCCCTCCCCTGGCGGGCGCGGGCGCGAGACGCTGCGCGGCGGCAGTGGCGGGCGCGAGCGGCAGCTGTCAGGCCACCGAGGTCCAGGCTGCACTTGCTGCCCCACTGAGGTTGAGGAGGCAGCAGGAGCGGTGACGGTGTAGCCGAGGAGCCAGACTGGCGGCACGCAAGGCTGACCTTCCTGGCACCCGCGGCCGTCTCCCGTCTCTCCCATTGCAGCGGGTAAGGTGCCGGTGCGTGGGCAGGGAGAGAGGCTAACGGCCGGCCGACGCGGGAGGCCGGGAGGTGGGGTACCTGTGGGCAAAGAAAGGGAGGGCTGGGTGATCTCCGGGGGAGCTTGCCCTTTGGGAATGAGGCCTAGGCGCCACAGGGGTCGGAGTTGGGGGGTAGGTGACGGTGAAGGGGGGGCGTTGCTGAGTAATCCGGAGCTGCTGCCAAAGCCCGGCAGCTAGACGCAGTGCTCCGTGGGGAGCGGGTGTGGCTCAGTGCGCATGCGCCACAGCCGCTCTTTCTAAGACCTGGGGGTGAAGTGAGAAGACCTGGGGGGCCAAGGTGTTGAACTTTGAGTGACATCTCACTTTTTGGATCCCCAACGCTAACAGTGCCTCTGTATCAAAGAGATGACAGCATTCCCGCTCTCCTACGGAAGCTTCTTTTCCCTGTATCCTGCTCACTTAAAGTCACCCAAACCTTATCTACTTATTTGCCTTCAGGCAGTCTACATGGGAAGAAGTGGCCTGGAAACAGTGCCAAATTACCATCTAGTGTGTCTTCGGGCCCAGAGCCCCAAAGCTGTCGTTGTGAGGATTGAATGGTTAGAGGTGAAATTCCACGTTGCACCCTTCTAGTTGCATATAGGATGTAAATATGGACATAAATGTGGGAATAACATTTCAGTGGCATGACAGCTGTGGCATTTGGCTCTGATAACTTGTAACAAGCGGATTGCTTGTTAGCTCTACAAAATGAATCCAGTGCGTCAGAGGGCTTCCTGCTATGTAACCCGAAACCCTTCCCCACTACCCCCCCTCCCCACACACACACAAGCATCAGGTTGTAGTGAAAACAACCTATACCATTTAAGATAGAGGGTTTCAAAGATCCAATCATTTCTTACTTGTATTGATTTTCACATGGATTAACAAATCCCAGCCCAGTTCTCTAGTGCAGTATTGCCAAATATTATGCCAGGAATCTACGGTGAGCTGAGGAGCCTCAGTGTGTCACCATGGGATGGGCTTTCCCCATAGCTTCCGCCATGGCTCCTCCCCTGCGCAGATTGCAGCCAGGGCCACTCTCAACAACTGCCTACCCCTCCCCATCTGCTCTTCCCTTTCCCCCACCCCGCAGTACACATGCCCCTCAAGACTTGCTCCCAAACAATCTGAACTATGGATTTGAGCGTCATTCCACCCATGACAACCAAACTGACGTTGCCAGTTCACTTTTCTAGCTCTCTTCTCTCCTTCACACTAGTATGTACTATTTTCAAAGGTTCAACCTCTTTCTCATCATTGTACTTTCTCCTCCCTCACCTCCAGCCCTACCCCCAAACATCCCCAACTAAATACAATAATTTAATAAGACTGTGTGGGTACAAGAACAGCAGATTCATATTCAAGTGTGTTGAAAAACAGAGCTAGGAAGTGTAAGTTATGTGAATTCCTGATTCACCTTACTGTTGAGACTTAGACCCCAATGGGGGAAAGAAGTGAATAAACTATCCTTGGATTAATGCTTGTTAAACTATTTGGGGGTAGGAAAGGGGAATGTCATGTCTAGGATATTTGAGTTTGGCTAAAACCAGATCTTTCTCTGAATAGGACCAAAATCAGAATAAACATTTTAGTCCAGATCCTAACCTGATATGGGACCTGTAACGGATACCTAAGGGATTTGACTGGCCTATTAAATGTACTTAGGATTATCAAAGAATTCCTTTGCCTAATTAATTCTATCTGCTCTTAAGGTTTGACTTAAATTGGGCGTATTCCTGGCAAAGGGGGAAAATTGCCTGATTTGCTTATATTCTCTGCTAGTTCTTTTTAATTTGAGTATGTATTGAAGGATATCACACTTACTTTCAGATAGTGATGGTGGGGATGCCAGCACCCACTGAAAACATGAAATGGAGATAATTATTCTGCTCTTGTTTTTGGTGGGAATGGAGAGATTTATATATTTATTTTTTAAATGTGAGGGAAGAGGGAGGGACACTGGAGCATTTCCACTGACTTTCAACAGGTGGAATTCCCGTTAGGTCTCATCTAGAAAGCGATCTATAAAAGTACATAACTTCTGCTCTTTTGGTCACCTTATACATAATGATATTTGGACACCTTACATAACTGTGCATCTCTTTTCTTTGGCATTAATTCAGAGGCATTAGTTCACACACCTACCTAAACAGTTAATTCATAAGCAAACAGTTGTTGATTATCCATATGCAGGACCCTGGTGCTGCGAGCAGGGGCTTCAAAGACATATACAAAGAAGGGCCTTATTATCCAGGAATTTAAAACTTAATTCTGTAGCGAAGATGTACTTGAGGAAAAAGAGATTTTGTTAACAAAATAAAGCAGTATAATGATACCATTTCAACTGTAAACTATGAGATCTGAAGCTTATAGGTTAATTTGTAAACTTGAGGGTAAGACCTTGCATTAAAAATGTATACATTTCCAACAGTGTCTATACCCAGTGGGTGCTCAGTGATGAAGCTGTGCAAAGTAGATTAGGTAGGGAGAAACCAGAAAGGTGGAGAGAGAAGAACCAGGAAGCTTTCACAATAGACTAGGTGCAAGGAGATGTGGGCCCGAATGAGAATGGTAACAGAGTACTGGAAAAGGATATTCTAAGGAAAAATAATCAGGGTTTAGTGACTGAAGGCAAGAAGACAAGCATAAACTATATTCATTTCTACCTCCAGCAAACAAGTGGGAGGTGGAAATAATAGAAAAGGGTGTGGGGTCACCTTAGGAAGGACACAGCACACAATAGGTACTCAAATGTTTTCCCAAGCTTGGTAGCTAGATTGGACCAAGACCCTTAAGGTCCCTCCAACGCCAAGATTCTGTGGTGTATGCAGATGCTCAAAATAGTCAGGGAACAAGGCATTCTCAGATATGGAAGAAAGAGAAAAGGAAGAATTGTTATCCTCCCACTGGCAGGCCCTTTCTGAGAAGGGTTAATGCCGAGTTGCAAAGCCCCCGCAAGTGAATGAAAGAAGGTCAGGGAGCAAGAGAAACAAAAATCTCAAACTAAAAATGTCAATAAATGTTTTCCAATCTTTGCAAACTTCCTAAGTTACTCATTTTCCCCCAAATCCTGTAAGTTATATAGGGAGGGTATACTCAGCTCTGTTTTTATAAGATATTGAAACACAGAAAGATTACATAACTTGCCCAAGTCCATAAAATAAATGAATGGTGTAGTAGCGATGAAGACTTGTCTCCTGACTGCTGCCAGCCCAGTGCACTTGACACTGAAGCACATCACTTTTCCTTCCTTTTCCCTGGGATGGAGCCTATGTACCCAGAAATTTTGTGCGCATGTGACCACATAGGGAATGCACAACCAACTGCAGCTTTGTCTTTGACATTGATTAATACTTCATCAGGGTTCCTGGAGCTGAGAATTTGGTTCCCATAGTCTCTCAGTCCTTGAGCCATCATTTGACTTTACCCACAGCTGGGAAAGTAGGGTTAGTGAGTTGTTTAATGATGTGAACGCCTGTTTGCTAGGAATTCAAGGAAACTCATTCGGCATGGGACCTTAATACTATCAGTATTGTGCCCAACTTTGTACTTCCTTCCTGTTACTTTTTTAAGTGAGAGTTCAAGAGTCCTGCTCTGTGAAATTATCCTGCAGACCAGTATAAAAAATAAAGAAGTGTGCTAACACTTGTTTCATCTCCATTTAAAGAAATGTTTGTTACATGAGCTTGTTCCAAAGACAGCAACTTGAGAGTAGGAAAAAAGAAAGTGGACAAAACCCAGGAATTTTAGGAAACTTGAGAATTTTTAAAATAGATATGGACGAAGAAGGAGGATAAAGCCTATCAATTTAGAAGACATTTTTTAAATTCATAATTACCGATTTCGATCTCTAATGAATGCCTTATATGCCTTTTCTATATTTGAAAAAATTAAAATGGGGTTATTAAGCAGCAGAGAATTCTTAAAAGCTTTTTTATTCCTCAGTAAGAAAGCACACTCAACAAATTTAGGAAAACGTTTTTCTTTTTTTTAATTAAAGTATCATTGATATACAATCTTATGAAGGTTTCACATGAACAACATTGTGGTTTCAACATTCACCCATATCATCAAGTCCTCACCCCCTGCCCATTGTAGTCACTATCAGCATAGTAAGATGTTAAAGATTAACCAGTACTTTTGATGCTACTTAAATAAGATTCTTCACATACTAAGTGTAATGTTAAATGAAGTTGTGTTTGAATTTAATAAATCCAGTTAAAATACTAACATCTGTGTTCAAGACAGATAATCAAAATTATTAGCCAAGAGTAAAATAATTAGCCAAGAGAATACATTGTAAACACGAAATCCCCAACCATAACTTTCTCTTCTTTGATCTTGTGGAATCAATTACAGAGGCAGCCTGGAGGCAGATTGGTGAGTGAATTAATAAGATTTCTTGGAGATGGGAACATTGGTAGTATAAAGGGAAGAAGTTTCATGTCTGACTTAACATTTCAACATATCTTAGACTCCTCTGTGCTTTCCCTTTCCTGAATATCATCTATTGTGAATAAAATGTACTTTCTTTGATTCACTTTTACTTTGAATGGAGAGTTCAATAGAAAGACAATATAAAACTTTAAAAATTATATAAAACATGTTCATGTTAGGATAGGTTACAGTTCTTGTAATAAAATTATTTTGTCCATATTAAGCATTTGTAGCATTTTGAACTCTTAAATTTATTTATGAAAAGCATCCTCTGTAAGTAAGTTAACGTTGGTCTGGTTTTTTTTTTCCTGACTTGAGTATTCATTATATCTATAGCCTCAACTTTATTTTATTATAGATTTTTTAAAATAATCCTTCCCAACCTGTTTTTTAGAACCCTCAGAAGAAAGACTAAAGCAACAGCAAGAAAAATTAAAAGACTAAAACTGACAAAGACCCAACTGGACAGGTTTATATTCTACACTCAACCAGGTAGGTATATATTTTACATTTTTTCACTTGATCTTTTAAAAAATGAATATTTAGAAAAATACATAGTTAGTACACATTCACACCAGCATAATTTTAAGGGATAGTGAGGCTTTTCTTAATTACATTTCAAATGTGTATGCCTTCAAAAGCTCTTTTGCATGTGCTCTTTTGATTAGTAATTCGTTTTCATCTCTTTGAGTCTATTGCATAATAACACCCAATTAACACATCATTGTTGTGTTCCCACAATGGACCTAGTGTGAAAGTACCTAAGAGAATATAGTAGTTGTTCAGTAAACATTTGATCTTTTTGTTTTGAGATGCATTCTAGATAGTCCATATATAATGTTGTGAAAGTAACGAGGACACTGGAAAATTATTAGCATTTTAGCATTTACGGTATGTTTTCACTGGTGCATTATGGAATTAGAAACTAAATCCTAAAATTAATAAGCCATTCAAGATTTCCTTCCTGAATGATAGCTGTTATAATGGTACCATCAACAGTCAATTTAAGTGCCATTATTCCATGAAGAAAATATTATGGAAGATCCTTTGCTTGTGAGGGTATCTCTATCAGTGCAAATATAATAGGGCAAATAGCCACAGAAATATGGCCTTTTTCTCTCTTCCAAGTTCTGGAGTCCAGTCTAATTCTAGCCCAAACCTCTACTGACAAAATCAAGATTCCAGCTGATGCATCTTTCTCTCCTCAGTAATTCTTGGGTCCATCATGAACTGACTTCAAACCCCAAATCAATCTCATAATATTTACCTCTTGTTTGGAACTGTCCAAACAGGTAGCTGATATGGTTACACATTTGAATGGCATTCCTGTTCTAGGCTCTCTTGCCTGCAGTAGGATCAGAACTGAATCAGAT
Organism: Phataginus tricuspis; assembly: GCA_029783875.1. Taxonomy (NCBI): domain Eukaryota; kingdom Metazoa; phylum Chordata; class Mammalia; order Pholidota; family Manidae; genus Phataginus; species Phataginus tricuspis. The sequence goes on from JAQQAC010000317.1 coordinate 21,116, forward strand.
TATAGCACCATCTGCTAGTCCGTTTACCCATGGCATTCAGCCATTTTCCTGGCACAGGCAGGCACCCTCAGGAAAACAATACCTTTTTCCCCCTTGTGCAAAAAGAGTTTTATTCCTTCTGCTGTACTGTACCAGTTAATGAGCATGAATCAAGAGAGATTAAATAGAGGACCTCAAAATTCAGATAAATTTACTATGAAGTTGATTTCATTTTCAGGTTTAACTGTTTTCCCTCCTACTTTTTCTTTTATTTTCAGGTTCTCTTGGTTATAAACTCCTCTCTATCTGGTGCTGCAACAATGAGTGGGAAATCCTTGCTCTTAAAAGTCATTCTCTTGGGTGATGGTGGAGTTGGGAAAAGCTCGCTTATGAACCGTTATGTAACCAATAAGTTTGACTCCCAGGCTTTTCACACCATAGGGGTAGAGTTCTTAAATCGGGATCTGGAGGTAGATGGACGTTTTGTAACTCTCCAGATCTGGGACACTGCAGGGCAGGAACGCTTCAAGAGCCTTAGGACACCCTTCTACAGGGGAGCAGACTGCTGCCTCTTGACCTTCAGCGTGGATGATCGGCAGAGCTTCGAGAACCTTAGTAACTGGCAGAAAGAATTCATCTACTATGCAAATGTGAAAGACCCTGAGCACTTCCCATTTGTAGTTCTGGGTAACAAGGTAGACAAAGAGGATAGGCAAGTGACTACTGAGGAGGCGCAAGCCTGGTGCATGGAGAATGGGGACTACCCTTACCTAGAAACAAGTGCCAAAGATGATACAAATGTGACAGTGGCCTTTGAAGAAGCTGTCAGACAGGTGTTGGCTGTAGAGGAACAGCTGGAGCATTGCATGTTGGGTCACACTATTGACTTGAACAGTGGCTCCAAAGCAGGATCTTCATGCTGTTAAAGTAGGAAGCCTTTTTAAAGTGTGCCCCAAATTGGCCAGTCATAGTGTAAGAATAACTATGCCCCTCTAAGAGTGCACACACACACAAAAAGGGTGAGAGTTAAGGTTGTGCTTGTTAATCAGAGCCTTTCAAAGTGAAGTTATAGAGCAATTTTAAAAAAAGCTTTCTCAAGCCAAGTGTATTTTGCGTGATTTCTTGCTATTTCCTTCTTGTGTGTATCAGGACATTTCAGAAAGCTTTAGTCCTGACAGATTTAGATATTTTTCAAATCACAGTTTAAACTTAGAACCCAGCTGCATGAAGGAGATAAAGAGCTACAGCTATCCCTTAAAGCGTTCCATTAATCAAGTAACAAATGTCAGCATCAACTCTTGCCAAGCAGTTTTCAACACTTCTGCCAAAGGAAAAAAAATAAGACTCTGAGCTATATTACAATGAAGAATAATAAGGCAAAAAGATGTCCTAAGCTTGAATTAGGAAGAGGTTGTGATGATTAGGAATGCAAAAGATAATGACGTACCCTGCCTTGTTTAAGTCCTTATATGTGGTTTGTTCCTATCTGAGCTTTTCAGAAAATACCATCTCAATAAGAGATATGCTAATGACACTGGGAATTGATTATTCTCCTTGTGTTTGAAGTACCAGGGTACTAGTGAATTGATTATGCTTAAGTATATGTCAACCGTCCTTGCAAATAAGTGGGTGGTCTGCTTTTACTTCAGAAGTCTACTTTTGCTGCATAGGGATGTTGCTTGTCTGACAACCTCTTACCAATTCAGAAATGCTGCTTAGTTTATGGCTTTGGACGCAGTGCTCTCTGCTCCCAACTTGGATGGGCCTTTGATCCACCATTCTCTGCTCTCAGAGAAGGCTTCTGAAAAGATTAGGGGATAACGGGCTTTTCTCACAAGGTTCCTTTACTCCCATATTTACTGTAAAAGAAGGAACTGATTTTTTGTATATTGCAACTATATGTTCAGCTGGGAAAACTAGGATATTGAAGGTAACAAGAGAGCATACTCTACCCCAGTGTTAGAATGGATTTCTCATAATTAGAGCTGTCCAACAGTGGAATAGACTGCCTTAATAGTGAACTCCCCTTTAGTGAAAGTATTCAAGAAGATGCTGGATGACCATCTGCTAAAATGCCATAAAAACAATTTCTGTACTGGCTAGATATTTGGTTGAAGCTCCCTTCCAACTCTAAGTTCTGATTTTGTAAGCTACAAACTGTATTTCAGTGCTATGCTAGAGTTAGAGATGTATGTTAAGGCAACAGCTGAGACTATGGAGAGAGACTTTTAAAATTCTTAAACTATTCTGTTATCAGCATTTAATAGCAACTATATGGCTCTTTCTTTTGCTTTTGTGCCATGGTAGGAAAAATTCTTGAGCTCTGAGGAGTCATTATGTGTCCTGATAAAAGCACCCTAAAGATATCGTATTAAAATTTAAAAAATGGTTTTTCAGATTTTGATTACTGTGACTGCCAGCTATATATTATATTATGAATATGCAGTCTAGTTTTGGTTGGTTGATGTTTGTTCTGCATAGCTTTTAATCCATACTTTTAAAACATCTAAGATAAAAATAGTGACCCAAGGTCATGAGGGACAGTTAGAAACAAACCCAAAGAGACCTAGGCCAGGGACGAGGTGGGAGCTTTTGCAGGAATATGTCCTAGAACTCGCCATTGTAGCCACATATGGAATCAGCCTTACATGTGGGACCTTATGTGTTTAAGAGCTCTGGGACTTTTTGGCCACATAGACAAGTGGAAGATGGTATTTTAACCCAGTCATACTCAATATTTCCAATTTAAATATAGTTCTGACCCCATTGTCCAACTAACTTTGATGCCAGAAGTCAAAGCCAGAATGGGGACCCCATAGCTCTTACACATTGGTCCCTATCTTGCCTATGCCTATAGCCAGCCACATGGTTTCCAAGTTCTATGATAATTTTGCTATAATCATGTTAAGGTAAAAATCTGTATGTCGAGGCTGTTAAATGCTAATTGTTTTTAAGTGCATGAGATCTGGGGCCTTCTCTTTCTACTTGCACTCTGCTTATAATAGTTTCTATTTGTAGATCTCAGGCCTTCATAAAGACCTCTGTCCACTCACAGAAGTACATCAGAATGGCATGTGGTCATTTAAGTAAAAAAATTATGTGGGTATTGCATTCATAGGCCTCCTGTCCATCCAAGACAAGTATTAATTTTATTGGCAGGTCAACTGAAGCCCCTTTCCTCTTAGCCATACCAATTTTTTTTTGTCAAATCAGTACACAATATCTTAATGAAACCACTTCACATTAAGTGACAAAATCAGTGGCACATTGGTGAGTAACACTCAGTGGGGTGCTGACATTAGTTTGAGTAAGATTAAAAAACACCAAAGGCTGAAATCTGTGAGTACCAAGAACTGTGCATGTGGGCTTAGAAATTGTGTACCCTAGAATTTTTAGTTCAATATTTTCATTAGGTTTATTATTTCTTTAATGAACACCATATTTTTTTGAGTGAGATACTTCTAATTGGAACTATACTGGTGTCCAATGATCCATTAAAACATCATACAGAGTATTTATTTGGTTTATTTTCCTGTATTGGACTAACATTCAGGGGGCCTCAGATTCTGTGTGTCTTCAATGGGTTGATGAATTTCAGGTTAATTTGTGCGTGCCTCAGCCATGTCTAATTTACCGTGAGGTATTCCACAATCCTCTTGTTGCAGGTGCTGCTAAAACTCAAAATTGTGTATCCTATATTTTATCTCAACTGTAAAAATTCATCCGTGTTAAAGTGAATAAAAAGCGCACTTTGAATAACCAGTGTACAATGTTGTGCTTCTCTCCCTTTCTCTTTTGAGCAACTGGTGGGCATGACAGACAGTATTTATCAATCAAGTCACTCTTTCAAACTGCCCTGCATGTGGCCTCTGGATCATTTTTCATATGGCACTCCAAGAAGCCACTACCCAGTGGTCAGACAGATGCTGTTCTACTGATTGGGAAACAAAAGATTAAGGTGGGTAGGTTCCTTTTATTTTATGCCACTTTTTAATGCATGAAGAGTATTGGGACTGCAAATTAAATCTTGACTCTCCACTCTATTTCTTCATTATAATTTAAAACAAATGTTAAGCCATCACAAAATACAAACAATACACATATTCCCTTTATTTTCTTGACTGGTATACTGTCTGTATCTTAGGAGAACATGAAAATAACAAATCAGAAAATAAAAAATAATTTTGTTAAATATTCTGTTATCTTGCTTCTCACATATTACACTTGAAAGATATTTGCATTAGCATCAAATGGTTTGAATATACATAGGGTGGCTTTTAAATTACAGACACAGGTCTTTCCATAGCACATATTTCATTACACTGGTTCCATCCGTCACAGATTTAGCCCACTTCTCCCTTCCCTCTACTTTTGCCTATGGGATCTTTGGGCAGTAAAATCACAGGGAACCCCCCCTTTTTTTTTTTTACCACATTTACTGTTTCCATCCCTGAGGATAATCATTTAACAAATTATCAGATCATGCTTCAAATACAGCACCTGAAATCCTTTTGGTGAGGCTATAATGACGCAACTTTCAGGCTATAGAAAGTCATAGATTTATAAGCCTCCTAAACAGGACATGCTCATCCGAATCTGGTGCTTTTTGCCTTTGCTGTTTCTGTTTGATTCCCACTCCAGTGAGAAATCTCCTCTTTATGTCTTAACAACTAGTATGCATTCTCTGTTTGGAAACAGTTTGGCTATGACCCTTCCAGGAAGTGGACAGTGTGGAATAGATGGTTTCTCTTCAATTCTATAATTGAATTTTTAAAACACAATAGAAAATCAAGGCATTGATTTGAGTAATTTCAGGATGCGAGTTGGGGAGGGCCTCTCTACTTTCATTTCAATTACCTAAGTAGTTCTAAGTACAATTTTTTTTTTACCTCAGTGATCAAGATAAGCATTTCACGTTTTTCTACTCTTGCTATGGAAATATAGGATTCATTACAGTGGAGTGCTTTTCTTACACTTGATTTTTGGGGGATGTAAATTGTGACACACCTTTTGATAAAATGTTGATTATGTGCATGATTTTTTGGAAACTCGTCTTTTTTTCCCAGCTTTATTGAGGTACAATTGACAAATAAAAGTTCTATATATTTAGGGTGCTCAGCTTGACAGTTTGATATATGTATACACTGAAAAACTAACCACACTCAAGCTAATTAACATATCCATTTTTTCTTTTTAATTTCCTCAACTTACCATTACCAGTAAAACTCCCACTCTCCTCCTTTCTCTTTAAGAGAAGGAAGAGATAATGATAGAAGCTAGGCATAGTTCAAGATGAAAGAAAGGTTATTAAATGTCCCCTTATTGATATGTTTGCAAACACTGGTGAGCAGGGATCTGCTTTTTATTTTGCTGGTAGTGGGGGGTGATGTTTGTGTGAGAGGTTTTCTGAGGTTGGGAGGGTCTGCTTATGCTTCCCCAATGAGAATAAACATCTTCACAGTTCGAGATGTGAAGAAACTGTCACCTTTAGGAACTAGTGTGGTGATCTGTGTATCTTTGTGAATTGCTTTGTCTTCTCCAAGGCAACAGAGAAAATTTTGATTCAGCCATATTTAAATGCCTTTTTAAGTGACGGATTTTGCGAGTAAAAGTATGTGTATTTTTGAGTAATCTGACAGTTCTTTCATGCTCTATGAATTAAAGGTAAATGCATAATGAGTCTCACTATAGCACTCCTGAATCTTAACCAGGCATGCCAAGCTGTGCTTTTCTACTTAACTGATTGATAAGAAGGTATCAAGAAACATTGCCTTAATGAAAGAAATAATTCTTAATTCAATGTTAGCTGTAGTGATTAGAGTAAAAATACAAATCATGCCTTCCTCTGGTGCATTTGAGAGGATGCAAGAGACAGGCTTATCTCTTCTCTTTTCTCTCTTATTGTTCCTGGCTGCCTTAGAAACAGCATATGCAAAGGTGTGTCCTCAAATATATTGCTCAGTATAGAGTCTGGTGATAGATCAACAAGTCTTGGTATAACCTTTGAATTCTCTCTTTTTCCATTTATTCCCAACAGGAAAACAATGTTACCAGTAAACACTTTAAACCTTTGTCTTTATTATTTTCTGATTATAAAAGTTACACACATCCATGATAAAACAGCTACAGAACAAAAGAAACAGAAAAAATAAGAAAAGAAAAATCATCTGTAATCCTATTACCATGAGATAACCAGATTTTAACTTTTTAATGTATATTTTAATATATTCATATAATAAAGAAAATTGATGGTATACCACACACACTGATTATAATCTTTTTCACTTAATATATACTGAACTTTTCTCTAAATCAGTATATATTCTTCTAAGGACTATGTTTAATGCTTGTATAATATTTTACTAAAGGATTTACCATAATCTATGTAATCCAACACTATTGCTAGACATTTATGTTTTTTCCAACCGTCTCCTCTTTATAAAATCAAACAGCAATGAATGGCCCTAATATTAATCTTAATTCATATATCTGTTATTTCCTATAAGTAAAATTTCTGGATCAAAGATTATGAATATTTTAATGGCTTTTAATATATATTGGCAAATTGATCTCTAGAACATTGTCCCAAGTTACATCAACACTATGTAATGGAATAAGAGCAGGCCTATTTTTCTAAGCACTCAGTCACTCATGGAATATTATCTTCCTTTATAACCACATCTGCCCAATGCAATAGATGAAAAATGATCTCATGTTTTGATTTGCATTTCTTTCATTCTTTGGGAGTAAATAATTGTTCATATATTTATTGACCTTTTTTTTTTCTTGAGTAAATAACCCATTCTGGTCCTTAGCCCATTTGGGTAGGGAACTTTCATTTATGTTTCTTATTGATATCTAGAAACTCTTTTTTAATATCATGGGTATTAACGTTTGATCATATCCATATTACTGGTTTTCTGCAATCCTCTCCCATATCTCTTCCCTTTTAATTTTGTTTAAGGTATTTAAAAAAATACCAACAGATTATTGAAAGAATCATGTTCTAATAAAATAAAAAAACTTGGGTAGGTGGAAGTGAGCAAGTGAATGACATGCCTGCTTGATCTGTCCTTTGTTCCAGACTACACTTGAGACCATGTAGTTATTTTTGTTTAGAAAGGTTATGAGTCTAAGCTTGTGTCACCATGATAAAAAAAAATGGTAGAAGCAAAACAGTCATTCATCCAGCTTCTCTATCTGTCATATTGCTTGTTTGATTTGGGTTTATTGTTGTTACCTTAATGAGACAATTATTCTGAAATATTGCCCAAATACAGTAATAGTAACAGTTCAGTTTTTATCCACAAGAGGGCATTAAAGACCAGTTAATGTTCTGCCGTAGACTAAAAGTAGAGAAGACTGAAAAAGCTGAAAAGGCATCTAGAAATCATCCTTTTAGTCCACCTGTCCTTTATTTTAGATACAGGAAAATTGAGATATAGAGGGGTGAAATTACTTGTTCAAGGTTACAGAACTGGCTATCCAGAGAGCTGAGTCCCAGGGACTTTCCAGTTTACCGTACTGTGATTTAGACACAAACTATAAACATACAGATGGTCCTGACTTAACAACGGTTTGACTTGATGATTTTTCAACTTTATGATGCTGCGAAAGCCATATGCATTCAGTAGAAACTGTACTTCTATTTTTTAACTTGGATCCTTTCCAGGACCAGTAATAAGCAGGACATACTCTCTCGTGATGCTCAGCAGCTGCAGCGGAGGCGAGCACAGCTCCCAGTCAGCCGCGTGCTCATGATGGACTTAAAACCGTCCTTTCCCCGTACAACCACTCTGTCCTTCGCTTTCACTACAGTAGTCAATAAATTACATGAGATATTCAGCACTTTATCCTACAATAGGCTTTGTGTCATATGGTTTTGCCCAACTGTAGGCTAATGTAAGTGTTCTGAGCATATTTAAAGTAGAGACCGGGCTAAGCTGTGATGTTGGGTAGGTCAAGGGTATTAAACGCATTTTTGATTTAGGTTATTTTAAACTTATATGGGTTTATCAGAATGTAACCCTGATTTAAGTAAACAAAGATCTGTACATTTTTTTCTGTCAATTTCTTTTGCCTTTTGAGGTAAGATTCACATAACAACATTAACCATCTTAAAGTATACACTTCAGTGGCATTTAGTACATTCACAGTGTTGTAAGCACAACATTTTAATCTCCTGGATTCAAATCCCAGTCCTGCCACTAAACAGGTGTGTTACCTTCAGGTAGTTACGTAACTTTGCTGAGGTTCAGTTTCTTAGTTTGTGTATGGAAAAAATGTCTTCCTTAACACGGTGTTATGAGGATCACCAGAGATAATATTCACAAGTGCCTAGCAGTGTGCCTGGCACAGAGTAGGTGAGAAACAAATTCTTTCCCTCAAACTATTAATCAGTTGCTCCCCATATAGTATTAGGAGATTTATTGCACATAAAAGTAGATTCCAGAGTAGATTTTTTCTCTTCTTATGACTATTACTGCATTATTTATATTGAATTATTCAATGTGCTCAGAGGTTAACAATTATTAAAAGGAATGTCCCAACACATGTTCTTGTGATGCAGTTGGCAAAGGATTGCAGTATTTAATAGATGCACAGCCCTGCTTAAAGCAAACAAGTTTCTTAGAAGAATTTTGAAAAATAGATGACTGCAGTGAAGTACAGAAAGCATGGTGATGTGCATGCCATTTCAGGTCAAATTTGGGACTGACTCTCAGGTAATATGATCCAATCCCCTTTTTATAGAAAATAAAACTGAGGAGTGGAGACATTTTGCAAATTCCTGAAGGCCACACAACTAGCCAGTGACAGAATCAGGCCTTAGAAAGCTCCTCTCCTACTTCTCAGTCTGGTGCTGTTTTCAGTACACTTCACTGGCTGGGACCAGGATCTTCTTTTCTTTTGTTGTCCAGCTTTAGTGAGATGTAATTGACAAAAACACTGTATAGGTTTAAGGTGTACAATGTGACGATTTGATACACATATATATTGCAAAAGACTTACTACAGTAAGGTTAGTTAGCACATCTTCACTTCACATAATCACGATTTTGTTGTTTTTACTGTGAGAACATTACAGCTCTACCCTCTTCACAACTTTCAAGTATACAACACACTGTTGTAAACTCTAGTCACCATGCTGCTCCTTAGATCCCCAGAACTTATTCATCTTAGGTAGTCTGAGAGAAACAGAAGAGATAGGGATGGGGTGGAAATGACACCATGGGGCAAAGGAAGGGTAAGGCTCTAAGCAGAGTAGGGTTTAGGCTTCAGACAGTAAAAAGTAGCTCTTGCCAGGAAGAAATTTCTTTAGAGTCAGTCACGTCCTTATTATTCCTCTCAAGGAAGTAACCCTAGGGACTATTGAGAAGGTGTACCTCCCTGATAGCCTCTGCCTTATTGCATAAATAAAAGCTGCTGAAAATTGCGTTGAAATCTGAGCTGTTGGTTTTGTTAGCATCCCAAGCCTTTCAAAGTCTGATTTACAATTACCCAAATGACTAAAATCTAAGTGTCCATATTAAACAGAACAAGGAAAGAAATACCTGACAGGTTCAAAAATAATCCTATTCTTCAGACCCACATTCTCCTCATTCCTTTTATGTAAAGACATAATAAGAAAAGAAGAAAAGTTATTGACAATCAATTGTGAAAATTACCGTTTAATTATGTAGCAGTGGTTAGCTTTGGTTATGAGCTGTCACTCAGCTAGATGAGCTTTCTGATCTGTAGTGTTATTCTTTAGAGGTTATGGTTCTTCCCACTAATGAATTTTTTTTCACAGCATATACTAAATTGAGCTGGAGAGTTACTGTCTTCCTGCCTGACGCATTTTTTCATTGTTATTTTTTCTAGAATACTTCTTATCCAACATTACAACAGAGATTTTTTTTTAACTAACATTTCCACACTTCAATATTATAATGAGTGTTAATGTTTATAATGATGACCCATAGACATTGTAAGAAGCTAAATTACTTGCAATGTCATCAAAGAATACAGTTTGGTCGGTTCTGTAATATGGAAAACAGGTATTCTGTGATATCTATAGGTATGGTGTACGGTAAGATAAACCCCAATACTCTACCTCACTCGAAGGAAGAGCTCATTTTCTCTCCTCCCCTGGGCCTTTATTTCCCCACAGAATCGTATTTCAAGAATGGTAGATTATTTCTTCCAAAGCAGTACTTCACCAAATCCCTGCCAAGTGATCATAGAATCAATGCTGAAATACTACAGGTAACAGGGAATTTACCAATTTTTTTATATCATTAATCTACAATTACATGAGCAACATTATGGTTACTAGACTCCCCCCATCATCAATTCCCCACCACCTACCCCAATACAGTCACTGTCCATCAGCGTAGTGAGATGCTATAGAATCACTACTTGTCTTCTCTGTGTTATACAGCCCTAGCTGTGCTCCCCCCTATATTAGGCCTGCTAATAGGAATGAACCTTTTTCCCCCTTGTCCCTCCCTTCCCATGCATCCTCCCCAGGTAATGTTAGTCCCTTTGGTAACTATTAGTCCGTTCTTGGGTTCTGTGAGTCTGCTGTTGTTTTGTTCCTTCAGTTTTTTTCTTTGTTCTTATACTCCACATATGAGTGAAATCATTTGATACTTGTCTTTTTCCTACTGGCTTATTTCACTGAGCATAATACCCTCTAGCTCCATCCATTTTATAATACAGATGATTGCATCTTTGCAAAGACGGTGCACACTTCCTTATATGCAGTCAAAATCTAACTTCTTATGACTTCCACTGGTGGGTCCTATGGCCGTGTTTCACATGACACAGACCTTCCAATATTGGAAGACAGCTCTCATAAATATAATTTTCAGGACTCGAAATCTCCCAGGTACTTCAGTGAAATATAACATATTTAAGCTCTTCATTTTCATAGTAATAAATAAATATTTGCTCAGTGTCTACCCTGCACCAGGCCCTATTCATGGTATGGGGATGAAGAGGGTAAATGGGAAGTAGCAGAGGCTGAAGTTGGGGCAGAAACAATAGCTCAAAGAACCATTTATTCCCTACTAAGGAATGTGTGGGTGCTTTGGAAGTAATGGGCAATAAAAGAAGGGGTTTTGAGAAAAAAATGACAGACTCAGGTTTGTGTTATAATGATTACTCCAGTGATGTGAAGGGGGGACTGTGGTGGGACTGGGGGTGAGCAGCGTAGAGGCAGGTGACCAATGACTATAACAATGTGCATGCCAGGTGTGCAAGGTGTTTAGACTTTCTATTGCCAATGTTTGCCAAGAATGGTCCATGGAACAGCAGACCACCTGTGGCTGAACGACACAGGAACCCTGTTAACAGGCTCAGAAACATGGAAAATAATTAATTGATTTATTTTTGCTACCAAACCATCCTCACCATGATAGACTATGTAAGAGATTCTCTCGTTCCAGTGCCATCAGAACCATCTGGGGACCCTGTTAACAGTGCGAATTCTCTGGCCCCACCACAAGTCTCTGCGGTGTTGTGTGGCCCAGGCATCTACATTTCACCAAGTTTTCTAGGCGGCTCAGCAGCACGTGGTCCGAGGGCCTCAGGGGCAGCAGTCAGAGCTTGTTTGACAAGCGAACGTCACCAAGCGTCCAGAGCTCAGAGAGCCTGACCGCACCAGGACCAAAGCTCTGGGAAGTGCCGTGGCCCAGGCAAAAGGACACGCCTCGCCCTCCTGCACCCAGCAGCCTGGCGCTTTCTCTTCCTCGTGGTCAGACCTAAACAGCGCCTCCTCAGAGTTCTCTCCTGGCCTCCTGCTCCACCTTATAGGGGTTCCCAACATCCTGCCTTTTATTTTCTTCTGTTCATCACAATCTGTCACCTCATATCCGCATGGTTATTCATAAACGCTCCATCCCTAGCCCGTAAGCTGCACGCGGCCCAGGTCCGTGCCTGTTTTTCTCACTGCTGAGCACCCACAGCATGTAGCGGCAGAGGGTAAATGTCAGCTAAGTGTTTTGGAATGAATGGATGAATGAGTGAATGAATGAATGAATGAAAGAGTGGAGGAAACAATGGATGGGGCAGAGCTGGTGGCAGCCCCAGCTGGGAGGACAGTGCTGAGTGGCAGCCGTCCATGGGGCCAGGCCTTGCTGCTCTGTTGACAAGGCCTGAAAGCAGGGCCTCAGCCCCATCTTCCCAGGGCCTGGGCTCTGGGCAGAACTCCACGTCACTCCCCAGATGTAAGGCAGACAGAGAAGCCAAAGCAGCCCCATCTGGGGGTAGAGGGCAGGGAACGTGCCACATGTCCAGCTGCTCGGCTGGGTTCCCTGAGGCCGGGGGGGGGAGGGGCCCTGGGCCTCGCTGCCCTCTGCCCTGGCCTATGCTGCCTCTGGCTCCCCAAGGGTGGGCCCTGAAGGGGAGCAGAATTTGCCGCCCCAACATAAGCCTCTTTAGCATAAGGATCATTTTAGGCTGATTATTTTTCAGAAGCATCAGACATAACAGAAGCTCTGGGAATTCCGTAGAAGTTACCCTTTTCTAAGAGACGTTTATGTTTATAAATGGAATCTCCATTTGTAAGGGTGTCTCCCTCTGTGCACCAGGAACGGACGACCAAATCCAGAAACTCTCCCTGATGGAGAAGGTGACACCTCACATCTGCACAAAAACCTCACCCTTGTTTAGCGGGCTCTGCCTGAAACCCCATAACCCATGCCCCTGGCCACTCCCCCCGACATCTTTTGTCTTTAGCTGGACATGGGGTATAAGGTGGTGGCTTGGGCCATTTGGGGGAGTTACTCAGTTTTCCTGGTCTCTCCCACGTGTATAGGAGGCATACCTAGTATGAAACAGCTGCTGGTTTTTGTCCTGTTAATCCATCCTTCATTACAGGGGGTCTCAGCCAAGAACGTGGAAGGACAGAGGGAGAATCCTTTTTCCTCCCTCGCAGCCCTCACCCTGCCATAATGCAGAGTCATGAGCAGGTGGCCTCGGGAGCCCAGGAGCGTTTGTGTCTCCATGGCAACGTTTCCAGGGGTGCCTCGACAATGAAGGGGGCCACACGCACATTTGCGTGAGCTCACACAGTGATGCGGACCTAGGGTCTGCACCTACTTTGAGCGGGTGGCTCAGGCAACCTGCCAACTACCTCTTCTCATGTCCAGAATGTCGTGCTCCCTCCAGAATGAAAAGCCAGGTCTCAGTGACTTGGACACTGGAACAATGACAGGCCTGGAAGGTTCAACAGATCAAACTCTGGAAGATGAGTATTTCCAACAACAGGCATAAGGCTACCTCAGAAGAGGCAGGGTTGTGACGTGCACCCAGGCAGCTGGCTCCGGAGCCCACGCCTGAACCCCAGCCCCGTATATGCTGCCCCCCTTGTACAGTGAAGACTCGGACACAGAGATGCCAAGCGATGTAGGTGGCGGCACGCAGCCAGCTAATGCCGCAGCTGGGACCAGAAATTAGGTCTCCTCCCCCCACTCTGGTTCTCTGCCCCGCATGGCCCTGGCCCTCTAGGTACAGGAGGGCGAACTTGTCCCATTTTGACAGCTAAGCAGAGTCCCAGCGGCCTGCACAGAGGCTGTGTTCCCTTCAGTCCCGTGACTGGATCTTCTTTGTCTGCTCAGCACTGGGAGGTTCTAAGGCTGGGAAGCATGGCAGGGTCCGTCCTTCTGTGTCTGTCCAGAGCTTTCGAGAAGGGCAATGCAACAGATCAGCACCAAGTGTCTGTGGTCCCCCCACAGTGAAGAGGCCCCACCACCCTCTTGCGTCCCTGGTCTCTGGGACTCCCTCTCACAGGCCCTCTAGGGAGACCCCTCACCCCTGCCACTGCCCCCTTCCTCCCCTTGGCTTTCTTTCTCTCCAGCTCGCTGTGGGGGCCAGGGCACGTAGGTCACTCCCACAAGGGCTTTTAATGAGGAGTTTTATCCTGCCCAGGCAGCAGAGATGAATAACAGTGAAGGAAGCCCAGGAAATGTTATTCTATCAGAGAAGAGTCCCTGGACAGTGAGAGAGGCAGAGGACTGCGTCTTATCATGAGGGGGGTGGGGGTGGTGACAGAGGTCCAGGCGAGGAGGAGGAAGAAGGCGGGCAGGAAAGGCTAACAGTGTAGGCTTTCAGTAAAGAATTTTAAGCAGCAAACTTACTGTAGATCAGAATTGCCTTTTTAAAGGGACCTCTGGCTATAGTGAGGAGAGTAGATTGGATTTGGAGCTAGAACAGAAGCAGGAAAGGCAGAGAGGAGACGATTGCAATCACCCAGATTTCAATTGTAATGAGACAGAAGACTAGAATGCACACGGCTAAATGTGAGTCATGAAGGAAGAATCTAGGATGATTTTTTGTTTCTGAGCACTGACCTCAGAGGAAATTCTAATTTGTTAATTTCCCTCTTAAAATGTGTTATTTTAGGTGTGTTTGGAACACCACAGAATAAATTTCAACCATCAGCTAGCTGCTTTCCCATCAGCAAGGAAACTAGTGACAGCTTTATATCCTAGCACATAAAAGGAAGATGGACAAGGTTGGATGGCAAGGAAGCCCCCATTCCAACTACTCCCACCCCATGAACTTCATTGCTGTGAGATTTTCTTGAGATGGTGAACTCCTGCTAACTCAACCTAAAATTACATTAGCTTTCTTTGCAGTCACACCAAGCTTTCTTCCCTTTCTTCTTCTCTTCCTCCTTTCTTTCCTTTCTTTTTCCCTTCATCAAATAGTTATTGAGTGCTTACCATGTGTCAGGCCCTGGGCTAGGCACAGGAGCTCACTTTCTAGGTGGTTGTCTTATTGCTACTGCTCAACCTTCTACCCTATCTTATACTAGTACAATTCACTGAAGAAGGTAGAGACAGGAAGCTTTTACTATATTCAATGTATAGCATTTAATGTTGTGTGAACACATCTGCCCTGCTAAATTGCATCTTGTTAGAGCCAGCCCAAGGTCACAATTTATTAAGATGGTTTCTTATCCTAATTCTGGTAGCCACTATATTTTCTATCACTGTTAACTCTTATCATCCACAGATTTAATATACAAACCTTTTATTTCTTCCCCCTTTTAATATTGAATAAAAATTTGAAGAGGATGTGTTGAAGGACAGAGCCTTTCAGATTGACATAAATCCACTAATTAACACTTTTAGAATTTAATCATGCATCTTATTACTAGCCCACCTAACTATATCATTCAAGAATCACTATTTTTCCCATCTTATCCATGACACTATCATGAAGAGACCTGGTTAAATCTCTTCCTGAGGTCTGGATACATTCTCTTTTCACTTTGGCATAGATGGGAGCTAAGCAACGTTCAAGAATCTGTCCTATGTATGCATCTAACAGCAGAGTCCCAAAATACATGGTGCAAAAGACTGACAGACTAGAAGGAAGAAATAATTCAACATTAATCATTGGAGACTTTAATATCTGACTTTAAATAATAGGTAGAACAATTAGACAGATGATCCATGAGAAAATACAAAATTTGAACATTATAGACCACCTAAACCTAAAGGGCATCTTTAGAAAACTCCACTCCAAAACAGTAGAATATATATTCTTCTCTAATGCACAAGGAACATTCTCCAAAATGTATTATACCACATCACAAAGTCTCAACAAAATTTAAAGGATTGAAATTATTTAAAAAATGGTCTCTGACCACACTAGAATGAAATTAGAAATCAACAAAAGGAAATCTGAAAATTTCAAAAATATGTGTAAATTAAACACTCACCTACATAACCAATACATAAAAGGAAAAATCACAGGAAAATTAGAAAATACTTTGAGATGGGTGAAAATGAAAGGATGACATGCCTAAACTTAGGACATGCAGTGAAAGCAGTGCTTAAGGGAATGTATAGTTGTAAACACCTATATTAAAGAAGAAGAAAGATCTCAAATAACTTAACCTTTTGCCTTAAGAAACTATAAAAATAGGAGTAAACTAAACCTTAAACAAGCAGAAAGAAGGAAATAACAAAGACTAGAGTGGAAATAAATGAAATAGAGAATAGGAAAACAATAAAGAAAATCAGTGAAACTGGAAGTTGGTTGTTTGAAACTTAAGCTAGACCAACCAAGAAAAAAAAAGAGAATACTCAATTTTTTAAAATCAGGAATCAAAGATCATCTTACAGAAATAAAAAAAATTATAGAGGAAACTATGAACAACTTTACATCAATGATTTAGATGAAATTAACACATTCCTAGAAAGGCACATACAGCTGAAACTGACTCAAGAAGAAATAGAAAAATTCTATAGCTCTATAATAGGTAAAGAGATTGAATTAGTAATCAAAAAACTTACCACAAAGAAAATACCAGGACCAGATGGCTTCACTAATTCCTCCAAACCTTTATAAAAGGATTAACATCACTCCATCATAAATTCTTCCAAAAATAGAGAAGAAGGGAATATTTTACTATTAATTCTATGAGGCCAGTATATTATCCTGATACCCAAGTCACATAAACATGTCATGAGAAAAGAAAATACAACTTAATAAATCTTATAAATGTATATGCAAACATCCTTAGCAAAATACTAGCAAACTGAGTCAGACAGTTTTATAGAATCTATAGATTCTATAAAAGGATTACACATCATGACCAAGTGGGATTTATCCCAGGAATGTAAACCTGGTTCAATATATGAATATAAATCAGTGTAATAAATTATTAATCGAATAAAGGAAAAAACACATGATCATCATAACAGATGAAAAAATTGAACACCCTTTCATGATAAAAACACTCAAGAAACTAGGAATACAAATGAACTTCCTCAATCTGATAAAAGACATCTATTAAAATCTATAGTTAACATAATACATAATGGGGAAAGACTGAATACTTCCCCTCTAGATAAGAATAAGCAAGAGATACACTTCAATTCATCAAAGTAATGGAAGTTTTAACGAGTGCAATTAGGCAAGAACAAGAAATAAAAGACATCCACATCAGAAAGGAACAATTAAGAGTATCTCTATTCATAATGACACACATTAATTAAAAAATTTAACAAACCACCCCAAAATTATTAAGCTAATAAACAAGTTCAATAAAGTTTCAGGCTACAAGATTAACACATAGTAATAATTATATTTCTATACACCAGCAATGAATATTCCAAAAAGGAAATTAAAAAGACAATTCCATTTTTAATAGCACCAAAATGAAAAAAAATACTTAGAAACACATTTAACAAAAAAGTCCAAGACTTGTACCCTGAAAACTACAAAACTTCACTGAAAAAAAAT
Organism: Phataginus tricuspis; assembly: GCA_029783875.1. Taxonomy (NCBI): domain Eukaryota; kingdom Metazoa; phylum Chordata; class Mammalia; order Pholidota; family Manidae; genus Phataginus; species Phataginus tricuspis. Next base: position 38,335 of record JAQQAC010000317.1, read on the forward strand.
TAAAGACCTGAATAAATGGAAAGACATCCTGTGTCCTGGAATTGGAAGAATATTGTTAACACGGCAATACTCCCCAAATCAACACAATCCTTAGCAAACTCCCATCGGGCTTCTTTGCAAAAAATAGCTTAAAAATCTTGAAAAAAAAGGAACAAAGTTGGATGATTCATACATCTCAATTTCAAAACTTACGACAAAGCTACAGTAATCAAGACAGTGTGGTAATGACATGACAACAGATGTATAGATCAATGGAATAGAACTAAGGACCCAGAAATAAATCCTTACATTTATGGTCAATTGATTTTCAACAATGGTGCTAGGATTATTTAATGGGAAAAGAATGGTCTTTTCCACAAATGGTGCTGGAACAACTAGATAACTACATGGAAAACAATGAAGTTTCATGCCTGTCTCACACAATATGCAAAAATCATCTCAAAATGGATCCTAACAGACTTCCAGGAAGATGGCAGCGTGAGCAGGGCGGAAATCTCCTCCCAAAACCATATATATTTATGAAAATACAACAAATATAACTATTCCTAAAAGAGAGACCAGAAGATACAGGACAGCACCCAGCCTGCATCTACACCTGAGAGGACCCAGCACACCGCAAGGTGGGTAAGATACAGAGCCGCGACCTGGCGGACCCGAGCACTCTCCCACCCCAGCGCACCGGCGGGAGGAGAGGATTCAGAGCCGGGAGGGAGTGGAAGTACAGGCCCATGAAATAACCAGTCCTGGTGATCTGCGCCAGGACCACTGACACACATCGTGTGGTGTATCATAGATTGGAGAGACAGAGCGTGCAGGATGTGAGCTGGGGAACGCACCCAGGTCCTTGCAGCTGGCTCCCCGGGACAAAAGAAAACGGTGCGGTTTTTTAGGTGTCTTAAAGAGACAGGGCCCCAACAGAAGAGCAGGATCGTCCCAGCACACTCAGCCCAGCAGGGGGGAGTTTCGAACCCCTTGGCTGGCAACTGGGAAAAAGTAGCCGCACTGAGACTTCCCGCAGAGATCAGCAGCCTCCCATTCATTCCAGCCCTGGCCAGAGCTACAAAGGGCCCTGCAGACCGGCATGACTGCTGCTGTGGAATAGTGGAGCAACAACCCCACCTACAGCATCCTCACAGGATCTACTCCCGGCGGGCGTTTTTTCTTTTCTTTCTTTTTTCTCTTTTCTTTTCTTTCCTTTCTTTCTTTCTACTTTTTTTCTCTTTTCTTTCTTTTCTTTCCTTTTATTCTTTTTTTTTT
>JAQQAC010000333.1:0-10435 GCA_029783875.1 Phataginus tricuspis
TTGGTTGGTAGGATTTCAATATTTTTGAATTTACTGAGGTTCTTTTTGTGGCCTAGAATGTGGTCTATTCTGGAAAATGTTCCATGTGCACTTGAGAAGAGTGTGTATCCTGCTGCTTTTGGGTGCAGAGTTCTGTAGATATCTGTTAGGTCCATCTGTTCTAGTGTGTTGTTCAGTGCCTCTGTGTTTTTACTTATCCTATGCCTGGTTGATCTATGCTTTGGAGTGAGTGGTGTGTTAAAGTCTCCTAAAATAATTGCATTGCTGTCTTTTTTCTCCTTCAATTCTGTTAGTATTTGTTTCACATATGCTGACGCTCCTGTGTTGGGTGCATATATATTTATAATGGTTATATCTTCTTGTTGGACTGACTCCTTTACCGTTATGTAATGTCTTTCTTTATCTTTTGCTACTTCCTTCGTTTTGAAGTCTGTTTTATCTGATACAAGTACTGCAACACCTGCTTTTTTCTCTTTGTTGTTTGCATGAAATATCTTTTTCCATCCCTTCACTTTTAGTCTGTGTATATCTTTCGGTTTGAGATGAGTCTCTCGTAAGCAGCATATAGATGGGTCTTGCTTTTTTATCCACTCTGTTACTCGGTGTCTTTTGATTGGTGCATTCAGTCCATTTACATTTAGGGTGATTATTGATAGATATGTACTTATTGCCATTGCTGGCTTTAGATTCGCGGTTACCAAAGGTTCAAGGGTTGCTTCTTTACTATCTGAGAATCTAACTTAACTTTCTTGTTAAGTTATTGTGAACACCGTCTGATGTTTCTTTATCTCTCCCTTCCTATTCTTCCTCCTCCATTTTTTATATATTGGGTGTTTTATTCTTTGCCTTTAGTTAGTATTTGGAAAGTCTACTTTCTTTGCTATGATTTTATTTTCTCTGGTGACATCTTTTTAGCTTTAGGGGTGCTTCCCTCTAGAGCAGTCCGTTTAAGATATCCTGTAGTGATGGTTTATGAGAGGCAAACTCTCTCAACTTTGGTTTGTCTTGAAATTGTTTAATCCCTCCATCATATTTAAATGATAATCGTGCTGGATACAATATTCTTGGTTCGAGGCCCTTCTGTTTCATTACGTTAAATATATCATGCCATTCTCTTCTGGCCTGTAAGGTTTCTGTTGAGAAGTCTGATGGCTGTCTGATGGGTTTTCCTTTGTAGGTGATCTTTTCTCTCTCTCTAGCTGCCTTTAATACTCTGTATTTATCTTTGACCTTTGCCATCTTAATTATTATGTGTCTTGGTGTTGTCTTCCTTGGGTCCCTTGTGTTGGGAGATCTGTGGGCTTCCGTGGACTGCAAGACTATTTCCTTCCCCAGCGTGGGAAATTTTCATCAATTATTTCTTCAAAGACACTTTCTATCCCTTTTTCTCTCTCTTCTTCCTCTGGTACTCCTATAATGCGAATATTGCTCTGTTTGGATTGGTCACACAGTTCTCTTAATATTCTTTCATTCCTAGAGATCCTTTTATCTCTCTCTGCCTCAGCTTCTTTGTATTCCTGTTCTCTATTTTGTATTTCATTGACAGTCTATTGTACCTCATCCAGTCTGCTGTTAAGCCCGTCGATGGCTTGTGTCATTTCTGCATAGTCTTTCCTTATTTCCTCCCTCAGCTCTTGCACATTTTTCTGTAGATCCATCAGCATGGCTCTGACTTTTTTTCTGAATTCGGTTTCAGGAAGACTGTGCATGTCCATTCCTTCAGGTTCTCTCTCTGGGGTTGTCTGGGTTTGGAGCTTTGTCTGTACCATATTCCTCTGTCTTTTCATGGCTATAGAATTGGTTGCTGGTAGTTGTCACGTGTGTCAGCTAGGCTCTTTATGACTTTAAAAAGGAAAGAGAAGAAAGAAGAGAAAAAATACTAATAATAAAAAAAGAGAATGTAATTGTAGGTTAATGATACTAAAATAAACTAAATTGTAAAAAATAAAAATAAAAATAAAAATAAAAAATAAAAAATAAAAAAAGAGAAAGAAAGAAAGAAAAGAAAGGGAAGAAAAAACAGCAACACCTAAAGAAAAACAAAAACATAAACAAAAAAAAAACCACCCACCCGTAGTGGTTTCTGTGTGAATACTGTAGGTGGCGCTGTTGCTCCACTATTCCAGAGCTGTGGCCGCACCGTTCCGCAAGGCCCTTTAAAGCTGTGGCCAGGGTAATAATGAATGGGAGGCTGTTGAACTCTGTGGGAATCCTAAATATGGCTACCCTTTCCCAGTCGCCCGTTAAGGGGTCCTAAGCTCCCCAGGACTCCCAGCCTGCTGGGCTGAGTGTTCCAGGGCCATGCAGTCCTCTGCTGGGCTCCTGTCTCTTAGGACCGCTGAAAAAAAGCGTGCGCTTTTCTCCTTTTTTTTTTCTTCTCTTTTCTCCTTCTCTGAGCCGGCCCCGAGCAACCAGGCGCGTTCCCGCTGAGACACTGCGCCCACTGTCTCTCCAATCTCTGCTACACCGCACTCTGTGTGTCCGTGTTCCTGGCGCAGATCGCCGGGGCTGGTTATCTCCCAGGCCTGCACTTCCACTCCCTCCTGGCTCTGAATCCTCTCCTCCCGCCGGTGCGCTGGGTTGGTGGAATGCTCGGGTCCTGCCGGGTCGCAGCTCTGTTTCTTACCCGCCTCGCTGGGTGCCGAGTCCTCTCCAGTGTGGCTGCCCACTGGTGCGCTGCCTCGCCAGATGCCGAGTCCTTTCAGGTGTAGCTGCACGATGTGTGCTTTCCTGTGTGTTCTGGTCTCTCTTTTAGGGATAGTTGTATTTGCTGTGTTTTCGTGGATAAATATAATGTTGGAAGGAAATTTCTGCCGTTCCGTTCATGCTGCTGCCTTCCCGGAAAACGTCTGCTGTTGGTATTTTGATAGGGATTGCTTAAATCTGTAGATTGCTTCAGGCAGGATGGCCATTTTGACAATATTCTTTCTATCCATGAGCACGGGATGTGTTTCCATTTATTGGTATCTTCTTTAATTTCTCTCATAAGTGTCTTGTAGTTTTCAGAGTATGAGCGTTTCACTTCCTTGGTTAGGTATATTCCTAGGTATTTTATTCTCTTGGATGCAATTTTGAATAGAATTGTTTATCTGATTTCTCTTTCTGCTAGTTCATCATTAGTGTATTGGAATGCAACAGATTTCTGTGTATTAATTTTGTATCCTGCCACTTTGCTGAATTCGGATATTAGATTTAGTAGTTTTGGAGTGGACTCTTTAGGGTTTTTTATATACAATATCATGTCATCTGCAAAGAGGGACAGTTTGACTTCTTCCTTGCCAATCTGGATGCCTTTTATTTCTTTGTATTGTCAGATTGCTGTGGCTAGGACCTCCAGAGCTATGTTGAATAAAAGTGGGGAGAGTGGGCATCCTTGTCTTGTTCCTGATCTTAAAGGAAAAGCTTTCAGCTTCTCACTGTTATGTATAATGTTGGCTGTGGGTTTGTCATATATGGCCTTTATTATATATATATATATATATATATATATTTTTTATACCCCTTTTACCCTCTTATCCCTCCCTTCCCACCCATCTTCCCCAGTCCCTTTCCCTTTGGTAACTATTAGTCCGTTCTTGGGTTCTGTGAGTCTGCTGCTGTTTTGTTCCTTCAGTTTTTTCTTTGTTCTTATACTCCACATATGAGTGAAATCATTTGATACTTGTCCTTTTCGGCTTGGCTTATTTCACTGAGCATAATACCCTCTAACTCCATCCATGTTTTTGCAAATGGTAGGATTTTTTTTTCTTCCTATGGCTGAATAATATTCCATTGTGTATATGCACCACGTCTTCTTTATCCATTCATCTACTGATGGACACTTAGGTTGCTTCCAATTCTTGGCTATTGTAAATAGTGATGCAATAAACATAGGGGCGCATCTGTCTTTTTGAAACTGAGCTGCTGAATTCTTAGGGTAAATTCCTAGGAGTGGGATTCCTGGGTCGAATGGTATTTCTATTTTGAGTTTTTTGAGGAACCTCCATACTGCTTTCCACAATGGTTGAACTAATTTACATTCCCACCAGCAGTGTAGGAGGGTTCCCCTTCCTCCACATCCTCACCAACATTTGTTGTTGTTTGTGTTTTGGATGTGGGCCATCCTCACTGGTGTGAGGTAACATCTCATTGTGGTTTTAATCTGCATTTCTCTGATGACCAGCGAAGTGGAGCATCTTTTCATGTGCCTGTTGACCATCTGAATTTCCTCTCTAGAGAAGTGTCTATTCATGTCCTCTGCCCATTTCTTAATTGGATTCTTTGCTTTTTGTTTGTTAAGGGGCATGAGTTCTTTATATATTTTGGATGTCAATCCCTTTATCAGATACGCATTTATGAATATATTTTCCCATACTGTAGGATGTCTTTTTGTTCTACTGATGGTGTCCTTTGCTGTACAGAAGCTTTTCAGCTTGATATAGTCCCACTTGTTCATTTTTGCTTTTGTTTCCCTTGCCCGGGGGGATATGTTCATGAAGAAGTCGCTCATGTTTATGTCCATGAGATTTTTGCCTATGTTTTTTTTTTTAATGGAGCAACTGATATAACGTTGCCAACGTTTATTGTGCTAGGATATTTTTTTTTAACAATTTATTTTGGTATCATTAACATACAGTTACATGAGCAATATTATGGTGATTAAACTCCCCCCTTCATCAGGTCCCCCTCACCAACCCAATTACCATCACTGTCCGTCAGCTTACTGAGATGAGAATCACTACTTGTCTTCTCTGGGTTGTACATCCCTCCCCGTGCCCCCCCACCATATGTCTGTTAATCGTAAAGCCCCTTTTACCCTCTTATCCCTCCCTTCCCGTCCTTCTTCCCCAGTCCCTTTCCTTTTGGTAACTATTAGTCCGTTCTTGGGTTCTGTGAGTCTGCTGCTGTTTTATTCCTTCAGTTTTTTTTTTCTTTGTTTTTATATTCCACATATGAGTGAAATCATTTGATACTTGTCTTTTTCAGCTTGGCTTATTTCACTGAGCATAATACCCTCTAGTTCCATCCATGTTGTTGCAAATGGTAGGATTTGTTTTTTTCTTATGGCTGAATAATATTCCATTGTGTATATGTACCACATCTTAATCCATTCATCTACTGATGGACACTTAGGTTGTTTCCATTTCTTGGCTATTGTAAATAGTGCTGCAATAAACATAGGGGTGCATCTGTCTTTTTGAAACTGTGTCGCTGCATTCTAGGGTAAATTCCTAGGAGTGGGATTCCTGGGTCAAATGCTATTTCTATTTTGAGTTTTTTGAGGAACCTCCATACTGCTTTCCACAGTGGTTGAACTAATTTGCATTCCCACCAGCAGTGTAGGAGGGTTCCCTTTTCTCCACATCCTCACCAACATTTGTTGTTGTTTGTGTTTTGGATGTTGGCCATCCTCACTGGTGTGAGGTGATATCTCATTGTGGTTTTAATCTGCATTTCTCTGATGATCAGCGATGTGGAGCATCTTTTCATGTGCCTATTGGCCATCTGAATTTCTTCTTTAGAGAAGTGTCTATTCATGTCTTGTGCCCATTTCTTAATTGGATTATTTGTTTTTTGTTCGTTAAGGTGCATGAGTTCTTTGTATATTTTGGATGTCAACCCCTTATCCGATACATCATTTATGAATATATTTTCCCATACTGTAGGATGTCTTTTTGTTCTACTGATGGTGTCCTTTGCTGTACAGAAGCTTTTCAACTTGATATAGTCCCATTTGTTCATTTTTGCTTTTGTTTCCCTTGCCCGGGGGGATATGTTCATGAAGAAGTCACTCATGTTTATGTCCAAGAGATTTTGCCTATGTTTTTTTCTAAGAGTTTTATGGTTTCATGACTTACATTCAGGTCTTTGATCCACCTTGAGTTTACCTTTGTGTGTGGGGTTAGACAGTAGTCCAGTTTCATTCTCTTACATGTAGCTGTCCAGTTTTTCCAACACTGGCTGCTGAAGAGGCTGTCATCTCCCCATTGTATATCCAGGGCTCCTTTATCAAATATTAATTGACTGTAGGTGTTTGGGTTAATGTTTGGATTTTCTATTCTGTTCCACTGGTCTGTGGGTCTGTTTTTGTGCCAGTACCAAATTGTCTTGATTACTGTGGCTTTGTAGTAGAGCTTGAAGTCAGGGAGCGTAATTCCCCCTGTTTGATTCCTCCTTCTCAGGATTGTTTTGGCTATTCGGGGTCTTTTCTGGTTCCATATGAATTTTAGAATTATTTGTTCCAGCTCATTGAAGAAAGCTGTTGGTATTTTAATAGGGATTGCGTTGAATCTGTAGATTGCTTTAGGTAGTATTGCCATTTTGACAATATTGATTCTTCCTAACCAAGAGCATGGGATGCATTTCCATTTGTTAGTGTCTTCCTTAATTTCTCCTAGGAGTGTCTTGTAGTTTTCAGAGTACAGGTCTTTCACTTCCTTCGTTAGGTTTATTCCTAGGTATTTTATTCTTTTAGGTGCAATTGTGAATGGAACAGTTTTTTTGATTTCTCTTTCTGTTAGCTCATCATTAGTGTATAGGAAAGCAACAGATTTCTGTGTGTTAATTTTGTATCCTGCAACTTTGCTGAATTCAGATATTAGTTCTAGTAGTTTTGGAGTGGAGTCTTTAGGGTTTTTTATGTACAGTATCATATCATCTGCAAATAGTGACAATTTGACTTCTTCTTTACCAATCTGGATGCCTTGTATGTCTTTGTTTTGTCTGATTGCCGTGGCTAGGACCTCCAGTACTATGTTGAATAACAGTGGAGAGAGTGGGCACCCCTGTCTTGTTCCCGATCTTAGATGAAAAGCTTTCAGCTTCTCGCTGTTAAGTATGATGTTAGCTGTGGGTTTGTCATATATGGCCTTTATGATGTTGAGGTACTTGCCGTCTATACCCATTCTGTTGAGAGTTTTAATCAAAAATGGATGCTGAATTTTGTCAAATGCTTTTTCAGCATCTATGGAGATGATCATGTGGTTTTTGTTCTTCTTTTTATTGATGTGATGGATGATGTTGATGGACTTTCGAATGTTGTACCATCCTTGCATCCCTGGGATGAATCCCACTTGATCATGGTGTATGATCCTCTTGATATATTTTTGAATTCGGTTTGCTAATATTTTGTTGAGTATTTTTGCATCAACATTCATCAGGGATATTGGTCTGTAATTTTCTTTTTTAGTGAGGTCTTTGCCCGGTTTTGGTATTAGAGTGATGCTGGCTTCATAGAAAGAGTCTGGAAGTATTCCCTCCTCTTCTATTTTTTGGAAAACTTTAAGGAGAATGGGTGTTATTTCTTCTCTATATGTCTGGTAGAATTCAGAGGTGAATCCATCAGGTCCGGGGGTTTTGTTCTTGGGTAGTTTTTTGATTACCGATTCAATTTCATTGCTGGTGATTGGTTTGTTTAGTTTTTCTGTTTCCTGCTTGGTTAGTCTTGGAAGGCTGTATTTTTCTACGCTGTCCATTTCTTCTAGGTTTTGCAGCTTGTTAGCATATAGATGCTCGTAATATTCTCTTATAATTCTTTGTATTTCTATGGGGTCCGTCGTTATTTTTCCTTTCTCGTCTGTAATTCTGTTTATGTGTGTAGATTCTCTTTTTCTCTTAATGAGTCTGGCTAGGGGTTTATCTATTTTGTTTATTTTTTCAAAGAACCAGCTCTTGGTTTCATTGATTTTTTTCTATTGTTTTATTCTTCTCAATTTTATTTATTTCTTCTCTGATCTTTATTATGTCCCTCCTTCTGGTGACTTTGGGCCTCATTTGTTCTTCTTTTTCCAATATCAATAATTGTGTCTTTAGACTGTTCATTTGGGAATGCTCTTCCTTCTTTAAATAGGCCTGGATTGCAATATACTTTCCTCTTAAATGTCCCTTTGCTGCATCCCACAGAAGTTGTGGCTTTGTGTTATTGTTGTCATTAGTCTCCATATATTTTTTGATTTCTGTTTTGATTTGGTCGTTAACCCATTGATTCATTAGGAGAATGTTGTTAAGTCTCCATGTATTTGTGAGCCTTTTTGACTTTGTTCTAAAATTTATTCTAGTTTTATACCTTTGTGATCTAAGAAGTTGGTTGGTAGGATTTCAATATTTTTGAATTTACTGAGGTTCTTTTTGTGGCCTAGAATGTGGTCTATTCTGGAAAATGTTCCATGTGCACTTGAGAAGAGTGTGTATCCTGCTGCTTTTGGGTGCAGAGTTCTGTAGATATCTGTTAGGTCCATCTGTTCTAGTGTGTTGTTCAGTGCCTCTGTGTTTTTACTTATCCTATGCCTGGTTGATCTATGCTTTGGAGTGAGTGGTGTGTTAAAGTCTCCTAAAATAATTGCATTGCTGTCTTTTTTCTCCTTCAATTCTGTTAGTATTTGTTTCACATATGCTGACGCTCCTGTGTTGGGTGCATATATATTTATAATGGTTATATCTTCTTGTTGGACTGACTCCTTTACCGTTATGTAATGTCTTTCTTTATCTTTTGCTACTTCCTTCGTTTTGAAGTCTGTTTTATCTGATACAAGTACTGCAACACCTGCTTTTTTCTCTTTGTTGTTTGCATGAAATATCTTTTTCCATCCCTTCACTTTTAGTCTGTGTATATCTTTCGGTTTGAGATGAGTCTCTCGTAAGCAGCATATAGATGGGTCTTGCTTTTTTATCCACTCTGTTACTCGGTGTCTTTTGATTGGTGCATTCAGTCCATTTACATTTAGGGTGATTATTGATAGATATGTACTTATTGCCATTGCTGGCTTTAGATTCGCGGTTACCAAAGGTTCAAGGGTTGCTTCTTTACTATCTGAGAATCTAACTTAACTTTCTTGTTAAGTTATTGTGAACACCGTCTGATGTTTCTTTATCTCTCCCTTCCTATTCTTCCTCCTCCATTTTTTATATATTGGGTGTTTTATTCTTTGCCTTTAGTTAGTATTTGGAAAGTCTACTTTCTTTGCTATGATTTTATTTTCTCTGGTGACATCTTTTTAGCTTTAGGGGTGCTTCCCTCTAGAGCAGTCCGTTTAAGATATCCTGTAGTGATGGTTTATGAGAGGCAAACTCTCTCAACTTTGGTTTGTCTTGAAATTGTTTAATCCCTCCATCATATTTAAATGATAATCGTGCTGGATACAATATTCTTGGTTCGAGGCCCTTCTGTTTCATTACGTTAAATATATCATGCCATTCTCTTCTGGCCTGTAAGGTTTCTGTTGAGAAGTCTGATGGCTGTCTGATGGGTTTTCCTTTGTAGGTGATCTTTTCTCTCTCTCTAGCTGCCTTTAATACTCTGTATTTATCTTTGACCTTTGCCATCTTAATTATTATGTGTCTTGGTGTTGTCTTCCTTGGGTCCCTTGTGTTGGGAGATCTGTGGGCTTCCGTGGACTGCAAGACTATTTCCTTCCCCAGCGTGGGAAATTTTCATCAATTATTTCTTCAAAGACACTTTCTATCCCTTTTTCTCTCTCTTCTTCCTCTGGTACTCCTATAATGCGAATATTGCTCTGTTTGGATTGGTCACACAGTTCTCTTAATATTCTTTCATTCCTAGAGATCCTTTTATCTCTCTCTGCCTCAGCTTCTTTGTATTCCTGTTCTCTATTTTGTATTTCATTGACAGTCTATTGTACCTCATCCAGTCTGCTGTTAAGCCCGTCGATGGCTTGTGTCATTTCTGCATAGTCTTTCCTTATTTCCTCCCTCAGCTCTTGCACATTTTTCTGTAGATCCATCAGCATGGCTCTGACTTTTTTTCTGAATTCGGTTTCAGGAAGACTGTGCATGTCCATTCCTTCAGGTTCTCTCTCTGGGGTTGTCTGGGTTTGGAGCTTTGTCTGTACCATATTCCTCTGTCTTTTCATGGCTATAGAATTGGTTGCTGGTAGTTGTCACGTGTGTCAGCTAGGCTCTTTATGACTTTAAAAAGGAAAGAGAAGAAAGAAGAGAAAAAATACTAATAATAAAAAAAGAGAATGTAATTGTAGGTTAATGATACTAAAATAAACTAAATTGTAAAAAATAAAAATAAAAATAAAAATAAAAAATAAAAAATAAAAAAAGAGAAAGAAAGAAAGAAAAGAAAGGGAAGAAAAAACAGCAACACCTAAAGAAAAACAAAAACATAAACAAAAAAAAAACCACCCACCCGTAGTGGTTTCTGTGTGAATACTGTAGGTGGCGCTGTTGCTCCACTATTCCAGAGCTGTGGCCGCACCGTTCCGCAAGGCCCTTTAAAGCTGTGGCCAGGGTAATAATGAATGGGAGGCTGTTGAACTCTGTGGGAATCCTAAATATGGCTACCCTTTCCCAGTCGCCCGTTAAGGGGTCCTAAGCTCCCCAGGACTCCCAGCCTGCTGGGCTGAGTGTTCCAGGGCCATGCAGTCCTCTGCTGGGCTCCTGTCTCTTAGGACCGCTGAAAAAAAGCGTGCGCTTTTCTCCTTTTTTTTTT
>JAQQAC010000341.1:0-13801 GCA_029783875.1 Phataginus tricuspis
TTTTTTTGTAAAGGTCTTTTTGCACCTTAAATTTTGGTAGTTCTAGTCACTGGAGGTGGGGATGGGGTCTCTTTGAAAGCAGAATTGTGATCTGTCAGCATATATGGGTGAACAGATTTGTGGGGATCCCAAACTTTGTGCTTTGGAAAGGACAGTACAATGGCAAAAAATAGCTCTTTGTCCACTCTTGGTCTAACTTCCATCACTGCTCTGGGTCTCAAAGACTGCAAGTCTTTATAGTCCGGTGCTGTGATTTTTTGTTAGATCAGAGGTCACTCTGAAGAGGAAACCTTTCTTGTGGTAACCCCTAATGTTTCTATTAATGTGATTTTTCTTCCCTTGTCCATAGTGTAAATCACATAATTTTCCAGCACTGTTGAGGGGACCTCTTCCCCAGGTCCTGCAAAGGAGCCATATGCCATGATACCTAAAAATTTCTAGGCTAGTGTCATTTGTTGTTAGATTATAAGGGTCAGATGGAACTGTAATTGAGACAGAAACACTGAATTAATAGTGGAGGAGACTGCAGTAAATTAGATGGAATGTACTTCTGAAAGTTTATCCATAAACATTACAGTAACTACAGCTTGTACGATTAATGTGTACAGGAATTCTCCGGACCTCCAAACATTTCTGGTAGGTGAGATCATAATCAGTTGAGAAGATAATCCAAATGTGTGGGTGGATTCTCATAGCTTTTCTCAGCTGTTCACCTGAAAGTCATTGCTCTAGGCAGGAGAACAAGTATAGAGGAGTGATTCTGTCGTCCAGGATGTGTCTTGTGACCCAGCCAGCATTGCTGTAGACCAAGGGGCATCGGCCTTCATTGCTTGCCATATTTGCTCTTGCTTAGTCCAGGCTGTCCCTTCCAAGGTAGAGGAGAGAGATGGTGCAGTTCATATAGGGTTGTCAACCTAATTTTCTAAAAGGTTGTGTAGACTTTTATTTGGAGTCACTTTTTAAAGCTCTGTTTAAGATATAATTTATGTAATTGACATGCAAAACCCACTTACCTAATGTGTACAGTTTCATAAGTTTTGGCACACAAAGCTGTGAAACCATCGTCATACTCATGAAAATGAACTTACCTGTCACCCACATAATTAGCTCTTGCTTTTCTACTTTCTCCCCCTGCCTTTTCCAGGTAATCATTAACTTTATAACAGATTAGTCTGTATTTTCTAAAACTTAAAATTGGCCTCATAAGGTTTATACTTTTTTACATTTGTTTCCTTCATGCTGCATAATTTTTTTGAGATTCACCAATGATGCCTATGCAAGTAACTTTTATTGATGAGTAGTAGTCATGGATACTACTATGGGTAACTACTTTCATCATTCGTCTGCTTATGGACATTTGGGTTATTTCCCAGTCTAGGATATTACAAATAAAGCTATGAATATTTGCATTCAGTTCTTTGTATGCATAAACGTTTTGTTTCTCTTGCATTTTTAACTCAGACTGTTAAAGTGTAGTTGAATGTTTAATATTTTATGAAATTCAAAACTGATGTAAAGCAGTTCTCTTGTGCTTTACCACCAATAGCATGTGAGAATTCCAGTTCCTTGACATCCATGATAACACTTGATATGGTCGATCTTTTTAAATTTTAGTCTTTAAAAGGTGCATAGTGTTAACTCACTTTGATTTTAATTCAATTTCCCAAAGAATTCATGATATGGGACATTTTCATGCATTTGCCCTGTTTATTTTTGGTAAAATGCTAATAATCTTTTGCCTATTTTCTTTTTATGAATTATTGTTTTGGCCAATAAAACAGTAAAACAAAGACATGTTAGAATTTCACACATTCTTAACAATGCGAGTGACTTCTTTGCTATATGGAGCAATTTTTGATGAAGGAAAATTTTCACCCTTGTTTTTTTGCCCTAAGAAGAATTTAAAGCCCACGTGTATCATATACTTTTAAGTTTCCTATGCTTTATTAAGACACTCTTCACCACTTTCTTAAGTCTAGATGTTCAACAGTACATTGTCAAGCCTAGATTTGTAGTATTTGCCAATTTCCCTGGTGTAAATATTCACATTGTCAATTTTAACCTGCCATTATCACTGAAAATGGAGCTGGTAAGATATTCCAGTACACACCATTATTTTCTATTTTCAAAGTACTGGTACACTAGCCACAAATAAGTTCAAGACCATAGATAATAATAAAACAGTAAAATGATTAGGAAGTGGTAAGTTTTAAATGTTTTAAAACCATTCTGATTTTAATATAACTGATTTAAACTGCACATATTTAAAATGTACATTTTGATGTTTCCATCCCTGCAACCTGCTTTCATGCTGCCCTTTTCAATTCATCCTTCTCAACATACAAAATTACTGATACAAGGACACATTCTAACTTCTGTAATGGCTATTTTCAAATTTGTACATAAATGGAAAAGACTGTTATGAAGCCCCATGAACCCTGTCCCAATCTTCTGTCAGTTATCATTTCATGGTTCTTGTATCTATCACCAGCATATTAGTGGGTTATGTTATTTATATAAAGCAATGCATAACCCGGATATGTCAGTGCTTAACCTCTTTAGAATGCATTTCTAAAATGTAAAACCTTGCATACATAACTGAGGACTTGGATATACAAAGTTAAATTTTTTTAATTATAAATGTTAGTGCTGTAATTAGTATTTGAGGTGGCTATTAAAGGCAGATTGTAGTTAGGATACAAACTATGGCTTTTATTAGGCGTGTCTTTTAAGGCTTTTCACCTATATGTACCATTTAACCTGTTTTGGTCCACTGAAAACTTGTTTATTAAGGTGTTAATGTTTCATATAATTTGTTCATTATTTCTTGTGTGATTTAAAATCTGAGTTGCCCTTGAATAATCCAGATATCTACAATACAGACATGTAAAACTACACTGTCTGATACTTAATTCAAATTCTCTAACTTGCATTTGTGAGATAAAACTAATCCTTCAAAGTTACACCGTTAGCAGTTCACAATTCCAATATCTTTTGAGTTAAGAAAATTTAAACCTTACAAAAGAGGAAGCCAAAACCCCCATATCAAAAGCCTTCATCCACCTTTCACATTATATATGTATATCAAATCATCAAGTACATTTTAAATACATTAAAATCAGTTATACCCCAATAAAGCTAAAAAAAATTGAAATCACTCGCACATACAAAGAAAACCTTAGTCTGAACCAATATCGAGAAAATAAGAGCAATGGAAGGGATCTTTTATTCATCACAGAGCAAAAATACAGAATATATTTATTTTTCCCCTAAAAGAAATAGAGAATATACTTTGTATTTGGAGAAATAAAAGATGAGTTGTTGGGAGTTGATACAGAGAACAATCAAGTGCTTTATCAATAGCCAGATATTGATAGCAGGAACCACTGCTTCTGGCACACATTAATTGTAACATTTCCAGTTATTTTTAATATTAACTTTTATATTTTCATTCAGCCTTTTCAGCCTCAATTTGAAGGGTAGCCATTGTTTTTTCATCATTCTCTTCAGGACCATCAAAGGAAGTACGGGCGGTCCCCCTTGACAGAGGATGCTTGAAACCCTCCCAGGGTCACAGGATGCAGCCTGCGCTTCCTGCTGACTGAGCCTTGCCAGGGATGCACTTGCCGGCATTATGCCAGTTGCTCCTGGCATCCTAGCCAACAAAATGTAGAATTCCATTAAAATTAAAAAAAAAAACAACCTGTCATCTAGAAGTTTTGATAAACTATTTTCCCATGGTCTCCACTGTGTCACCTAGGAGCTACAGTCTTAGGAAATCCGCAGTGAAGAAGCTCCTGAATCCAAATCAAGTGGCAAGATGGCAGCCAGACAGGCCAACTGCAGGGCCCAACACCCACTGCACTAAACTGGCTGTCCTGATAAGGTGACCTCTTAACTTTTATTGCCTAGTAAATAAAGTTGCTAAGCCATTAATCCATTAGTATTTGCCACATTCTCGGTCTGGCTTAATGAACCTCACATTCCGTTCAGTAAGTCCACCCTTTCCCCATATCCCTGTATACTAGATGTTGAGGTAGGTGCTTGAGGTCCTCCAGGTGGACAGTATCGTGGTGGTCCCAAACCTGGCGACACATCTTTGGAACACAGTGGGGTAGGTGTGTGATGCCCGGCTCAGCACAGCCTGGGTGACGCCCGCGTACATATTAGGGCGCAGGTGCAGCAGGTGTGGGATGCTGATACCCCACTGCACAGCCTAGACACAAAACTTCCGTGTAACCATCCACAATAAGGAAAAACGTGGCAATCATGCACTGCGTGCACTACCACAGGCTAAGCATCCCAGGGTCTGCGAGCTGCGAGGGACACACCACAGCAGTCTGCAGACGCTTATTGGACAGACTCCTGGGTGGGACACCCAATGTGTTAAGGTACAAACACATTGACACACAGTCTCCGTGGGCCAAGTGTGAGGAAGCCAGCGCAGTCTGGCAGGAAGAGAACACATCTGACCTCCTCCCACACTGCACCCCAATCACAGCAAGTTTGATGCACGGAGAGGTTTCAGATCAGGAAGCTGGGTGCACACCCTGGCACAAACTGGAGACTCAGGCATGTGAGCAGTGGTTTGGGCAGGGAGGCAAGATGTTTATGGGTTTTACCAGAGGAGCTCAGCCCAGTTTCAGGCATCTTCCAGTGAACAATCAATCGTGACTTCCCAGGAGTACAAGTGGATGTTTCAGAGGTTATAATAGAAGAACATTGATTTTTTTAATTTTTTAATTTTGGTATCGTTCATGTAAAATTACCTGAACAACACTATGATTACTAGACCACCTATTATCAGGTCCCCCCCCCCCACATACATTACATGCACTGTCTGTCAGCATACTAAGATGCTATAGAATCACTACTTGTCTTCTCTGTATTATACTGCCTTCCCCCTATCCCCCCACCCCACCTCCACCCCTGCTACATTATGTGTGCTAATCCTAATGCCCCTTTTACCCCCTTATCCCTCCCTTCCCACCAACCCTCCCCAGTCCCTTTCCCTTTGGTAACTGTTAGTACATTCTTGGGTTCTGTGAGTCTGCTGCTGTTTTTTTCTTTCAGTTTTTTCTTTGTTCTTATACTCCACAGATGAATGAAATCATTTGATACTTGTCTTTCTCTGCTTGGCTTATTTCACAGGGCATAATACCCTCTAGCTCCATCCATGTTGTTGCAAATGGAAGGATTTGTTTTCTTCTTATGGCTGAATAATAATCCATTATTGTATATATATACCACCTCTTCTTTATCCATTCATCTACTGATGGACACATAGGTTGCTTCCATTTCTTGGCTATTGTAAATAGTGCTGCGATAAACATAGGGGTGCATCTGTCTTTTTCAAACTGCGCTGCTGCATTCTTAGGGCAAATTCCTGGGAGTAAAATTCCTGAGTCAAATGGTATTTCTATTTTGAGTTTTTTGAGGAACGTCCATACTGCTTTCCACAATGATTGAACTAGTTTACATTCCCACCAGCAGTGTAGGAGGGTTCCCCTTTCTCCACATCCTCACTAGCATTTGTTGTTTGTCTTTTCAATGTTGTCCATCCTAACTCGTGTGAGGTGATATCTTATTGTGGTTTTAATTTGCATTTCTCTGATAACTAGTGATGTGGAGCATCTTTTCATGTGCCTGTTGGCCATCTGAATTTCCTTGGAGAAGTGTCTGTTCAGCTCCTCTGTCAAATTTTAATTGGCTTATTTGCTTTTTGTTCGTTGAGGTGTGTGAGCTCTTTATATAATTTGGATGTCAACCCCTTATCAGACATGTCATTTATGAATATATTGTCCCATACTGTAGGATGTCTTTTTGTTCTACTGATGGTAGCCTTTTAATTTGAAATAGTCCCATTTGTTCATTTCTGCTTTTGTTTCCCTTGCCCGAGGAGATAACGTTCATGAAGAAGTAGTTCATGTTTATGTCCAAGAGATTTTTACCTATATTTTTTTCTAAGAGTTTTATGGTTTCATGACTTACATTCAGGTCTTTGATCCATTTTGAGTTTACTTTTGTGTATACGGTTAGACAGTAATCCAGTTTCATTCTCTTACATGTAGCTGTCCAGTTTTGCGAACACCAGCTGTTGAAGAAGCTGTCATCTCCCCATTGTATATCCAAGACTCCTTTATCGTATATTAATTGACAGTATATCCTTAGGCTTATATCTGGGCTCTCTATTCTGTTCCACTGGTCTATGGGTCTGTTCTAGTGCCAGCACCAAATTGTCTTGATTACTGTGGCTTTGTAATAGAGCTTGAAGTCGGGGAGCATAATTCTCCCTGCTTTATTCTTCCTTCTCAGGATTTCTTTGGCTTCGGGGTCTTTTGTCTTTCCATATGAATTTTAGAACTATTTGCCCTAGTTCATTGAAGAATGCTGTAGGTATTTTGATAGGGATTGCATCGAATCTATAGATTGCTTTAGGCAGGATGGCCATTTTGACAATATTAATTCTTCCTAGCCAAGGGCATGGGATGAATTTCCATTTATTACTGTCCTCTTTAATTTCTCTTAAGAGTGTCTTGTAGTTTTCAGGGTATAGGTCTTTCACTTCCTTGGTTAGGTGTATTCCTAGGTATTTTATTCTTTTTGATGCAATTGTGAATGGAATTGTTTTCCTGATTTCTCTTTCTGCTAGTTCATCGTTAGTGTATAGGAATGGAACAGATTTCTGTGTATTAATTTTGTATCCTGCAACTTTGCTGCAATCAGATATTAGATCTAGTAGTTTTGGAGTGGATTCTTTAGGATTTTTTATGTACAATATCATGTCATCTGCAAACAGGGACAGTTTGACTTCTTCCTTGCCAATCTAAATGCCTTTTATTTCTTTGTGTTGTCTGATTTTGGTGGCTATGACCTCCAATGCTATGTTGAATAGAAGTGGGGAGCGTGGGCATCCCTGTCTTGTTCCCGATCTTAAAGGAAAAGCTTTCAGCCTCTCGCTGTTAAGTATTATGTTGGCTGTGGGTTTGTCATATATGGCCTTTAGTAGTTGATGTACTTGCCCTTTATACCCATTTTGTTGAGAGTTTTAATCATGAATGGATGTTGAATTTTGTCAAATGCTTTTTCAGCATCTATGGAGATGATCATGTGGTTTTTGTCCTTCTTTTTGTTGATGTGGTGGATGATGTTGATGGATTTTCGAAAGTTGTACCATCCTTGCATCCCTGGAATAAATCCTACTTGATCATGATGGATGATCTTTTTGATGTATTTTTGAATTCGGTTTGCTAATATTTTGTTGAGTATTTTTGCATCTATGTTCATCAGGGATATTGGTCTGTAATTTTCTTTTTTTGTGGTGTCTTATCGGGTTTTTTCACCTCTCTCTCCCGCCGGTCCTGCTCTGGGTCAGGACTACAGCTCTTTGTGTTACAAGCTCTTTCTGCGACCCTCCGAACCAGCAGAGGGGAGGAAGGCAGGGAGAGAGGCTCGCCCCGATAGGCAGAGCAAGGGAGGTAAGCGCCGGCTGTCCGCCCGATCCCGCAGCCTCCGGCGCTCGGCGGCGCTGCCGCTTGCAGCCGCTCCAGCCTCTGCTGCCGCCGCTGCTGGCCACTCGCCGCTGGCCGCTCCTTTTCGCCGGAGACAATCAGACGCGACAGGAAGTTCACTCGAAGGGAGAACTCGTTTATTGGGGCTCAGGGCATGGGATATATAGGGTGAAGTCTCTCCTGCAACTTTCACTTTTCCGAATCAGGCACAGAGTTGTGCACATGCGCAGCTGTCTCTGATGTAAGAAGCGGACCGGAGTGGGCGCAGCTAAACCTCAGGGGGCTTTTGGCGGCCACCCCTGCAGCGCAGCTGAGTTCTCAGTGGCCATCTTTGTGGCATGGCTGAGATTCAAAGGCAGTTCCCAGCAGCCACCCTCGTGGCGAGGCTGAGATGCAAAGGCAGTTCCCCACAGTGTCTTTGCCTGGTTTTGGTATTAGAGTGATGCTGGCCTCATAGAATGAGTCTGGAAGTATTCCCTCTTCTACTCTTTGGAAAACTTTAAGGAGTGTGGGTATTAGGTCTTCACTAAAGGTTTGATAAAAATCAGCAGTGAAGCCATCTGGCTCAGGCATTTTGTTCTTAGGTAGGTTTTTGATTACCAGTTCAAATTTGTTGCTGGTAATTGGTCTGTTCAGATTTTCTGTTTCTTTCTGGGTCAGCCTTGGAAGTTTGTATTTTTCTAGAAAGTTGTCCATTTTTTCTAGGTTATCCAGTTTGTTACCATATAATTTTTCATAGTATTCTCTCATAACTCTTTGTATTTCTGTGGTTTCCGTAGTGATTTTTCCTTTCTCATTTCTGATTCTGTTTATGTGTGTAGATTCTCTTTTTTTCTTGATAAGTCTGGCTGGGGGTTTATCTATTTTGTTTATTTTCTCGAAGAACCTGCTCCTGTTTTCATTGATTCTTTCTATTGTTTTATTTCTGCTCAAATCTTTATTATGTCCCTCCTTCTACTGACTTTGGGCCTCATTTGTTCTTCCTTTTCTAGTTTCATTAATTGTGAGTTTAGATTGTTTATTTGGGATTGTTCTTCTTTCCTGACGTAGGCCTTTATTGCCATATATTCCCTTAGCACGGCCTTCACTGCTTCCCACAGATTTTGCAGTGTTGAATTATTGTTTTCATTTGTCTCCATATATTACTTGATCTCTTTTTATTTGGTCATTGATCATTGATTATTTAGGAGCATGTTATTAAGCCCCCATATGTTTGTAGGCTTTTTCATTTTCTTTGTGTAATTTATTTCTACTTTCATACCTTTGTGATCTGAGAAGCTGGTTGGTACAATTTCAATCTTCTTAAATTTACTGAGGCTCTTTTTGTGGCCTAGTATATGAACTATTCTTGAAAATGTTCCATGTGCACTTGAGAAGAATATGTATCCTGTTGCTTTTGGATGGAGTGTTGTAGATGTCTGTTAGGTCCATCTGTTCTAATATGTTGTTCAGTGCCTCTGTCTCTTTACTTATTTTCCGTCTGGTTGATCTGTCCTTTGGAGTGAGTGGTGTGTTGAAGTCTCCTAAAATGAATGCATTGCATTCTATTTCCCCCTTTAATTCTGTTAGTATTTGTTTCACATATGTAGGTGATCCTGTGTTGGGTACATAGATATTTTTAATAGTTATATCCTCTTGTTGGACTGACCCTTTTATCATTATGTAATGTCCTTCTTTGTCTATTGTGACTTTCTTTATTTTGAAGTCTATTTTGTCTGATACAAGTACTGCAACTCCTGCTTTTTTCTCACTATCAGTTGCATGAAATATCTTTTTCCATCCCTTTACTTTCAATCTGTGTATGTCTTTGGGTTTGAAGTGAGTCTCTTGTAGGCAGCATATAGATGGGTCTTGTTTTTTTATCCATTCAGTTACTCTACATCTTTAATTGGTGCATTTACATTTAGGGTGATCATCGATGGGTATGTACTTACTGCCATTGCAGGCTTTAGATTCATGGTTACCAAAGATTCAAGGGTAATTCCCTTACTATCTAACAGTCTAATTTAACTCACTTCGCATGCTATTACCTAAAGGTTCTTTTTGTTTTTTTGTCCTCCTTTTTCTTCCTCCTCCATTCTTTCTGTGTTATGAATCATATTCTATACACTTTGTCTATCCCTTGGGTGATATCTTTTTAGCCTTCCATCTATAGCAGTCTCTCCAAAATGCACTGTAGAGGTGGTTTGTGGGAGGTAAATTCTCTCGGCTTTTGCTTATCTGAAAATTGTTTAATCCCTCCTTCAAATTTAAATGATAGCCTTGCCAGGTAGAGTATTTTTGTTCAAGGCCCTTCTGCTTCATTGCATTAAATATATCATGCCACTCCCTTCTGGCCTATAAGGTTTCTGTTGAGAAGTCTGATGATAGCCTGATGGGTTTTCCTTTGTATGTGATCTTTTTTCTCTCTCTGGCTGCTTTTAAAAGTCTGTCCTTATCCTTGATCTTTCCCATTTTAATTATTATATGTCTTGATGTTGTCTTCCTTGGGTCCCTTGTGTTGGGAGATCTGTGCATCTCCATGGCCTGAGATACTATCTCCTCCCCCAGATTGGGGAAGTTTTCAGCAATTACCTCCTAAAAGATACTTTCTATCCCTTTTTCTCATTCTTCTTCTTCTGGTACTCCTATAATGTGAATATTGTTCCGTTTGGATTGGTCACACAGTTCTCTCAATATTCTTTCATTCTTAGAGATTCTTTTTTCTCTCTGTGCCTCAGCTTCTTTGTATTCTTCTTCTCTAATTTCTATTCCATTTACCGTCTCTTCTACTACATGTAATCTGCTTTTAAACCCCTCCATTGTATGTTTCATTTCAGATATGGAATTTCTCAATGATTGACTCTCCAACTTAAATTCATTCCTGAGTTCTTAAATATTTTTCTGTACCTCCATAAGCATGTTTATAATTTTAATTTTGAACCCTCTTTCAGGAAGATTGGTGAGTTCAGTTTCATTTAGCCCTTTTTCTGGGGTTTGTGAGATTTTTGTCTGAACCATGCTCTTTTGACGTTTCTTATTTCTGTGTGGTGCCCACTAGTGCACAGAAACTCCAGTCTCTGGAGCTGCTCAGCCCCTAGAGTAAGGTTGGGGGTTGTAGGGGAGCAGAGCTGGTGCTTGGGGCGAGGAGAGAGCTGTTTCCTGATTCCTGTCTGCAGTGCCTGTCTCCAGTGTCAGAGCCAGTGGGCCAAGCACACAGGTGTAAGCCTCTGTGCTTTGCATCTCTAGCTGTTGTAGACGGGGCCTCCCTCTGGCTGGCCTGATGCCAGCACAGTGACTGCCAGTTTGCAAACAGGTACCTGCAGGCTAGGAGGAAAGTGCAGCAGGCTGCATGTCACAGTGGGGGGCCTTGGAGCTGAATCGGCAGCCAGGGGGATGGAGCACTTAAAGCTCCCCAAAGTTCCCAACCAGCTGGGCAGAGTGCGCCCAGACAACCTTGTCCAGCTCTTCCTTCTCCCACACAGCAAGCTCCGTGCAAACCCCACCCCTTCAGCAGCCCTCTCCCTGCTAGAAAGCCTCTCAGACTCTCTGCCTTTCCTCCAACACAGAGCGGCCAGGTGTGGATCCCCTCCTCATCAATGGCCAGAATGTCAGTTTCTCAAGCACTCTGCCTGTCCGAGCTCCCCAACGACCAGGGCACCACACACTATAGGTTTCTGCTCACAAAGCAGATCTCCAGGGCTAGGTGTTCAGCAGTCCCAGGCTTCCACCCCCTCCCCGCTTCGTTTCTCTTCCCTCTGGTGAGCTGGGGTGGGGGAAGGGTCTGGGTCCCGCCGGATGAAGGCTTTGGTACATTACCGGTTTCATGAGGTCTGCTCTGTTCCTGAGGTCTGTATGGATTCTGGTGCAGCCTTCTTTCCTGTTTCTGTTTTAGGGTTAGTTGTATTAATTAACTGTATTTTTGTACTATTTGTGGGTTTCGGGAGGAGTTCTCCATCTCACCTCTCACGCCGTGCTCTTGAATCTCGGTGAACATTGATATTTTTAGCAAAATTTGACCTTAAACTGTTACTGATTTTTCCCAATAGTCGCCACATTTTCATTGAGCCCATTGTCAGGAAATGTGCTCAACACGAGTCACCTACGTCATGTCTTAGGCAGTATCATGCCACACAGGAGCTTACAGTTTTTAGTGGGGTACATATAAAGAAAGAAAACTGCACAATGGTCTGAAAAGGAGACCCTGGGGAACATAGAGCACCTGGGGACGTATTGCACAATGTAGGCTGAGTGAAGCTTCTGGAAGAAGGAGATGAAATGGATGTGTAATGTAGTTGATTCAAATGAGTTAAATAAATAAAAGGGGGTAGATGTGGCATTAGTGGCAGAAAGATCTTCAAATCCATAGAGGACACACCCTGGAGCTCACTCTTCAGTCCTAATTTCTTCCCATTACATGATATATTCAGTGACTTCATTCTCTGACCTCAGTCTCTGATGTACCAGCTTTCTTCATTTACACACTGAAGATGTGACTTCTCAGATACCATCTGAGAAGTTCAGGAGCTCCCCCTGCCCCAATGTGGCCATCTGACTAGGCCCTACTGTTAAGTGCCCTCCTCTGCATGGCACTCTTGGTCAGTTATGTCTGAGAAAATCTTGTCTCTTGCCCTATTCTAGTTCCATTTTCCTCACCAGGAGAAAATCTAATTCTCCAGTGCCTCCATGCCTGGTATCAGACAGTTTTATGTGGCTATGAAATATCACTCACCTGGACAGACTCTAGAGAGTAAAATTTCATGGTCATCATCCCCAGTTTTGTAAACTGCTGACTCAATTTAAATTGTACCAAACTCTACATTTTCCTAAACAGCAGCAAACCCCTCTCTCACTGCTTCCTAGGAAAGCCTCTCAAGGAGAGAGGAATTTATTCTAACAGTTGCAGAGAAATGCCATGTCCCTTCTGGTCTTTCCTGAAATCCCCTGTCAATTTCTCCCTGTCTTATCTCTGCCTAAATTTTCTTCCCTTATCTACAGTTATATATCATAGGTTTTATTAATATGATTTCTATGGCAAACTTACTAGTATAATATAAATAAATAAACAGGACTATATATATGCTTTGCCCATAGAACTTAGTTAACCAATACCATTTCCACCTCAGTGATCTCTGCCTAGGAGAAACAGAACTTGGTAAGTTGTGATGGAGGTTCCCTTCTGTGGCTACTGGGTATTGAGAAAAGGCAGTGCCACCATCGCCTCTTGTTCACTGCTGCTGGTATCTCGGGGAAAGTCCTGTCTCTTTCTTTCCTCCTTTCTTCTTTCTCACTCTCACTCTCTTCCTTCTTTCCTTTGAGAAAAATTTTGAATATGAAGCTAATGCAGGGTCCCAGTGATGCCTCTGAACTGAGACCAGATCTCTACAGTTTGGTTTTAGTTACAGTCATTGCCAAGTTCGCCATCTCTTGTACTCCCCGTACACCCTGCGCTCTCCCATGTAATACAGGGACCTTGGAAGAGAAGTCCCCAAGCAGAGCTGTCTTAGTCCAATGCCTAGTACTGAGTGAGGACTGAAGGAAATGGTAACATTTTAGTGTTTATTTCCTCAGGTGTTCTCCAGCTCCTACCCCCCGCCCACCACCCCCGGTTCAGGGACAGATCAGTCACTGGCCTTCTGACCGGAGACTTGCTTAGGTCTGTCTACTCCTCTGTCCCCCAGCTTTGCCATCTGTCACTGCTCCGTTCACACTGCTGTAAGGAGCTCCACTGTGGTAACTTAGGAAGCTGTACCTCCTTTACAAGGCAGATGATATATGTACCAGTCATTTTCCAGGTCTCATTAAAATGCCTGAATTTCTGTAAGTTTAGTTCTTTGATATATCCATTTCTTTTTTTTTGAGTACACAATGAACATTTATTGGACAAAATTATTAGCAAGCAGCACATACATAGTTCATTAAACCTGTTTGGTATACTCAATGAAATCCCAGTTCTGTTTCTCCAGATGCTCCAACCTTTGCATAAAAGGTTACAACATTCACAACTCCAATATCCTTTTATAGTTAACTTTCTATAGTCGGCATTAGGTAATTAAAATCCTCCAAAACCAATCCAGATCTCACTCTAACCCTAAGTACCATTCTAAAAGGTAAAGAACATAAAATTTACATCTATGCTGTTTCTAGAAAAGAAGGGGAATATTCCCAAAATATTTAGGCAATTCACATTCATCAAATACCAATGTCAACAAGAGCCTTTCTAACATCTGCTCTATGAGAATATGTTACATAATAGGAATAGCTTCTGAGGGGTGTATAGTAGCTGCTTTAGAAGTATGACTTTTTTTTTT
>JAQQAC010000355.1:0-13056 GCA_029783875.1 Phataginus tricuspis
TTCTCTTTTTCTCTTAATGAGTCTGGCTAGGGGTTTATCTATTTTGTTTATTTTTTCAAAGAACCAGCTTTTGGTTTCATTGATTTTTTCTATTGTTTTATTCTTCTCAATTTTATTTATTTCTTCTCTGATCTTTATTATGTCTCTCCTTCTGGTAACTTTGGGCCTCATTTGTTCTTCTTTTTCCAATTTCAATAATTGTGTCCTTAGACTGTTCATTTGGGAATGTTCTTCCTTCTTTAAATGGGCCTGGATTGCAATGTACTTTCCTCTTAAGACTGCCTTCGCTGCGTCCCACAGAAGTTGTGGCTTTATGTTGTTGTTGTCATTAGTCTCCATATATTCTTTGATTTCTGTTTTGATTTGGTCATTAACCCATTGATTCATTAGGAGAATGTTGTTAAGTCTCCATGTATTTGTGAGCCTTTTTGATTTCTTTCTGAAATTTATTTCTAATTTTATACCTTTGTGATCTGAGAAGTTGGTTGGTAAGATTTCAATATTTTTGAATTTACTGAGGTTATTTTTGTGGCCTAGAATGTGGTCTATTCTGGAAAATGTTCCATGTGCACTTGAGAAGAATGTGTATCCTGCTGCTTTTGGGTGCAGAGTTCTGTAGATATCTGTTAGGTCCATCTGTTCTAGTGTGTTGTTCAGTGCCTCTGTGTCTTTACTTATCCTCTGCCTGGTTGATCTATCCTTTGGAGTGAGTGGCGTGTTAAAGTCTCCTAGAATTATTGCATTGCTGTCTATTTCCTCCTTCACTTCTGTTAGTATTTGTTTCACATATGCTGATGCTCCTGTGTTGGGTGCATATATGTTTATAATGGTTATATCTTCTTGTTGGACTGACCCCTTTATCATTATGTAATGTCCATCTTTATCTCTTGCTACTTTCTTCATTTTGAAGTCTATTTTATCTGATACAAGTACTGCAACACCTGCTTTTTTCTCTTTGTTGTTTGCTTGAAATATTTTTTTCCATCCCTTCACTTTTAGTCTGTGTATATCTTTGGGTTTAAGGTGAGTCTCTTGTAAGCAGCATATAGATGGGTCTTGCTTTTTTATCCACTCTGTTACTCTGTGTCTTTTGATTGGTGCATTCAGTCCATTTACATTTAGGGTGATTATTGATAGATATGTACTTATTGCCATTGCAGGCTTTAGATTCGTGGTTACCAAAGGTTCAAGGGTTGCTTCTTTACTATCTAAGAATCTAACTTAACTTTCTTGTTAAGTTATTGTGTGCGCCGTCTGATGTTTCTTTATCTCTCCCTTCCTATTCTTCCTTCTCTTTTCTTTATATATTAGGTGTTTTATTCTTTGCCTTTAGTTAGTATTTGGGTGGTCTGCTTTCTTTGCTATGCTTTTATTTTCTCTGGTGACCTCTTTTTAGTCTTAGGGATGTTCCCCTCTAGATCAGTCCGTTTAAGATATTCTGTAGTGGTGGTTTATGGGTGGCAAATTCTCTCAACTTTCTTTTATCTTGAAATTGTTTAATCCCTCCGTCATATTTAAATGATAATCGTGCTGGATACAATATTCTTGGTTCGAGGCCCTTCTGTTTCATTACGTTAAATATATCATGCCATTCTCTTCTGGCCTGTAAGGTTTCTGTTGAGAAGTCTGATGACAGTCTGATAGGTTTTCCTTTGTAGGTGATCTTTTTCCTCTCTCTAGCTGCCTTTAATACTCTGTCCTTGTCTTTGATCTTTGCCATCTTGATTATTATGTGTCTTGGTGTTGTCTTCTTTGGGTCCCTTGTGTTGGGAGATCTGTGGGCTTCCGTGGACTGTGAGACTATTTCCTTCCCCAGCGTGGGGAAGTTTTCGGCAATTATTTCTTCAAAGACACTTTCTATCCCTTTTTCTCTCTCTTCTTCCTCTGGTACTCCTATAATGCGAATATTGCTACGCTTCGATTGGTCACAGAGTTCTCTTAATATTCTTTCATTCTTAGAGATCCTTTTATCTCTCTCTGCCTCAGCTTCTTTGTATTCCTGGTCCCTGTCTTGTAATTCCTTGATCGTGTCTTGAACCTGATTCAATCTGCTGTTGAGCCCTTCGATGGCTTGTTTCATTTCTGCATTATCTTTCCTTACTTCCCTCACTTCCTCCCTCAGCTCTTGCACATTTTTCTGTAGATCTGTCAGCATGGCTATGACTTTTATTCTGAATTCTTTTTCTGGAAGACTGTGAATGTCCATTTCTCCAGATTCTTTCTCTGGCGTGGTGTTTGTCTGAAGCTTTGTCTGTATCATATTCTTCTGTGTTCTCATGACTGTAGAATTGGTTGTTGGTAGCAAGGAGAGATAAGAAAGGAGAGACAAGAAAAAAAAGAGATTTCTACTAATAATATAAAAGTATAAGGAGAGAGAGGGAAGGGAAAAGAAAAGAAAGAAAAAGAAAAGGCAGCAACACCTAAAAGAAAACAGCAAGAACAACAACAAAACAAAGAAAACAAGACAAAACAAAACAAAACAAAACAAAAAAAAACACCAAAAAGCCCACCGGGGTGGTTTCTGTGCGAATGCTGTAGGTGGCGCTATTGCTCCGCTATTCCAGAGCCGCGGCCACGTCGCTCCACACGGCCCTTTAAATCTGTGGCCGGGTGAGAATGGATGGGAGGCTGTTGAAAGAGAGGGAAAGAAAAAAAAGAAAAGAAAGGGGAGAAAAAACAAAAACAAAAACAAACAAAAAAAAAAGCCACCGGGCGTGGGTTCTGCGCGAGTGCTGTAGGTGGCGCTGTTGCTCCACTATTCCAGCGCCACTATAGTTCTAGCTGGGTTGGAAACAATGGGAAGCTGTTGATCTCCGTGAGGGTCTCAATGGCGGGCACTCTTTCCCAGTCGCCAGCTGCGGGGTCCAAAGCTCCCCAGGACTCCCAGCTTGCTGGGCTCAGTTCGCGGGGCTATCCGGCCCCTCTACTGAGCTCCTGTCTCTTTAAGACCGCTGGGGTAGAGCGCGCGCTTTTCTTCCCCTTTTTCTCCTTTCTTTTTCCTTCCCGGAGCCTGCCGCGGGCAACTTGCACGTTCCCGGCTGGGACCCTGTGCCCTCTGTCCCTCCAATCTCCGCTACACCGCAGATCTCCACCACCGGAGCGCTGGGGGAGAGGGGCGCTCGGTCCGCTCGCGGCTCCGTACCTTACCGGCCTTGCCGGAACTCCCGCCGGAGTGCTGGGGTGGAGGGGCGCTCCGGGCCCAGACTTCCCCTGGCTCCCGGCTCTGAATTCTCTCCTCCCGCCGGAGCGCTGGGGGAGAGGAGCGCTCGGTCTGCTCGCGGCTCCGTACCTTACCCGCCTTGCCGAGACTCCCGCCGGAGTGCTGGGGTGCAGGGGCGCTCTCGTCTCGCTGGATCGTGTTTCCGTCCCGCCTCGCCGGGTGCGGCGTGTCTGGCCGCTGGAGCTCTGGGGGGGGGAGCGCTCGGTCCCACCGGATCGCCGCCCGTCCGCCTCACCGGCTGCCAAGTTCTCACAGGTGTAGCTGTACGCTGAGCACTTTCCTGTGTATTCTGGTCTCTCTTTTAGGGATAGTTGTATTTGCTGTATTTTCGTGAATAAATATAATGTTGGGAGGAATTTTTCTGCTAGTCCGTTCAAGACGCCATATTCCCGGAACCGTCCACAACTACATTTAATTTTACTTGGACTTAATAAAAGGAAGCTAAGTGAAAGTGAAGGAACCTCTTTCATTTAAATGTTTCTTCATCAAAAGAAAAGATTTTTATAAGATTAAGAAAAGAGATTAGGGGTAATATTTTTAAATACTGGTATATTGTGTAAAAGAAATATAAACTGCCAATAAAACATGAATATTTTAGAACTCAGCAATAATTGAAATGCAAATAAAATGGTATTTTTCATCTTTTATGTGTTGGCAGAAATTGATAAAATACATTTCAGACTGGGTAAATGAGTGATGGCCAAATCCTTTCTGGTGGAAGTACTTTAAATTTTAATCTGTGTGTATAGTTGGATATACAATTTGATGTCTTGAAATTTTTTCACAAAGATAAATAAGCATAAAAAGATCTATATCTATATCTGCCTCTGAAAATGCACATCAATATGAGATTAAGTTACGGTGTATCTATTCAATAAGGTCTTAAAAAGCTATAGAAAAATGGTTATGTATTGTAGACTTGTATTTATTTTAGTGGAAATAGTCCTTGACATGCCATTTTTATTTCTCAACTATAAGTAATAGCATGCCTAATAGGAGCTCATTTATATACAATTGTATGTGTGTGTAAGCATAGACAATTTGTGGAAATAGTCATTAAAATGGTTATCTGAATGGTGGCCTATTGAGATTTTTATTTTTTGTACTGTTAGTTTTCTTTATATTGAATATTTTTTTTTATACTTGAAAAAGGAAAGGGATTTTTTTCCATTCTGAACAAATGGGTATGTCTGGTTTATCCTTTCTGCTTGTTAAATGTTGTGGATAACAGAAAATACAGCCTATATGCCAGTATCTGATCAAGTTCTGCAAATACCTAAATCTAACAAGGTATGTGGTAATGCAATACCTAGGGGCCATGGTTTGGGAAGCTCTGTGACTGCCATTGATGTTACCCAAGAACCAGTTGAACTGGTACAGATAGTTAGGGAGTTCTGAAGTCCAGAGCCCAAGGCATTGACTGAAATTTTTAATGCCACACCCTGCTGTTAACTTCTTTAAAGACTTGGTTTTTAAAGAACAAAGTCAAGTTTGAGCCTTTGTTTTGTTGCTTTGATTTACTCTGTTCTTTTCATCAGCTTTATTGAGATATAATTGACAAAATTGTAAGATTATCCAAAGTGTACATTGTGATGATTAGGTAATATGTATACATTGTGAAAGGTTTCCTCCCATCTAGTTAACACATTTATCACCTCACATATTTATCTTTTTTCTTTTCTTTTTTTGATGTGAACATTTAACTTAGCAAATCCCAATTATACAATACACTGTTATCAAAGATAGTCACCATGTTATACATTAAGTCCTCAGACCTTCTTTATTCATTTTATAGCTGAAAGTTTTTATCCTTTCATCAGCCTCTCCCTATTTCCCCATTCTCTTGACAACCACTTTTCTATTGTTTCTATGAGTTTACATTAGGAGTCATTCTGTTCTCTGCCTATATGCCAGGTACTGTATTAATCATTGGGATATGTGTTGGTAATATTCTTGCCCTCTAAAATCCCACCAGCTTGTGGAGAACTGGATTCTTCAAGGGACCATTTCAGTGAAATATGGTGTGCCAGCACAGAAGAGAACTTTTGACCTAGACGTAGATGTGTTTCTGGGCTTGGATGTCTGTTCAAGTAAGATTTTCCAGAGGAAACAACTGAAGTTTGAATTTCAGTTCAGGTGTCTGAAAAGTTCAGAAGTTTGAAAAGTTAAACATGAATTAACCAAACCAAAGAAAGGGGTATGAGGGTAATCTAGGTAGAGACAAAGGCCTGGAGGTATGCAAGGATGTGGCACATGTTAGAAACTGCAAACATGGTAGGGATTGAGGTGTTGCAGGCAAGAAAGTGAAGCTGGTGAGGCCAGATCATGAAGGGTCTTGTCAGCTGTCTAAAAATCTCTTCCTCTGGACTTCCTTATAAATAGAGCCTTTGTTCGTAGGCTGGGAATCTTTGAGTCATTTTTGACTCTTGAGGCTTCCTCCTCTGTTAAACTCTCGTGTATTTAGGCACCAAATCCTGTCAATTTGAGAACTTGTGATGAAATGGAATAATGATAAGCTAGATGTAACCTCTTTACAGCTGACTGTAACTTAGCCTTTTTAATATGTAGGGCTTAGTGTCACAGACCCTTAGTAAGTGTTTAAATGAATGGGTTGTAGGAAGGTATTTTTACCATGTATAACTTTTCTATTCCCTATTTCATTATAGAAAATCTTAGGAGGCTTAGTTGAAAAGTCAACTCTTGGATAATTAAAAATCTTGAAAATGGAATCATACCCATTAGTAAGGTCTGTTTGATTGGTGTACTGGTGGGCGACTGAAGCAACATTTTAGTTAGGAAAGAGAAGTGCCAGGCAGCTTTTAACAACTTAATTTTAATGAATATGCACCAGTTTACATAATGTGTGTCTTTTTTCCCTAGCTGAGAATGATCTTTTTGTGACTGTCCCAATTGAGATTAATTTTTTAGTTAGAGGGAAAATTGTGAACATGTATATTTATTGCTTTTCACTTGTCAGAGTTAGTAATGTGGTTACACGTTTTTTTGAACTTACAGATATGTACTGCATTTATTTTATGTTTATTATAAAAGGAAAACTGCATAGAGGTGGCTAATGTTTGCAACAATTAGACATTGTTTTAGTGCAATAACTGTGCTATTTTGAAAGCAAACTATGTATCTGAGGCATATCTTTTATAATTACCAGTAACACAGCTGCTGTGACTATTCACGGATTTGACTCTTTTGTTATTTGGGCCATATAACCAGCAACTGAACTTTTATGCTTTAACTATGCAATACCCTAAGACATTGAATACAAATAACAGAAAAGTGTCTTAAAAGTATTTTTTATATATGGGCTTAAGAAGAGCAAGGTATTTGTTATATAGAACTAGAATATAGCATAACATCTTACTTATGTATATATTTAATATTTTTAAAGCCTCTTAATTTTTTTTTACTTTTAAAGAATAAACTAGTTGAGCCCATTCCCTTCCCTTATCAAAAAAAAAAAGGATAGACACGAAGACATTTCTTCTACATCACCTCTAACTTCCCATTACCTCCAGTTTTTTTTCTTTTCTTCATTATCTAAACATACATTTTATAGCTTGAAATGGAAAAGATATTTACATATGTGGCTTCAATTATAGTTCCTATAGTCTGGTTCATACAGTGTCTTACAGGCTAAATATTATAACAAAATCTTACTAGGTTTGTATCTTAATAGAGCTAATTAAAATGGAATTTTACCTGTAACTTTATCTTAGCTGTCTTATCTCCTTTCGAGTATAGATGATATAGTGATAAATGCCTCATTAATTTTAAAACCAAGATGAGCATTTTTTAAATGGATGAACATTTGTCTTTGTTTTTTGTAGAGATAATTTCAGTTATAACAAATAATGTAGAGATCTTTTGTACACTTTGCCCAGTTTCCTCCTATGTTATCCAAATGTGATAACATTTTGTAGAACTACAATACAGTATTACAACCAGGATATTGACATTGTGCAGTCCACTGCTCTTATTCATATTTTAGTTTTATTTTTACTGATATATGTGTGTGTGTGTGTGTGTGGTGTGTTGAATTCTATACTGTTTAATCCCCTTTCAGTGTTTGTATATCCACTACTGTAGTCAAGATACTGAATAGCTCTGTATCACAAGGATTCCTAGTGTTACCCTTTTATAACCCCTGCTTCTCTCCTACCACTTCACTTTTCCTCCCCTCTCTGTAAGCCCCTGGCAGCTAATCTATTTCTAAAATCTGTCATTTCAAAAATGTTACATAAATGAAATCATACGATATGTAACCATTTGAGATTGACTATTTTCACTCCTTGTAATTCCCTGGAGATTCATCCAAGTTTACATGAATCAGCAGCTTATTTCCTTTTACTACTTATTTTTTATTTTTAAGTTAGAGAACCTCTACATCATTTAAAACTTAGCTTATGTTTTGTTACCTTCCTAATCTATTCTTAAAATATATTTGTCTTAAATCTAGGTGACAAAACACGACCGCCTACCTCAAGCCCCTCTAGTGTCATCCGTCGCACTTCCTCTCTGGATACACTTGCTGCCCCGTACCTTGCAGGGCACTGGCCTCGCGATAGTCACGGGCAAGCTGCTCCTTGTATGAGGGACAAAGCTACACAGGTAGGTGTATTACAGTTCTTGTCCTGAAACATTTTACTCTGAAACTGTTTCTCATAGTATTATTCTACTCTGTGCTCAAATTCTTAAAACATGAGTGTGTATTAGAATTGCCTGAGAAGCTTATCAAAAGTGCAGATTCTCAGGCCCGACCTCTAAATATTCTGTAGTGTTTTTTGGGTGAGGCTCATGAATGTGATTTTTAAATAGTTCCCAAAGTAATTCCGAACATACAGATAACTTATAGGCATACTTTTTTCCTGTTTACTCTGTTTAGAACATCAAAATACATTTAATTTATAGAATTGAAACTTAAAAATCTGTAACAATAAGGATTACTTCACTTTCTATCTAACTTTAATATTTTTGTGTCAAAAATCTTCATGTGCTAGGACATGGGGATTATATTACATTGCTAATAGATTCTATAAACGTAAATATCCTGACTAAGGGACTCTAGAAGCAAAGTTTTGTACTTTCAGATTTATAAAGTTTTTAACTAAAAGGTTCTTAAGAGATCATTTAGATCTACCTCCTAGTTTTACAAATGAGGAAGCTGAGATCCAAGATCATAAAGCCAGTAGATGATTGTATCTTAGTTTGATGTAGTTTCTTTCATAGCACTTACTATCATTATAATTAATTAAACATTTGTCCAATTATTTATTTAATGTTTCTCATACTCACTAGAGCTCACAAAGGCAGGAACTATGTCTACTTTGTCCATTTCTGTATTTTCGTCCTCAGAACTTAGTGCTGTACCTGACAGAAACTCAAGGAGTAGTTGCAAAGGAATGAATCAGCAGAACAGTTAAAGCTTTGTTGCTAATGAAGAGTGGAAAGTCATTTTAAGAGTTAAAAGATTCTTTATACTGATTGTTGAAAATCAGCTAAGGTATATCTTGATTTAGACTTCAGATTTTCATCACTGATGGTTGCTTGATCCCAGCACTTTATGAGAGAATGTTCTTTTACAGAACCAAATAAACGCACTTGGCTTGGGAAATTTGCATATTGGTTTCCAGAACCCCAGGGGTTCTTGGAGGGCTTGGTTTGTTTTCTATCCTCATACTCTTGAAACTGAGCCCTATTGTTAGGGCAGATGCTTGGGATTTGAGATTACCTTGAGGTCTAGTATCAATGATAGAAACAAAAATGGAGAATCTGTACTTACCAAAAGCAATGAATCTTTTGAGAAATCATGACTTTTTTAACCAAAGAGTTCTGCAAAATCTGCATTTATTCAAGACCTGTAACATGCTGAGATTAGGGCATGTAGTATAGAAAAAAGAATAGTCCTTACTTGCTTTCTGCTTAGTCCACATGTCATTGTTTAAGTTAGTGTGGATATATTTCCTTGAACAACCCTCTTTATTTTCTTTGCAGTTTCAGATTGAGTGGGTTCAGATATATTATCTTATCAGTGTAAGCATAAACAATCTTATAAACCATTGGGAGCCCCTTGATCTGTGGAAGAAGTTCAGTAAGTCTTTTTTATCACGTTGCTATGATTTAGCTCTGAGTTAAAGTATAAACCGATACTATCTTCACCTTCTTGTACATATTTAGGGTACAGGTGTAAAGAAAATTTATAATTACACTGTTAATCTTGCTTGTAAAGCTCACACGTAGAATCCCTTAAGGCATAATGAATGTTGATGATAGCTGGGCACTCCAATCGTCCATTTGCTTTGTGTACCCTGTCTTTGGCAAATGAATTTAGCACTACTGTGATTAATCAAAAGTTCTCCAATTCCTTGTTAGCAAATGTTGAATTTCCTGATGTATGTATGCTAGTTAATTAAGTCAGCTTTTTAAAGTTGGTTTGTATTTCCATAGTATATCTTCTTTGGAGTCCAGGCATTTTCTTAACATCTCTGCCTCTGTTTCCCCTTTGTAAAATGGGGAAAATAATAGTACCTGTCCTTTAAGGTTTTTATGAGGACTAAACAAGGAAATATATGTAAAACACTGAGAACAGTATATGGTACATAGTGAGCACTCAATAAATGCTTGCTATTAAAATTATTACATTTGGATACTATTAAATTAGAACAAAGATGGAATGTTTGTCAATTGCTATTAGCTTCATGGAGCATTATGTTGAAAAAGATTCAGGCTAAAGATTTTTGGTACTCATTAACAATTTCTGCTCCTGCTGAGGGATCCAGGGTACTTTATTACCCCTGGTCCAGACATTGCTGCAGCAGACAGTATGATGGAAATAATTTATCTTATATTGTAGATGGGTGCTTCCAGAAAGTTGCTGTAGACTTTTGACAAGTCATAGCATGTCACCATGAGCCCTCGTTCTTCATTCTAAAAAAATTATGTATGACTCTAATGTCCTTCTCAGTGTCTGGGGAAGGAATGAGAATGGGAGAAGTAGGTTCTGGAAAATAGAGAGAAAATTAGGATATGGAACAAGTCTTTAAAGATGTTGATCTCCCTTTCTGCCCCATCTTCACCCCATCATTTGCTTTGGTCATGAGAATGAGTAAGATTTTACTGTATATGATTATTACTTGACACAAAGGCAGCAAAAATGTGACATCATTCTTTGTGTCTTTGGCAGATATTGCTTATTCCCTGTGAGCTCAAATTATCTGAGTCCTCCTAGCACATGCTATAGTCTTGTCATTGCCAGTGCAGCAGGGGTGGTCTACAAGACTAAACTGGTTTGCTTTAGAGTTTGATACAAAGCTTAATACTACATTGTCACCAGCCTCTGTCTCCTGTCCCCGCACTCCCATGTTCTTTTAAAGATTCTTTTAAAAGCTGACTATTTGTCAGTTTGCCCTCCAAAAAGGTTAGACTGCTTTATATTCCCAGCATTATCTATGTTGCAGTTCCATTAACTTAATTTAATCTACTAATTTCCAGGGTGTGCCTTTTGTGTTTCTGACTATATTGATTTAGGGAGAGAAAATATATGTGTGGTTGAATTATTTGGCATTGTTCTGACAAAAGATTCTCTTCCCAACTTCCCTAACCTCTAGAGCTTCTTTACCAGGTGCCTTGTTTTGAATATGTGCATTTGTGACTCCCGTGATTGGTGTCTGGTTTTCTTTCTTTCTTCATTTGTTTTCTTTGTTGCATAAAAAAGTCATCTTTTGCTTCTAAAAATCTTGTTATTATTTTCTCTCAAAATTTCTACATTTCAGAAGATTTTTTTTCCTCGTTAGAGTTGATTTTGATTAATAGCTTATTAAATTGCTTTACTTTTCCAATTTAAGTGTTGGCTTGAAATTGTGGTCCAAGTTAACTAGAAACATTTTAAGATGGTCTATGATTAAAACGTAACAAAATTAAATGTTTGGTAAATTAGAGACTAAAATAATGTTGAATTACTGAAGGTAGCTACAAACTTGATAAGTCATTATCTTTTTTTTTGAAGAATGATCTAGAATTTATAGTAAAAAGAATAACTTTTATATGTTTGATAGATATAAGCAACACTAAAACTTAGTGTTATAAAACTACAGAAGAGCTAGATTAGATTTTTTACAAAATTACTTTTTGAGTAACTTCAGCTATTTTGAATAAAACCTTGGTCCACTGGTTAAAATTGGAGTGTAATATTGAGGAAATGAAGGTATTAAAGTCTTCTTTTTCAGACCTAAACTTAATGACCTCAGCATAAGTTCTATAGTTGCTTCTCAGTAGCTTTGCCCCTGTTGGATAAGCCAAAGACTAAAATAATCTAAATTTCCAGATCCTTTGTGACTTGACTAGTGTTCCTGTCTCTTCTTTTTTCATGTTAGATCAGATTTCTGTAGGCCAGTGACTCTATACATGGTTGTTGTTGTTGTTTTAAGTATCATTGATATACAATCTTATGTTGGTTTCAAATATACAACACACTGGTTCAGCAGTTACCCATATTATTAAATCCTCTTCCCCTCTAGTGCAATCACTATCAGTGTAGTAAGATGTTACAGAATTATTTACTGTATTCTCCATGCTGTACTACTGTCTCTGTGACTAACTTATATTGTGATTGCAAATTATTTTGCCTCTTTATCCCCTTCACCCTCCCCCCTGCCCCAAACCCTCCCCCTTGGTAACCACTATTCCCTTCTCAGTGTCTATGAGTCTACTGCTATTTTGTTCCTTCTGTTTTGCTTTGTTGTTATACTCCAAAAATAAGTGAAATCATTTGGTATTTGTCTTTCTCGGCCTGTGAGCATAATACCCTCTAGATCCATCCATGTTGTTGCAAATGGGAGGATTTATTTCTTTTTTATGGCTGAATAATATTCCATTGTGTATTTATACATTTTTTAAAAAACAGGGTGGGCTGTAGTATAACAAACAAAGGAATCCCTTAAAACAACTACAGTTTCATGACTGTGTAACTGATATGTTTTAATCTATTAAAAATTTTTTGAAAATATACCCCAACTCTCCATAATGAACTTGCAGTGCTCCTTGTACTCCACTCACTGATACTTCCCAGGTTTCTACTTTGTTTGGAATACAAACAACTGCCATTTGCCTGGATAACTTAAACTCAAATGTTCATAGCAGCCTCCCCACCATCCATAAAATTTTACCTGTTTCCCCTATCCTTCCAGTTCCTGGGTTATGTGCCTTTTTTAGGTGACCTCTCTCATCACATGATATCATTATTGGCTATTTATCACTTCTCTCCTAAAAAAAAAAACTCTTTGCAAATAGGAACTGTGTTTCCTCTCTAATGCAGGACTTAGTCCAGTGCCTGACACATTAGTAAATGCTTAATAGCTTTCAGGTACACAAAGCAGGAATGGACAAAATTTAAACATAAATTAAAACTCAATTTTACTTTTATTAATACATAAGAGTGTCTAATAATAAAGACACAGCTTCTAAGTTGAACAAAAAGCAATTATCTTTTTTTTTTTTTACAATTTATTTTATTTTAGTATCATTAACCTACAATTACATGAGCAATATTGTGATGATTAAACTACCCCCTTCATCAGGTTCGCCCCACCAACCCTATTACAGTCACTGTCCATCAGTGTAGTGAGATGAGAATCACTACTTGTCTTCTCTGAGCTGTACAGTCCCCGCCATGCCCCCCCACCCTATGTCTGCCAATCGTAATGCCCCTTTTACCCTCTTATCCCTCCCTTCCCACCCATCTCCCCAGTCCCTTTCCCTTTGGTAACTGTTAGTCCATTCGTGGGTTCTGTGAGTCTGCTGCTGTTTTGTTCCTTCATTTTTTTTTT
>JAQQAC010000374.1:0-11313 GCA_029783875.1 Phataginus tricuspis
AAAAAAAAACAAGCAGAGAGAAGTAGAGCCTGTAGGATGTTGATCAAGAGCGCAAGCTCCGAGCCAGACAGCCCTGAGACTGGGTCACAGCCCTGCTGCCCACCGCTTCTGTCCTCAGGCCCCTGGCCCGTGCTCCCAAAGCCACTGGTTTGCTTTGCTCTTTCCTCTCCTCAGTTTCTGTGTCAAGCACATACTGCATCCCTCCATAGTATCAGCGGTGCGGCCGTGGGAAAATCAAGCAGCGAGATGGCGTCATAGGAGATAAATCTGTTAGCCAGATTCTCGGACTTGAACCCAAAGTATTTTTAGGATGAGTAAATAAATATCCAGCCAACCCAGTGGGAAAACAGAACACCTCAGTCCTGAAGCAGGTCACCCTCCCATGAAATAAGTACATATCCTTGCCCTGCCCATCCTGCTCTGATTCTTAGTGTTTTCAGCTGTCAGAGTTGTCCCCCTATCAGATCCCCCCTGCTGCTACCACAGCCCCATAGAGAGGAGTGGAATGGCCCATGTTTCACAGAGACACACACTAAGATAAAGAGTTTAAGCTGCCTGTCCAATATCACACAATATCATAGACCCAGAACCTAAAATCAAGAGCTAGTGACAAGTCTCAAGCTTCTTCCCTTCCATACCTTCTCTGCTTTTTTCCCTCACTCGTTTTCTAAAGAGTGAACAGAGACAGTTCCAGTCAACGAGGTAGGTTTGCACTGTGCGGGGCTGTATTCTAAGACAGCTGGTCTAAGCGCTACAGGGAAACGCCTCAGGTGGTAGGTTGCCACTGAAGTGTAAGTTCAAGCCCTAATTCTGCCCTACCCACTCCTCGTGGATACCATTTTGCACCAACTACAGAGACACCTTCCTCTAGGAGTCAGGTCCCGCCTCAGGACAGGAAGGCGCCCTCGGACCCCCGTCCCTGAGGAGGCGGCTCCCGTCATCCCTCCCGCCGGTGCCGCTCAGTCTGCTCCTTACTCTCCTCGTCGGTTCCCACAGCCTCCTGAGGGGCTTCAGCGCCTTGCCTCAGCCTCTGATGACACACCTTCCACGCTACTTTAAAACGATCTTAATATCCTATTTTTAAAATAGTGTTCTCAGAGTGTTCTCCTTACATCCCAGATAAAGCTGGGGTTGCTCAGAAGGTCTTTCCTCATCAGACTTCCACCCACACTTCCAGCCTCACCTCCCAGTCTCCATGCCTCACAATGATTCTCTGGGATGCCAAGTTACTTCCTGCTGTAAACACATATTGCTATTTTGGCTTCTGCGTGCCACTCCATCCCCCCCACCACATTTCCTCCTGTTGCTGATACATGTTTGAACATCTTGTCTATTACATGTCAAGTCACCTGCCAGAATTCAGCTCTGTCGTCTTTTCCAACATCACCTCCATGATAAGCCACCTTTTTTGGCAATTTGTTTATTTATATGTCCATCTCTCCCACTGACCAGTGGCCTCTAGAAGGACAAGAGCTCTTAATCATTTTTACCTAGCTCGGCACGGGGTACACTGTAGGTATGGAGTGCAGGTTCTATGTGTGATACTTGTTTAACTTGTCGATGCATTAAGTAATGGTTGGGAGCAGGACCGTCCAAAGCCAAGGCAGTGACAGCAGGTAGGCAGAGAAGGCAAGAGTCAGGTGAGAGGGAGGCTCAGCCTGAAAGCAGCCTCTGTCCCCAGGCTTTTACACCCCAGGGTCAGAGAACTCTTCTCTATCCAGGTGGGTGGTCTGGGAAGCCCCATATGCCGGCTAATTCTAAATCTATAATCACAGCTGAGTATGTGGACTGTCCCGCTCTAAAGGATGCATCTCTCTCTTTCCCAGCCCCTTGTGACATGCCTGCTTCTTTCTTGTTCTGCCCCAAAGGCAGTGTTCCACAAGACATCAGAGTAGCAGCATTGAAAATAGTCCCAGGTCTGAGCTGACTATAAAAAAACAAGGATTGGAAGTTCCCATATTTTAGGATCCCAATGAGCCAAATACTTGAGATGTAAATAAAAGTTTCTCATCTCAGTCCGGCTCAAACCTGTCTGATGCCTAGGAAAACACTTAGGATGTGGGGTACCACTTTTTAAAATTACAGATGATAATAATAACTGGCATTTATTGAGTACTTACTTCTTTTCAGACATGAGATTCCCCATGAAGCCCCTGCTAGATTCAGGGGGTAGAGGTTTTGTGGCCAAGAGGGAGAGTGAGCCAGTGGGAGTGTATTTATGTGCAGGGGCAGGATGGGGAGTTGGGGACGGATAATGGAGTGAAGCTAGTGGAGGACTAAGGGGAAGAAATCACTAGAAAGGAAATGTACTTATGAATATGTATGTTGCAGGTATTTCACAAACTTGATACCTTATTCTGCCCCTTCTCTCTCATCCCAGCTACAGGAGGCCTTTGGGTGGGAACCATTCACCCAGCTCTTCGCTGAGTATCAGACCCTATCTGGAGTCCCCAGTGACAATGCTGGCAAGATGAATCTCTGGGTGAAGAAATTCTCAGAAAAGGTGCAAAAAAATCTGGTTCCTTTCTTTGAAGCCTGGGGCTGGCCTGTCAAGAAGGAAGTGGCTGATAGCCTGGCCTGTCTGCCTCCATGGCAGGAAAATCCCATGCAGTTGTACATGCAGACTGAGGTGTGAAAGTCGTGCAGCAAGCAGGAGGTAGGGAGGAATGATCACCCGACCAGCCGTGCTACTGGCCGAGGACCTTGAGCCTGAATCCTGCTTCCAACCCTGTCTTCAGGAAGGCATTTAAGGTCATAAGACAGAATGGCATCACTTCTGTAGGAAAACACTCCTGTGCCGCTTCTATCGCCTCCCTGCTCATCTGCAGCTCTCACCGAGAGACCTGCTTCACAGCCTCACCCTCCGGCAGAGGACTTTTCTTCTTGGCCTCTTGAGGTCCTGCAGGCCCTTGGCTTTTGTTTTTGACCAATAGTTCTAAAGACCATGGGTTACCATAATAGTCTGATACCATTCCCTCACCCCTGCTGGCCCTGAACAGGCTCTTGATTTCTTATTCTTTGAGAAGTTTCCTAACAGCAAGATAAACAGGCTGGTACAGAGGGAAGGGCCCTGAACCAGTTCAGTTTTATGAAAAATCACTTACACTCTCTGTGCTTCTTTATTCTTACCCATAACATGGGGATAAAATCTATTGTTTGCTAATGGTAACCCCCATTGTGGTGTTTGTGCACCCCCAACATGCATACATATGTGAGGGCATTCTGTAGCTTTCACCAGGTCCCATAGTGGCCTGTGAGCCCAGTTTAGTGTGGACAACCTGAAAACTAAATCTCACTTCAGAGCTGACCACCTTGGACTTGGCGTTGAGTCCTGTGCAAGAGTTTTTAATGACATCAGTGTTGTTCCCAGACACGGAATCAGTGATAGCTGTTGAGATCCTAGCCCATCCTCTATCCCTGCACTTGCCTCCAGAAGGATTCTCGGGTATAACCTAACCCAAAGAACTACGTAAACTCAAAAAGAGGTGGTGTAAACTCAAACTGAATGTCACAAAGCCCCTGGGATTTGGTCTTCTTGGTCAGTTCCATCTTCTTGTACTTTTGTTTCAACCAAAGGGAAAAGTCACTTCAGCAGCCCCTACAAAGTCCATAAGCCTGTCTGTTCTTAGCAGAAAACAGGCAACTGAGTCTCTGGTTGCCATGGAATCCAGGCATTGTCAGTTGCCAATGGCAGCTGTGCTGGAGGTCTATGCTCACGACCTACTTCACCCTGGAACAGGATTACTGGGTGCAGCCGACCAAACTAACCCACAAC
Source organism: Phataginus tricuspis (assembly GCA_029783875.1). Taxonomy (NCBI): domain Eukaryota; kingdom Metazoa; phylum Chordata; class Mammalia; order Pholidota; family Manidae; genus Phataginus; species Phataginus tricuspis. The sequence continues at coordinate 3,776 of JAQQAC010000374.1, forward strand.
CCAGCCTCCCTCAGCTTCCTCATGATCTCATCCAGCCCATCCCAAACTCTTTAGGTAGGTGGAGTTCTACTCGGAGACCTGCTTCCAGGATGAATGGGGTATATACCTAGCCATTTTTCTCTAGCTTGCTTTTAAACCGGGCTTTTGTTGTTTTGCAGATCATTCCATGAGCTTTGTTGTAAGTAGGGTGGCTCCTCAGGAGGACTGACCTAGGGAATGTCTATCTCTGAATCCCATCAGGATTCTCCCAATTCGGGGATAGTTCCCTTTTAGTTCACTAGTGTCCTTTGCCAGGAGCTTTTCACATGAAAGGTGCTCAAAACCTGCGATTGAAAGAAGAGTAGTGACGCCTAACACAGAGTGAGCAGTCGGCATGTCCCAGGCCTTGTGGGACTTATTTTCTATCAGCTTCTCATTGAATCTTCTCAACAGACCTCTGTTTGTGGGTACTACTAGTATCCCCATTTCACGGATGAGAAAATGGACACCTAGGGATATTAAATAACTACTGAAGTTACAGAGTTAACAAGAGGAAGAGGCAGGGCTTGACGGAAGCCCACAGTAATGATAAAGTTGAACAGCTTACCCTCCGTGAATGATTTATAACTTAAATAAAAATTCACCTATAAAATGGAAGTTAAAGTTCTGGTTTATCCTATGTTCACTATTCAATTTTTGTTAAGTATCAAACTTAATTTCCAAAAAAGGCACTGGTACCTGATTAGCCTCCCTTTAGGGACGGTTTGAAGGTTTGAACCCAGACGATTCAACCCCAGAACTGGTGTTCTGAACTATGATGTAGGGAGGGGCAGATGGATAAATACTGCCAGATGAGAGGTTGCCAGAGAGACAAAGACAAAACCTAGCTTTTCCCATATTCTCTGTAGTAGAAGGCACAGCCCTTCTGTCTCCTCCCACGGAGAGCCACAGGCTCTGCTGCTTGAATTCACCAGTTAAATCATAACTGCAACCTCAGAGGGATTCTATGTTCCAGGTTCCATTTGCTCCCAAGGATGCCAATGAAGGCCTAGTGAATCATTAATAAATGCTGTTTGCCAGGAACGGTCTAAGTGCTTTTTACTTCTTTATGCTCACAGCAGAGTAAGTATTGTTACTATCTCCATTTTGCTTTGAAAAAAAACAGAGATACAGGTGGAGGCAGAGATGCTAGTGCTCGACCTACAAACCGGGTAATAAACCCTTTCATCCTGAAGAACATTCTGCTGTCAATTTCTTTGGTCGCATTGAATCCATAGCGAATTTGCCCGGGGCTGAAACCTATTGGCAAGACAATTGGCAAAAGTTGGCAGGGTTCATTGTTGACCAAGGAAAAAGACAAGCTGCCCTTATGGGAGGGGTGCTTCAGCAGGCTGCCCCTGTGAATGGGGAGACAGTGGATCATACACCGATGGGTGTGTGGTCCTAGGTGGCTTGCCTCCTAGAGGACTGGGCCCCAACCCAGGCAAGTGGAGGTGACACCTGAGGTAGTAGGGGTGGCCCTTGGTATAGTAAGCATATCCTATGAGAAGCAGAGTGCCCGTGAGGCAGCAGGGTCTGTGGGTTGGCTGCTTCTCACAGTATTAAAAAATCTACAGAGGAAATAGTAGCACAAGAACAAGAGCTGCAAACTTGTGTGGATTCCCTGAGGAGGGAAATGGCATTGATGCGAGAGGAGGTGGCACAAGAATGCAAGCTACACACTTTTGTGGATTCCCTGAAGAAAGAGATGGCATTGATACAAGAGCACCAGCAGCAACGTGCCATTGGAGATGAGATGGCAGTGCTGCCAGGTGCTCTGAAGGAGGAAGAGGCCATCAAGGGAAAAGATGAACTCCTGAGGGAAGCCCAGGCTGAGGTGGTACGAGAACGCCAGCTGCAAAGCATTGAGCTGAAGGAACGGCCAGCGAGTGATGAAACCTGAGGGTCAGGTCCATGCAGAGACAAAAGTTCCAAAAAATAAAACAAACATGGTTGATAAAGAAAGTGTTAGTAGACCTACAAGGAGCAGAAATAATATAACAGTGGGAAAAAATTGTGTCCCTTTAAAACCCTCTAATGAATTGGCCAGTTCAACTATAGCAATTGATACACACAATTTTGAGGACAGCAATCACACTCTGCAGTTGTTACCAGTTAAAGATGACCCCCAATGTCAACATTTGACATTAAGCCAAGCATGTCACCTTAAAAACAATAATAAAAAGAAAGAAGTGGTGACAGAAAAACCAAAGCAAGATGCTAATGTGCCCAAGAAGCCTGTGCTGGGGCATTATCATGGCCAAATTGTTCAGTCTAAGGTTAATTCATTCAGAAAACCTCTATAAGTCAAAGACAAGAGCTCAGCAACAGCAGAGAAACGTGCACCTGCTGTCTCCAAAGCCACCAAGCCTCAGCCTGGGAGCACCGACAGGGGTGCGGGGAGAGACGACAGTGCCTCAGATGTGACACCTGCCCCCAAATGTGTGAGCGCTGCACCTCAGGACAGACAACTCACACAACCCCCTATCAGAAGTCACTGCAACACCCAGGGAGCCATGAAACCAGGCCTCAGGAGAACCTCTGCCAGTGTCCCAGTTCTGAAAGGGCCTCGTGGAAAAGAGTGACTACAATTAAATACAATTTCATGTGGTGTCAAAACCAGTCCTACACAGGACGTAAAGAGAAATAAGACACTGTCAAGAAGCACGACTTCAGAAATCATAGCCAGGCCTGCTTTGTCTTTTAATACGAAACTGACAGAAAAGTCAAAATTCACCTACCAGCACATATGCACTATCACAAAAGCGACCCTCAATGTGAGACCAGCTAGGTACAAAGGGACAGCAGAAGAGAGAAAAGCTCTTCTGAGTGAGTGGAGGGCTGACACAGGAAGGGTGTGGACAACGCCTCCTGCCTCAGGAGTCACCCAGCCTGAGCCCAGAGGGCAGGAGGAAAAACCGGTCGGGTCCTTCTGGACTACCATGGCAGAGGAAGATGAACAAAGATTATTTACTGAAAAGCCTATTGAAGAAATGCAACATGTGATTGTAGATATTATAACAATGAAAAATCAAGAAAAAATTAAATTTGGAGAAAATACAGAGGTTTGTGCAGCCAAGGAACAAATCTCAGAAGTTTACCCTGAAGATACAGGTATCAGTGTAGAGTCAGAAAAACCAGACGTGGAAAATAAACATCACAGAAACATGGTATTTCAAGACTATGAAAAAGAGCAAGATGATAGAACAAAAGATCCAAGCAATGGTGTTAAAACCCCCAATACAGATTAAAGATGGCGGCGTGAGAGGTGAGACAGAGGCTTCCTCCTAAAACCGCATATAATATGAAAATAAACTACTACAACTACTCTTGAAAGAGCAATGGGAATGAGGACTACAACAAACTGCATACACCTGGGGACATGAGCAGCCCTCACAGAAAACAGTAATGTACTAAAGCTGTGGTCCTGCGGGATCCAAGCCCTTCCCCCACCCCAGCTCACGGGCAGGAGGAACAGGAACAGAGCAGAGAGGGAGTGGAGAACTGGGACTGCTGAATACCTAACTCTGGAGATCTACTCTGGGAGCACAAACCTACATTTCATGGTGCTGGCAGGATACTCTTGTAATTAGGAGCTTGGAAAGCTAAGACGGGCGGAGTTCCTGGAGAGACTAAGATTCCGGTTGCTTGTGAGATCAGGGATCCATACCGAGCTGCTCTGGGATGGGGGAGGGGTGGGTAGTCTGAGAGACTTCCTGGCAGGGAGGACCTTGGCAGGAGGCCTGCTGAGGGGGCAAGGACTGCACGGAGCTTGCTGCTCGGGAGAAAGGACAGGTGGACAGGATTGTCCGGGTGTACTCTGCCCAGCAGGTTGGGAGTTTTCTGATCTTCAGGTGTGCCAGCTCCCTGGCTGCCTGCACAGCTCCTCCTGGAGAGGCAGACTAGTGCACCTTTTGCCTGGCCAGCCCACCGGGCTTGCAAACCTGGAAGCCCTTCCTTGGTGTTGGGCCAGCTGGAGGGAGGATCTGTCTACAGCAACTAAAAAGGCAAAGCACAGAGGCTTATACCTGTGTGCTCAGCCCACTGGTTCAGACAGTGGAGACAGGCATAGCAGCCAGGAACCAGGAAACAGCCCTTTCCTCCCCCAAGGCACCAATATCACTCCCCTACAATCCCTGACATTGCTTCAGGGGCTGAGCAGCTCCAGAGAGTAGAGCTTCTGGGCACTAGAGGGCTCCACACACAAATATGAAACGCCAAAGGAACCTGGTCCAGAGTAAAATTATGAATACAACTCCTGAGAAGAATTTAAATGATATGGACCTTATGACTCTCCCTGAAAGGGAGTTCAAAACAAAAATCATGAACATGCTCATGGAGGTACGGAAAGATATTCAAGAACTCAGGAATGAATTCCAGTCGGAGATCCAATCCTTGAAGAACACAATGGATGGTACTAAAAGCAGATTGGATATGGTGGACGAGACGATAAATGAAATAGAAACTAGAGAAGAGGAATACAAAGAAGCTGAGGTACTGAGAGAGAAAAGGATCTCTAAGTATGAAAGAATATTGAGAGAACTGTGTGACCAATCCAAACAGAACAATATTCGCATTATAGGAGTACCAGAGGAAGAAGAGAGAGAAAAAGGGATAGAAAGTGTCTTTGAACAAATAATTGCTGAAAACTTTCCCACGCTGGGGAAGGAAATAGTCTCGCAGTCCACGGAAGCCCACAGAACTCCCAACACAAGGGACCCAAGGAAGACAACACCAAGACACATAATAATTAAGATGGCAAAGGTCAAAGATAAAGACAGAGTATTCAAGGCAGCTACAGAGAGAAAAAAGATCACCTACAAAGGAAAACCCATCAGACTATAATCAGACTTCTCAACAGAAACCGTACAGGCCAGAAGAGAATGGCATGATATATTTAACGTAATGAAACAGAAGGGCCTCCAACCAAGAATATTGTATCCAGCACGATTATCATTTAAACATGATGGAGGGATTAAACAATTTCAAGACAAAGGAAAGTTGAGAGAGTTTGCCTCTCATAAACCACCACTACAGGATATCTTAAACGGACTGCTCTAGAGGGAAGCACCCCTAAGGCTAAAAAGATATCACCAGAGAAAATAAAATCATAGCAAAGAAAGCACACCATCCAAATACTAACTAAAGGCAAAGAATAAAACACCCAATATGTAAAGAATGGAGGAGGAAGAATAGGAAGGGAGAAATAAAGAAACATCAGACGGCGTTCACAATAACTTAACAAGAAAGTTAAGTTAGATTCTTAAATAGTAAAGAAGCAACCCTTGAACCTTTGGTAACCACGAATCTAAAGCCATCAATGGCAATAAGTACATATCTATGAATAATCACCCTAAATGTAAACGGACTGAATGCACCAATCAAAAGACACAGAGTAACAGAGTGGATAAAAAAGCAAGACCCATCTATATGCTGCTTACAAGAGACTCACCTCAAACCCAAAGATATACACAGACTAAAAGTGAAGGGATGGAAAAAAATATTTCATGCAAACAACAAGGAGAAAAAAAGGTGTTGCAGTACTTGTATCAGACAAAATAGACTTCAAAACGAAGAAAGTAGCAAGAGATAAAGAAGGACATTATATAATGATAAAGGGGTCAGTCCAACAAGATGTAACCATTATAAACATATGTGAAACAAATACTAACAGAATTGAAGGAGGAAATAGACAGCAATGCATTCATTTTAGGAGACTTCAACACACCACTCACTCCAAAGGATAGATCAACCAGACAGAGAATAAGTAAAGACACAGAGGCACCGAACAACACACTAGAACAGATGGACCTAACAGATATCTACAGAACTCTGCACCCAAAAGCAACAGGATACACATTCTTCTCAAGTGCACATGGAACATTTTCCAGAATAGACCACATACTAGGCCACAAAAAGCACATCAGTAATTTCAAAAATATCGAAATCCTACCAACCAACTTCTCAGATGACAAAGGTATAAAACTAGAAATAAATTTTAGAAAGAAATCAAAAAGGCTCACAAATACATGGAGACTAAACAACATTCTCCTAATTAATCAATGGGTTAACGACCAAATCAAAACAGAAATCAAAGAAAATATGGAGACTAATGACAACAACAACACAAAGCCACAACTTCTGTGGGACGCAGCAAAGGCATTTCTAAGAGGACAGTATATTGCAATCCAGGCCGATTTAAAGAAGGAAGAGCATTCCCATATGAACAGTCTAAAGACACAATTATTGAAATTGGAAAAAGAAGAACAAAGGAGGCCCAAAGTCACCAGAAGGAGGGACATAATAAAGATCAGAGAAGAAATAAATAAAATTGAGAAGAATAAAATAGAAAAAATCAATGAAACCAAGAGCTGGTTCTTTGAAAAAATAAACAAAATAGATAAACCCCTACCCACATTCATTAAGAGAAAAAGGAAATCTACACACATAAACAGAATCAGAAATGAGAAAGGAAAAATAACGACGGACCCCACAGAAATACAGAGAATTATAAGAGAATATTATGAACATCTGTATGCTAACAAGCTGCAAAACCTAGAAGAAATGGACAACTTCTTAGAAAAATACAACCTTCCAAGACTGACCAAGCAAGAAACAGAAAAACTAAACAGACCAATCACCAGCAACGAAATTGAATCGGTAATCAAAAAACTACCCAAGAACAAAACCCCAGGACCTGATGGATTCACCTCTGAATTCTACGAGACATATAGAGAAGAAATAACACCCATTCTCCTTAAAGTTTTCCAAAAAATAGAAGAGGAGGGAATACTTCCAAACTTTTTCTATGAAGCCAGCATCACTCTAATACCAAAACTGGGCAAAGACCTCACCAAAAAAGAAAATTACAGACCAATATCCCTGATGAACATAGATGCAAAAATACTCAACAAAATATTAGCAAACCGAATTCAAAAATACATCAAGAGGATCATTCACCATGATCAAGTGGGATTCATCCCAGGGATGCAAGGATGGTACAACAATCGAAAATCCATCAACATCATCCACCACATCAACAAAAAGAAGAACAAAAACCACATGATCATCTCCATAGATGCTGAAAAAGCATTTGACAAAATTCAGCATCCATTCATGATTAAAACTCTCAACAAAATGGGTACAGATGGCAAGTACCTCAACATCACAAAGGCTATATATGACAAACCCACAGCTAACATCATACTTAACAGCGAGAAGCTGAAAGCTTTTCATCTAAGATCGGGAACAAGACAGGGATGCCCACTCTCTCCACTGTTATTCAACATAGTACTGGAGGTCCTAGCCACAGCAATCAGACACAACAAAGATATACAAGGCATCCAGATTGGTAAAGAAGAAGTCAAATTGTCACTATTTACAGATGACATGCTACTGTACATAAAAAACCCTAAAGACTCCACTCCAAAACTACTAGAACTAATATCTGAATTCAGCAAAGTTGCAGGATACAAAATTAACACACAGAAATCTGTTGCTTTCCTATACACTAATGATGA
>JAQQAC010000378.1:5124-26170 GCA_029783875.1 Phataginus tricuspis
TGGAGTCTGTGAGTCTGCTGATATTTAGTTCCCTCAATTTTGCTGCTTTGTTATACTCCACATGTTGTTATACTCCACTTTGTTATACTCCAGCTCCTTCCATGTTGTTGCAAATGGTAGGATTTGTTTCTTTCTTATGGCTGAATAGTATTCCATTGTCTCTATATACCACATCTTCTTTATCCATTCATCTACTGATGGACACTTAGGTTGCTTCCATATCTTGACTATTGTAAATAGTGTGCGATAAACATAGGGGTGCATATGTCTTTTTGATTCTGAGAAGTTGTATTCTTTGGGTAAATTCCAAGGAGTGGGATTCCCGGGTCAAGTGGTATTTCTATTTTTAGTTTTTTGAAGAACCTCCATATTACTTTCCAAAATGGTTGAACTAGATTACATTCCCACCAGCAGTGGAGGAGGGTTTCCCTTCTCTATGTCCTCACCAGCATTTGTTGTTCTTAGACTTTTGGATACTGGCCATCCTTACTGGTGTGAGGTGATATCTCATTATGGTTTTAATATGTATTTCCCTGATGATTAGTGATGTGGAGCATCTTTTCATGTGCCTGTTGGCCATCTGAATTTCTTCTTTGGAGAATTGTCTCTTCATATCCTCTACCTATTTTTTAATCAGGTTATTTGCTTTTTTGGTGTTGAGGTATGTGAATTCTTTATATACTTTGGATGTTAACCCCTTGTTGGATATGTCACTTACAAATATATTCTCCCATACTGTAGGATGCCTTTTTGTTCTGTTGATGGTGTCCTTTTCTGTACAGAAGCTTTTTAATTTTATGCAGTTTCATGTGTTCATTTTTGTTTTTGTTTCCCTGGCTCAAGGAGATGAGTTCAGGAAGAAGTTGCTCATGTTTATATTCAAGAGATTTTTGCCTATGTTGTCTTCTAAAAGTTTTATGGTTTCATGACTTACATTCAGGTCTTTGATCCATTTGGAGTTGACTTTTGTGTATGGGGTTAAACAGTAATCCAGTTTCATTCCCTTGCATGTAGCTGTCCAGTTTTGCCAACACCAGCTGTTGAAGAGGCTGTCATTCCCCATTGTATGCCCATGGCTCCTTTATCATATATTAATTTACCATATATGGTTGGGTTTATATCAGGGTTCTCTAGTCTGTTCCATTGGTCTATGGTTCTGTTCTTCTGCCGTACCAAATTGTCTTGATTACTGTGGCTTTGTAGTAGAGCTTGAAGTTGGGGAGCATAATCTCTCCAGCTTTACACTCCCTTCTCAGGATTGCTTTGGCTATTCGGGGTCTTTGGTGATTCCATATGAATTTTAGAATGATTTTCTCTAGTTCATTGAAGAATGCTTTTGGTATTTTGATAGGAATTGCATTAAATCTGTGGATTGCTTTAAGCAGGATGGCCATTTTGACAATATTAATTCTTCCTGTCCATGAGCACAGGATGTGTTTCCATTTATTGGTATCTTCTTTAATTTCTCTCATGAATGTCTTGTAGTTTTCAGAGTATATGTCTTTCACTTCCTTGGTAGGTTTATTCCTAGGTATTTTATTCTTTTCTTTTTTTTCCCTCTATACATGGCTTTTATTATTTACATAAAAATATAGCATCAATGCTGAATAGAATGATTATGTGCAATACATAAATATGACCTATCTGTACACATCTGCAGATCTAACTCAGAACTAAGGTACATAAAATTGAAAGCAAAACTGAATGCTTAATAAAAGTAAAAACTAGGACTGAACGCTGCAATAAATCAGAAAGTATTGCCTTGTGTACATAACTATTTACAGATGAAAACAGGCATTGCCACAACACTAATCTAACTATACTCATTTATATATAAAAAAACACAAGTTTCACACATCACAAAAAGCCTTCCATTATAACACAGAAGTGGTATTAGCAGACAAGCATCAGTGAAGTATACTGCCTCTTCTAGTTGTTATTGTACAACGCTGTAGATAATGCAGCCCATGCAATACACCCAAGAACACTACAGTCCTACACCCAAGTACGATATGATAAAGCAGCCCTCTGCAAGTGGTGCTGGATACCACTAAGAAGTCTACTGCAGCCATGTTGGTTATGATTTTCCATGCAGAAGGGTAGTTACATTACGAACTGAAGTCTTTTAAAAAAGCTTTAAACATTCTCTCTTGAACCAAAACATTCAACAAAGGATTCATGAAAAATTACCTGTTCACATACCTTTGCAACTTAAAATTCAGATGCATGTTATTCAATAGAGCTGCTGTATATGAAAACCAAACAGTTTTAACTTCTTGTAAACAAATTGATCCTAGTGCAGTTCTGTGCTACACAACATTTCAGCAATGAGTAATGCAGACATCTTCTGGTGCAAGTCACCATAATAAGCTTCAAAGATCGCTCAAGACCCTGTTGGCTTGCTTTTACTCATCAGTAGCGATGTTTACCTTTTACAGAATGTCTAACAGCTCTTAGACCAATTAACCAGGCATACATATGGCACCAAATAGTGGTTTCACGGAAAGGCCTGTCCTCTTTATAGCTTTCTTCCTGCTTCCAAAGAACATGTTGTGGAAATTAACAGGGTTAAGTTTGATTATAGTAGAAGTAGACTGCTAGTCCTTTTCTGGTGTACCATTAAAAAAAAAAAATACAGGCACATAACACTAGCCAAAGATTATACCTTGATTACATTCCCCAAAGGCAGATGCTGCAAACATGCAGAGATTTCATGTATTTTGTTTGGCACATGGGGACTAAATTTTGTCCCTATTATCTGTGTATTTCAATTTGCTGTGCAGATTTTCATCAAATTTTATTCAGGGGAGGGCATATACATTTTGTAGGACTGTATCTATCCAATTCTTCCTATAACAAACACCCAAACATCCTAAAATGATCAGCTGTAAGACAGACAATGTAAAGTAAAACTCTGGAGAACATCCAAGGAAAATGGCCATGCATCTGCTCTTTAATGTTTTCCTACGATATATTAAAATAAAAACAAAGTTTCAGTCTCTTCACAAGTAGTAATTTATATTCTCTGGATTTTTTTCAGCCACAACAACTGGATTCTCTTTTCTGATTTTTGCTGCAGCTTCTGCTTCATAATCACACAGACAGTTGTGCTTGTCAGAGTAACGATGAAGTCCACAAATTTCCACATTGGCAGTCAAATCCTGTAAGTCCGACTTTCTTTCTGCACATGAAACATCTGTTCTTCTGTGGTTTGGGCAACTCGGGAGCTTTTTCTTCACTTTGAGAAGTCCTGGGCTGAGAAACTGATGGACTGGGCTGAGTGACAACCTGTTTTCGGGGTTATTTTGCCCTCTCTTGAAATGCTCATTTCTGTCATTTGCTGAGTTACAGGCAAGGCAGCCACAGGCACATTTCTTGATTTTTCAGATGTGCTGCCAGCAGCACCATCACAGTTGTTTAACTGGCGTCTGCTGTGTGTACAGATGCAGAATCTGAGGTAGGACCGTTGGAACCCCTAGCTGTCCCCGTTGGGCTCATGCTGCCGCCTCTGAAGATGTTCTTTGAGGCAAACAGAACACATTCCATCTGTCCCAGGATTCCCATAAAAGCCGCATCCTGTACTGCACAGCTGGTTAGTCTCCGGAGCCATATTTGTCTGCCTGCGGGGGCAGCAGTGCAGGAGCGGCGCAGTGGGGACCGGGCCCAGGCTTCCGCGATAAGCGGACCGAGAGCTCTGGCGCCGCGGGCGGAGGGGCCTCTGTTCCTGACGCAGCACCGAGCGTGGCCGGGACACGCCGGAGCTCGGGAAGTGGGAGGAGGGAAGCGAGGGGCACGGAGGGGGTGGAGGGCGGCCCGGAGGCCGCGGCGGCTAACGCTGCTCCCGGCGCTCGCCCGTCGTCGCCTCACGCCTCCACCGGCGGCAGGTTTGGGACGACTCCGAAGGCCAACGGGGGGCGCCGTGAAGGCCGCTGATGGCGCGCTCTGTCGCCGCGGCTACCGCCGGGGAGCTCCGCTGCTCCCGACAGCGAGCGAGCCCAACGCGAGATGCAGACAGGCCCGCGATCCGGCCAACTGACGCGCTCTCTCCCTATTTTATTCTTTTTGATGCAATTGTGAATGGAATTGCTTTCCTGACTTCTCTTTCTCCTAGTTCATCGTTAGTGTATAGGAAAGCAACAGACTTCTGTGTATTAATTTTGTATCCTGCAACTTTGCTGAATTCAGATATTAGATCTAGTAGTTTTGGAGTGGAGTCTTTAGGGTTTTTTACGTACAATATCATGTCATCTGCAAACAGGACAGTTAACTTCTTCCTTGCCAATCTGGATGCCTTTTGTTTCTTTATGTTGTCTGATTGCCGTGGCTAGGACCTCCAGTGCTATGATGAATAGAAGTGGGGAGAGTGGGCATCCTTGTCTTGTTCCCGATCTTAAAGGAAAAGCTTTCAACTTCTCACTGTTAATAATAATGTTGGCTGTGGGTTTGTCATGTATGGCCTTTATTGTGTTGAGGTACTTGCCCTCTATACCCATTTTGTTGAGAGTTTTTATCACGAATGGGTGTTGAATTTTGTCTGTTTTTTCAGCATCTATGGAGATGATCATGTCGTTTTTGTTCTTTTTGTTGATGTGGTGGATGATGTTGAAGGATGTTCGAATACATCCTTCAATCCCTGGGATGAATCCCACTTGATCATGGTGGATGATTTTTTTAATGTATTTTTTAACTAGGTTTGCTAATATTTTGTTGAGTATTTTTGCATCTATGTTCATCAGGGGTATTGGTCTGTAATTTTCTTTTTTTGTGGTGTCTTGGCCTGGTTTTGGAATTAAGAGTGATACTGGCCTCATAGAATGAATTTGGAAGTATTCCCTCTTCTTCTACTCTTTGGAAAACTTTAAAGAGGATGGGTATTAGGTCTTCACAAAATGTTTGATAAAATTCAGCAGTAAAGCCATCTAGCCCTGGAGTTTTGTTCTTAGATAGTTTTTTGATTACCAATTCAATCTCGTTGCTGGTAATTGGTCTGTTCAGATTTTCTGTTTCTTTCTGGGTCAACCTTGGAAGGTTGTATTTTTCTAGAAAGTTGTCCACTTCTTCTAGGTTATCCAGTTTGTTACCATTTAATTTTTCATAGTATTCTCTAATAATTCTTTGTATTTCGGTGGTGTCTGTAGTGATTTTTCCTTTCTCATTTCTGATTCTGTTTATGTGTGTAGACTCTCTTTTTTCTTGATAAGTCTGGCTAGGGGATTATCTATTTTGTTTATTTTTTCAAAGAACCAGCTTTTGGTTTCATTGATTCTTTCTAGTTTTATTCCTCTCGATTTTATTTATTTATGCTCTAATCTTTATTATGTCCCTCCTTCTACTGACTTTGGGTCTCATTTGTTCTTCTTTTTCTAGTTTTGCTAATTGTGAGTTTAGATTGTTCATATGGGATTGTTCTTCTTTCCTGAGATAGCCTGTATTGCAATATACTTTCCTCTTAGCATGGCCTTCGCTCCATCCCAAAGATTTTGTGGTGTTGAACTATTGTTGTCATTTGTCTCCATATATTGCTTGAACTCTGTTTTTATTTGGTCATTTATCCATTGGTTATATAGGAGCATGTTGTGTAGCTTCCATGTGTTTGTGGGATTTTTCATTTTCTTTGTGTAATTGATTTCTAGTTTCATACCTTTCTGGTCTGAGAAACTGGTTGGTACAAGTTCAGTCTTTTTGAATTTACTGAGGCTCTTTTTCTGGCCTAGGATATGATCTATTCTTGAAAATGTTCCATTCGCACTTGAGAAGAATGTGTATTCCATCACTTCACTTTTAGTCTGTGTATGTCTTTGGGTTTGAAGTGAGTCTCTTGTAGGCAGCATACAGATGCATCTTGTTTTTTTATCCATTCAGTGACTCTATGTCTTTTGATTGGTGCATTCAGACCACCTACATTTATGGTGATTATGGATAGGTGTGTACTTACTGCCATTGCAGGCCTAAGATCAGTGGTTACCAAATGTTCAAGGGTAACTTCCTTACTATCTAAGAGTCTAACTTAACTCCCTTAGTATGCTATTACAAGTGCAATCTAAAGGGTTTTTTTTCCTTCTTTTTCTTCCTCCTCCATTCCTTATATATTAGGTATCATATTCTGTACTTTATCTATCCCTTGATTGATTTGGGGGTAGTTAATTTAATTTTGCATTTGCTTAGTAAGCTGTTCTACTTTCTTTACTGTGGCTTTATTACCTCTGGTGACAGCTATTAAACCTTAGGAACACTTCCGTCTATAGCAGTCCCTCCAAAATAAACTGTAGAGATGGTTTGTGGGAGGTAAATTCTCTCAGCTTTTGCTTATCTGGAAATTGTTTAATCCCTCCTTCAATTTAAATGATAATCTTGCCAGGTAAGGTATTCTTGGTTCAAGGCCCTTCTGCTTCATTGCATTAAATACATCATGCCACTCCCTTCTGGCCTGTAAGGTTTCTGCTGAGAAATCTGATGATAGCCTGCTGGGCTTTCCTTTGTATGTGATCTTATTTCTCTCTCTGGCTGCTTTTAATAGTCTGTCCTTATCCTTGATCTTTGCCATTTTAATTACTATATGTCTTGGTGTTGTCTTCCTTGGGTCCCTTGTGTTGGGAGATCTGTGCACCTCCATGGCCTGAGAGACTATCTCCTTCCCCAGATTGGGGAAGTTTTCAGCAATTACCTCCTCAAAGATACTTTCTATCCCTTTTTCTCTCTCTTCTTCTTCTGGTACCCCTATAATGCGAATATTGTTCCATTTGGATTGGTCACACAGTTCTCTCAATATTCTTTCATTCTTAGAGATCCTTTTTTCTCTGTGCCTCAGCTTCTTTGTATTCCTCTTCTCTAACTTCTATTTCACTTATCATCTCCTCCACGGTATCTAATCTGCTTTTAAAACTTTCCATTGTATGTTTCATTTCTGATACTGTGTACCGTAATGACTGGATCTCCGACCAGAATTCCTTCCTGAGTTCTTCAGTATTTGTCTGTACCTCCATAAGCATGTTAATGATTTTTATTTTGAAATCCTTTCAGGCAGATTCATCAGGTTGATTTCATTTGAATCTTTTGCAGGGGTTGTATTTATATTCATAATTTTACTTTGAACCAGGTTCCTTTGGTGTTTCATATTTGTATATGGCGCCCTCTAGTGCCCAGAAGCTCTACTCTCTGGAGCTGCTCAGCCCCTCAAGCAATGTCAAGGGTAGTAGGGGAGCTGTATTGGTGCCTGGCGGGAGGAAAGCTGTTTCCTGCTTCTGGACTCTGTCCCTGTCTCCACTGCCAGAACCAGTGGACCAGGCACACAAGTATAAGCCTCTATGCCTTGCATTTGTAGTTGCTATAGACAGGGCTTTCCTCTGGCCGGCCTAACACCAGGGTAGGGTTTGCCTGTTTGCAAGCCAGTTGGTGCTGGCTGGGAGAAAGGTGCAGTAGGCTGTTTATCACTGAGGGAGTCCTTGGAGCTGTGTAGCCAGCCAGGGAGCTGGAGCTCCTGAAGATTGTGAAAGCTCCTAATCTGCTGGGCAGAGTACACCTGGACAATTTTGTCTACCTGTCCTTTCTCCTGAGCAGTAAGCTCTGTGCAATCCTTGCCCCTTTAGCAGCCCTCTTGCTGTTAGGAAGTCTCTCAGACTGCCCACCTTTCTTTTGTCCCAGAGCAGCCGGATATGGATCCCTACTTTCCACAAGTGGCTGAAATGTCAGTCTCTCCAGGATTCTGCCTCTTAGCTTTCCAACCCCCTTATTGCGAGAGTACCATGAAAACACCATGAAATGTAGGTTTGTGCTCACAGATCAGATCTCCGTAGTTAGGTGTTCAGCAGTCCCAGGCCCCCACTCCCTCCCTGCTCTGTTTCTCTTCCTCCCCCCGGAGAGCTGGCACTGGGGAAGGGCTTGGGTCCCACCAGGCCACAGCTTTGGTATGTTACCCTGTTCCATGAGGTTTATTCTTTTCTCCATGTGTATGCAGTTTGGCGTAATCCTCTTTCCTGTTGCTCTTTCAGGATTAGTTGTATTAGTTATATTTTTGTATTATATGTGGTTTTAGGAGGAAGCCTCTGTCTCACCTCTCATGCCACCACCTTTAATCCTCTCTCCCTCCCTCAGATTATTTTGATCTCAGACTCCAAAATGAACATAAGTGAAGCATCAGAGATTGCATTTGTTACAAGTATGTCACGTTTGTTTCCTCTCTATTTAAAATTCCTACGTGCACATCTTCTCTATTTTCTTCAGGATCTCCTCTCTGGATACCAGGTCCAAAGCCCTCTCCACCTGCCTCCCTCATGTGATCATTGTGACTTTGTTTCTTTCAACAGGTGCCTTTGCCTACCTGAAGCCTACACCTGAAGTAGAAGCCTACACCTACAGGTGACGTCAGACCTGGATATCACTCTGTCTGTGTTTTACACAGTGGCACCTCCATCACTGAATCCTATCATTTACAGCCTTAGAAACAAGGACATAAAATTGACTCTGGGGAAATTCTTTGATATTATAGCATTTAAGTCAAATTAAATATATTCAGGTAGTTTACAAAGAACTTTCTCTTTAGGTCCAAGATATACTGTTTTAAAATTTTACAATTTATGTGGTGGGGATATATCTTAAAATTAACATATTACTTTAGCCATTGGGAGCAGTGATAGAGCTGACATTGCAGAATGTTCTTCAGACACATGGAGAAAACACAGAGGTATCAGTGGAACACGATTATTGTGGTATGATTTCAACAGTGGCTTCAAAGTCTATGTAGCAATATTAATAAAAAGATTACAAAGAAATATAGACTTCCTAGTTGAAATGCCAACATATGAGGATATTAATATTTTTATGTGGTGCAATAATTTCAGAAATTATTGCATCAGCAGTGTTCTTTATAAACACAATCCAATGAAACTGAAACAACCTGGGCTTCCAGAAACCAGAATTCTACAATACAGAAGATAAAATTTCCCTATATATTTCCTAGATTTGGGGTGATCTTACTCTGTATCATTTCCTGCCCAATGAAGCATGTCCATCTGTTCCCAGAATCTCAGTGTGCACAGAGGGACCCAAATATGAACCCCTGCTTCTTGTTATTATAGAGTGTTAGACTGAGATATTCCATTTTATCTTTATCATATATAAATGAAGTTATTCTCCCCCTTCCAGTCTCATGTGTAATTAGAAATGGCAGGGGTGGGAGGGTGGAGGGAAGGCTCCTTTCCCCTGTAATTTTCCTTCCTTCCTCCTGACACCAGCCTGGTGCCCACGGAGGCTCCTACACGTGATGAGGAGGCTGCAGGCCACAGTGTGCTGGGCTCACTCACTGCTCCACGTGCTGCGGACACTGCACATCCTGATCTGCCTCACGTGCCCCTTTTGCTGTGATTCCCTGTGCTGTTTATGACACTTTATACAAAAAGCCTCCATTGCACCTACTTGTAAACATGTAGTTAAGTTCTGTGCAATGTCTGAGGTGACGTGACATGAAGGGACATGTCCTGGTGGTCAGGAGCCCCCTCCTCCTTCCCCCCATGGTGCTCACGGGAAAGAGGCTGTGGTGTGGGGCCCTGGGGAGCATGGCCATGCGCCTGGTGTCCTGGATATTCACATAACAAGTGACACAGCCTTTCCAGGAATTTCCAACAGGACCCTGATGCTATAACTTACTTGTGTTCCATATTTCTGCATCAATGCAATAAAATATATAAAATAATTTTAGTATAACAAACACTGGGTAGAAATAAAAAAAATGTGCCCTTATTGTTTGTATATATAATTTTATGAAGAATACCTTTCTACATATAAAACGTAGGAAAACCTGCCAGTTACAGAGGTAGAATTTCCCCTGTGACTGCGGGTGTCGGGGCTCAGGTGCTGTGAAAGCCCTGTCACATCTAGGTTACTCCACATGCCTGACCCCAGAGAGTGTGACTCTGCTCATTCCTTGGGTGGATGATGACCCACATGACCCCATACTAATCCTGGGCCTCTGTCACCTGTGCATGGAACAGATGATGAAAGGGTCACTTAGCAAAGCCTGGAACTTAGACCCAATGTTAAATAGTATTTGTTGGATGTGGTCATTTTCTTTTCTAAGCTCCTTGAGCTTTCTATAATTTTATGAAGCTGTCCTCCAACTTTCCTGCATTCTTTTCCTATAGAAAACAATTCCTTCTGAGAGAAGGAAGTGATTCATTCCAGTCCTTTCTCCATGACTTGAGCCTTCTTACAGATGTTACATTTCTGCTATGTGAAACTCAAACTTCCACGCACTTTGGTAAGTTAATTCTGGGTTCTAAAGAGAATATTTCCTACTCAATTTTTCTCAGGAGTTGCTTTATATGTTCTTTATGAGATTCACGGATTATTTTAAGCAGTTTCCACACATTGCACATTTGCAATTATTATTTTTTTCTAATTAAAAAAGTATTATATTACAGTATCACAGGTTATAATATCACCTAAGAATATTTGCATCTATTTCAGCTGGCAGAAATTAGTGCATGAAATTAATCATCCCAGAAGAAAACTGTTACTCTTGTTAAATTTTCAGAAGTAGTTGTAACTAATCACTAGGTTGTACTGTAAAATACTAATACCTGTAAATGAAATATAAATAAAGTGAATAATTTCTAAAGAACTCCCAGGCAATATATTTTTTCATTTAAAACCAAGGAAGCATGAACCATGAAGTCAGAAATGGGCTTAAATGGATTCTTTAGAATATTCCACATAGTATGAATATTCATTTAATGTATATTTCTGTGAAAGTAGACATGTAATTACTTGTCCATATAATTAATATTTTACTAACAATAATTATATGCATTAAAGATCTATTTAACTTTCAGTTACACAAATTATTGTTCTAGCTGACAAATATTTTAGATCACTCATAAGCAATGTTTGTATGTTTACATACTGAAATGATTAATTTGGTAGCCCAGCTTCAGGGATTTTTAAGATTTTTTAGCTTAATGTTCAGATGCTCTATTGAGCCTGTCACTTTCTCCCCAACCAGCATCACAACAGAAACACTTTCCCCTCAACAGACCTCTGCGTTTACTCTCAGTTTTAATTACCCAGGGCCCAGATTACAACCACCTCTCCCTGGTCTCTCCTGTACCACATCTTCCCCTCCTGGGTGTTCTTGAAAGGACTTAGGGGACACATCACCACCTCATAGACAGAACAATTCACCTTTTCCTTAGAATACCTTGAGGAGGTTCTTCTCTCAGCGAGAGGGTAACTGAGTTCTCCCAGTTCCTGCTGGGATACAGCCTGTTACTAATTTCTATTCCACTAGATGAGAACAAACCTTCCTGGATGAAGAGAATTTTCAAAGACTGAAGAGTTCAAAACAATTGTGGAATTCCTGTAGTAAGGAAATTGTTTCTTTTACAGCCTGAATTTTCATAGGTAAACACACGAGCACCATGTAAGTAACAACTATTTGGAATTTTGGGGAGGATGAAATTTTCTTTGTCTATATAAAAACGATTATTTTTCCAACATGTTATCCAATTAAATTACTGTGACCCTTTCTATTATACGTATGTAGGCACTAATTCAAAAGTTGCATTTTTCCGCAAATGAACTTGAATATTTTCTAATGAATATTTCAACTTTTGTCTCAGATAAAATTGAAAGAAAAAAAACCCAGACAGTTGTGAGCATAAGGGAAAATCAGACAGACACATATACACACAAATAAGGAAAATAGAATTAGGAATGTGGCATAGATAAAATCATTTTGTAAATATAATCACTTCACAGAAACACAGTAAGTAGGTTTTTCCTGCCCAAATGTGTTCCTAAATATAACTAAAAGTTTGTCAGTAAGGTTAAAATCAAAATGTATACATCATATATGGGACCCTATAGCCTCTACATTCATTAAGCCTATCCTCCAAATTGATAAAAAATAAATTCTAACACATGCATTTCATTTATGAAAATGTTGTATACTTTTAAAATAATGTTATGTATTCAAAATACATCCTGATTAGAAGTATCTTATTTACACATAAATTATTTCCACCTATCATTCTACAAGCTAGGAAAGGAAATGACTCACAAGTCTCACTGATCATAGTAAGTAATTATTCGAGGCAGTGTTTCTCAAAATTATAATACAGATGAAACGGGTATGTCTTTCCTTATCCCTTTGTCCATGGCTCTCTCTAAATTAGAGGATTTATGAGCAGCTCTCCCATTCTTCCCTTACAAAAGAAACTATCTGACAAACGTATACACATCTTAGGGCTTTATAAATGTGCTCTTTACAGCATTATCCCCAGTACATTGCTGTGCTTTACTCTTGCCAGAAAAATGAAAAATTGTCAGTTTTTAGCACTTAAATTAGTTTGATGTGAAATTACAATATGCCCACTAACAAATGTGCTTTTATCCAGAGATGCTTCAGCATTTCAACTACCACTTGTCTTGGTCCAGGGTCCAAGAAAATGACAACAGCATTTTCATGCCTCGTACTCAGGTGCTCTGGATTGAGGAGTGTCAGACTTGAGTAGAGTGAAATGAACAGACCTGGAGTGGCCAGACTGAGAAGGAGCCTGCCCACTACCTCTGGCAAATGCTGCCTCATTAGGCCACTGTTAATAAAGCCCTGAGACACATAAGAGTTTTCAGAGCCATAGCAACCATTGACACTCTGACAGAACATTTTGGGAGACTGACATGCATTTGCTGTTTCATTAATATACATATGCAGTCCGGTTTCTTGTGGAATCTGGAAATGTACTAATATAGTTAGGCATTCTCAGAGATGTTACATCCCTATCTTCAGGGACTCCGTTTCATAGATGTACACTTTGGTATGTGTTTGTACTTTATAGAAGCACCTAGAGATGAAGAAAAATTAGCTGCGTTCCATCTCTGATAACTAAGGCATAGGCAATGAAGAAACATCAGGAACTAAGTCTTTCAATAATGGGTAAAGGAGTTTAAGACCACCAGGAGAGAAGGAGGAAATATAATTTTTGTTGAGACCTATAATTTTGAGTTGGAATTTTTGCCATTCCTCCTACCTAAGACAAGAAGTTTCCTATATATTTTGAAACAGCTGAAACTGTAAGTGGTGGAAAAATGACATCTAAACTAAGCAAGTAGTCTGGCAAGAAATTATCCTAAAAATGTAGAATGTAAATAATATGGGATATATAATTAACTCAATTAAAAAACACAACTAGAAGAATTTAAACCTGCCTGTAATTGAGACAATATTCTCTTCCTTCCACTCGCCAATTTTTAAGGGCACAAGGTGCACACATATAAACACACCCTGTCCGTCCTGTGCAAATGGCAATAACTACTGCAACGAAATTTTTAGCAGCAACCAGATGGCCTGATCCTATGTTTCTATTATCTAACATACATGTTGGGTTAAATAAATAACTTTTCATTTAGGTTATACACACATTCTTCCAGCCTGCCAAGAATTCTCTGTGCTGTGTTTTTGCAGAGGACACGCACAAGGGTTTATGCAACTTGACAAGTGTTTATAAGAGGTGAGCAATAGCGAGGGAGTTCACACCCCACAGTTCTGGCTTCTGTAGCCTTGCTTTCAATTGCTATACTTAACTTTCTGAGGCACAATAAATACTAAGTAAATGTTACCTGTTATTTGTTGTATTTAGTAGCTGTTTATAGTGAATGTTTACCTTGTGGCAAATACTGTGTACACAGTACTACTATGGCTCTTAAAAAAATTTCCATAGGACTCCACTTATAATCTACTGTTAATTCGTTGTAAAATTTAGTCACTTAAAATATTCACACAGTTTCACAAAGTAATTCACCCAGTTCAAGGCAGACAGATTGAAAACCAAAATGTTTCTAATCCCTGGTCTTTGTCCTTTCTTCTACAATACACTTACTCTCAGACACCTTATTATAAACCCATAAAGAATTCCCCCTTTATCTCCAATGAAGCTGGCAAATAATTCAGAAGTTCATGAAATTAATATCTTTTGTACAAATTAGAAATGTTCTGGTAATGGGCATATTTTTCTGGCTACTATTTTTAATTTGTATTACAATTTATGTTTCATATATCATTCATTTCAAAGAGATCACTGTTGTAAATTAGAAATTTTTAAAATTTAATTGTGGGAAAAAGCATGTATCATAAGAAGTCTTAACTATTCTTAACCGTATTTCTGTGCTGGTAACTACACCCACATTGCTGGGCACTCATTCACCATCCACCTCCAGAGCTGCTTCACTCTGAGAAGGTGAAACTCTAACCCAGTAAAGCGTAACTCCACATTCCATTCTCCCCAAGACTTGCACAATCATCACGTGCTCTCTGTCTATAGATACTTACTCTAGGTACCACATTTTAATGGAATCACAGTGTTTATCATTTTCTGACTAGATTATTTTGATGGATTCAAGACTCACTTATCTGCAAAGGCAATAAAACCAAGATGCAAACTAAATAACTATCAACAATTAAAAAACCTGTCCAGGAACACCTAGGTCTTTGCTTCCTACTTTGCTTTTCTTTGAAACTCTTTTATACTGATATGCTGGAGTTTCTTCTAACAGCCGGAGGTGTATTTTCATCATAACTTACTTTGTGTTAGTGGATATCACATTGGTAATTTGATAAAGCCACTGGGAACACATCATATACATTTGCAAATGCTGAAAGATCAGCTCATTCATCCATCACAGACCTTGTCACACATACATGAGCCAGTCACAATAACACACCACCAATAAATATATCAGTGCAACCGGGAATTTGAAAGATTAATTTCCTTGCTTTGACATAAAACCTAATACCTTAATTTTGAAAGAACCTACTCCATGTATTTTATTTTTCCTGACTTTGGAAGTATAAGAAATATAAACTTGTATATATTTTTAGGGTTTAAATTGATATATAGGTATACATAAATATAAATAGACACACACAATTAGTGAGATAATGACCACAGGTAGGATAATTAACATCTCATAGCACAAGCAGGTACCATATTGTTTTCTTTCTATGTGTTGATGACAGCACACAGCTCACTCTTTGGGAGCCATTGGATGTCAATCAACCACACAGGTGTCACTGAGTTTCTTCTTCTGGGATTGTCTGATGACCCAAGGATTCAAACCCTACATGGTGTCCTGTTCCTCATGGCTTACCTGGCGGCCCTGTTTGGAAATAGACTCATCATTATCCTTACTACTTGGGACCCTCAACTTCACACACCCATGTACTTCTTCCTGAAGAACCTGTCATTCATAGATCTCTGCTACATTTCTGTCACTGTTCCTAAATTTGTTCTCAACACTCTGATGAAAAGGAACAAAATATCATTCCTTGGGTGCATTTTACAGGTGTTTTTCTTTTTTTGTTTTGCTTCTGCTGAACTGGCCATCCTTACAGTGATGTCCTATGACCGCTACATGGCCGTCTGCCGTCCGCTGCACTATGAGACCATCATGAACAAGGGGGCCTGTGGGCGGATGGTGGTGGCTTCATACATCAGTGCAGGGTTCTCTGGAGCCATGCACACAGCAGCTACATTTTCCACTACTTTTACTTCCAACAAAATGCATCATTTCTTCTGTGATATTCCTCAGATTATTTTGATCTCAGACTCCAAAATGAACATAAATGAAGCATCAGTGACAGCATTCACTGCAAGTATCTCACTAGCTTGTTTCATCTCTATTTTATATTCCTATGTGAACATCTTCTCTGCCGTCTCAAGGATCTCCTCCCTGGAGGGCAGGTCCAAAGCCCTCTCCACCTGCCTCCCTCATGTGGTCGTTGTAACTTTGTTTGTTTCAACAGGTGCCTTGGCCTACCTGAAGCCAGCCTCTGAGGTGAGGTCAGACCTACATATCACTCTGTCTATATTTTACACAGTGGTGCCTCCATCGATGAATCCCATCATTTACAGCCTTAGAAATAAGGACATAAAATTGACTCTAGGAAAAGTCCTTGAAATTGTAGCATTTAAGTGATATTAAATATATCCAGGTTGTATAGAAAGAAGTTTCTCTTGAGTTACAAGGTATTTTGTTTTAAAATTTTACAATTTATGTGGTGGGGATGTATCTTAAAATTAACATATTACTTTAGCCATTTGGGAGCAGGGATAGAACTGACATTGAAGAATGTTTTTCAGACAAATGGCGAAAACACAGAGGTATCAGTGGAATGTGATTATTGTGGTGTTTTGGGCAATGGCTAAGAAAGTCTATTTAGCAATATTAATAAAATGATTACAAGGAAACCTAGACTTCCTACTTGACATGCCAACATGAGTATATTAATATTTTCATTTGGTAAAATATTGTCAGAAATTATTGCACCAGCAGTGTTCTTTACAAACAAAATCCAATGAAATGGAACAACCTGGGCCTCCACAAACCAGAATGATTCTAAAATTTTGAAGATAAAATTTCCTAGATTTGGGGTGATCTTACTGCTGTATCATTTCCTGCCCAATGAAGCATGTCCATCTGTTCCCAGAATCTCAGGGTGCACAGAGGGGCCCAGATATGAACCCCTGGTTCTTGCTGTATAGACTGTTAGACTGAGATATTCCATTTTATCTTTACCATATAAAAATGAAGTTATTCTCCCCCTTCCAGTCTCGTGTGTAATTAGAAATGGCAGGGGTGGGAGGGTGGAGGGAAGGCTCCTTTCTCCTGTAATTTTGCTTCCTTCCTCCTGACACCAGCCTGGTGCCCAAGGAGGCTCCTACACGTGATGAGGAGGCTGCAGGCCACCGTGTGCTGGGCTCACTCACTGCTCCACGTGCTCCGGACACTGCACATCCCGATCTGCCTCACGTGCCAATTCTGCTGTGAGTCCCTGTGCTCTTCATGATGCTTTGTTTTTTCAAAACCTTCCATTGCACCCAGCTGTGAATATGTAGTTAAGTTCTGTGCAATGTCTGAGGTGACCTGACATGAAACTTAAGGGACATGTCTTCATGGTCAGGGGCCCTCTCCTCCTTCCCCCTGTGGTGCTCATGGGAATGTGGCTGTGGTGTGGGGCCCTGGGGAGCATCCCATGTGCCTGGCACCCGGGATTTTCACTTAACCAGTGACACAGCCATTCCAGGAATTTCCAACAGGTCCGTGATGCTATAACCTACTTGTGCTCCGGATTTCCTCATCAATGCAATAAAAAATATAAAATAATTTTAGTATAATAAACAATGGGTAGAAATAAACAGATGTTTCCTTATTTTTTGTGTATATAATGTTATGAAGAATACTTTTCTACATATAAAATATGGGAAAACCTGGCAGTTGCTACAACATAGATATTGCTGGAATCACTTTGTTAAGTGAAATAAGCCAGACATAGAAAGACAAATGTGTGATCTGAATTTTGTGTCAAATCTAAAATAGTCAAATTCACAGAGGCAGATAGTAAAATGGTGGTTGCCAGAGACTGAGAAGAGAGAGCTATGGGCAGGTTATTTTCAAAATGGGCAAACATTCAGTCATGCAAATGAATAATTTGGAGATTCATTATAAAGCAAACTATATGTAGCTAACAATATTGTACACTTAAATGTTGCTAAGAGAGTAGATCTTCTTACTATAAAAAAAGAATACTGAAAGGGGCATGAGGAAACTGACAAATGATGATTATGTCCGTAGCCTGGAGGATGGTGATGGTGTCATGGGTATACAACTTTCCCCATACTCACTGAGTTGTACACATTAAACGTGTGCATAATTTATATGTCAGTCATACCTCAGGAAACTGATATTTTTTAATCTGTATACAAATGATTAGAATGAATAAAGGTTTGTATATTAAAACATGATTCTATTATAAACAAAATACATTAGAAATTATTTAAAAATATTATTTACAACAGGACAAAAGAATAAACTTAGAAATAATCTACCAAAAAAGCACAAGTCTTTCTTCTCAAACTATACAACTAAAGAACACCTACTTAGTGAAGGATACTGTTTCCATGCATACAAAATTTGAATTCATGTTTGTATCAACTACACTCCACCAGGAAGTTTTAATGTTCTGTTCAGTTTTTCTGTTTCTTCCTGGGTCAGTCTCGGAAAGTGGTATTTTCCTAGAAAGTTGTCCGTTTCCTCTAGGTTGCCCAATTTATTGGCATATAATGTTTCATAGTGTGCTACAATGATTCTTTGTATTTCTGTGGTGTCTGTTGTGAATATTCCTTCTTCATTTCTGATTTTGTTTAATGTGTGTACCCTCTCCTTGTG
Organism: Phataginus tricuspis; assembly: GCA_029783875.1. Lineage (NCBI taxonomy): Eukaryota > Metazoa > Chordata > Mammalia > Pholidota > Manidae > Phataginus > Phataginus tricuspis. The sequence goes on from JAQQAC010000378.1 coordinate 23,341, forward strand.
TTGATAAGTGTAGCTAGGGGTTTTTCTATTTTGTTTATTTCCTCAAAGAAACAGCTCCTGGTTTCATTGGATTTTTTCCTATTCTTTTATTACTTTCTATTTTATTTATTTCTGCTCTGATTTCATTTTGTCACTGCTTCTACTAATTTGGGCTTCATTTGTTCTTCTTTTTCTAGCCTTTTTAATTGTGAGTCTCAGACTATTTGCGATTGTTCTTGTTTTGTGAGAAAAGCCTGTATTTTTGTGTACTTTCTACTTAGAACTGCTTTTACTGCATCCCACAGGTTTTGGGCTGTTGAGTTTTATTTTCATTTGTCTCCAGGTATTGCTAGATTTATGTTTTAACTTGGTCATTGATCCACTGATGATTTAGAAACACGTTGTTTAGCCTCCATGTGTTTGTAGGCTTTGTTGTTTTCTTTATGTAATTTATTTCTCATTTCATACCATTGTGGTCTGAGAAACTGCTTGATACACCTTCACCAGATTGGGGAAGTTTTCAGCAATTACCTCCTCAAAGACACTTTCTATCCCCTTTTCTCTCTCTTCTTCTGGTACCCCTATAATGCGAATACTGTTCCATTTGGATTGGTCACATAGTTCTCTCAATGTTCTTTCATTCTTAGAGATTCTTTTTTCTCTCTGTGCCTCAGCTTCTTTGTATTTCTCTTCTCTAATTTCTATTCCATTTACTGTCTCTTCTTCTACATCTCATCTGCTTTTAAATCCCTCCATTGTATGTTCCATTTCAGACATGGAATTTCTTAATGATTGAATCTCCATCTTAAATTCATTCCTGAGATTTTGAATATTTTTCTGTACCTCTATAAACATGTTTATGATTTTTATTTTGAACTCTCTTTCAGGAAGATTTGTGAGTTCAATTTCATTTGGTCCTTTTTCTGGGGTTTGTGAGATTTTGGTCTGAATCATGTTCTTTTGACATTTCTATGTGGTGCCCTGTAGTGCCCAGAAGCTCCAGTCTCTGGAGCTGCTCAGCCCCTAGAGTGAGGTTTGGGGTCTTTGGTGAGTGGAGCTGGTGCCTTGGGGGAGGAATGATCTGTTTCCTGATTCCCGTCTTTGGTGCCTGTCTCCAGTATCACAGCCAGTGGGACAAGCACACAGATGTAAGCCTCTGTGCTCAGGCATCTCTAGCTGTTGTAGGTGAGTTCTAATTCTGGCTGGCCTGACACCAGTGCAGTGACTGCCAGTTTTCGAGCTGGTGTTGTCAGCCAGGAGGAAGGCTTGGCAGGCTGCATGTACAGTGGGGGGCCTTGGAGCTGAGCAGCCAGCCAGGATCATGGAGTGCCTGAAGATCCTCAAAGTTCCCAACCTGCTGGGCAGAGCATGCTCAGAGAACCTTGTCCAGCTCTCCCTTCTCCCGTGCAGCAAACTCCGTGCAAACCTCGCTCCTTCAGCAGCCCTCTCACTGTAAGGAAGCCTGTCAGACCGCCTGCCTTTACTTTGACCCAAAGCAGCCGGATGTGGATCCTGTCCTCCACAAATGGCCGGAATGGCTGTTTCTAATGTACCCACTTGTCCCAGATCCCCAAACTCCAGAGCACTACCCAGTATAGGTTTTTTTCTCACAAAGCAGACCTCCAGGGCTAGGTGTTTATTAGTCCCAGGCTTCCACCCCTTCCCCACTTCATTTCTTTTCCTCCCACCGGTGAGCTCTGGCGTGGAAAGGGCCTGGGTCGTGGGGATCAAGGCTCAGTACATTACCCTGTTTCACGAGGTCTGCTGTGTTCATGATGTCTGTAGGCAGTCCAGTGCAGCCTTCTTTTCTGTTGCTGTTTTAGGGCTAGTTGTATTAATTAACTATATTTTCGTACTATTTGTGGTTTTGGGAGGAGTTCTCTGTCCCACCTCTCATGCCGCCATCTTGAATCCTCTCCTCTACAATAACATTTTTCATATAAAACTAAAGATATGTGTACCATGGAAGCAGAAAATAGCATGAATCACCTATTTAGTATAGTCCACATATTGTGAATATTCACCTAGTATATATAACCATGTAACTATAGATGTAAAGATATATTAAAGGACTAATATTTATCTTTTACTTATAAAAATTATTGTCGTAGAAAAGATATATTTTATAATGGCTCATAGGCAAGGTTTCCACTTCTAGGTACTGAAATGATTAATTAGGTTGCTCAGCCTCAGGGATTTCTTGGGAAATCTCTTGGAGATCTCTGAGCTCCACATGAACCTGTTTTGTTGAGCATGTTCCCTTCTCTGCAGTCAGTATCATAAAAGACGTACTTTCCACTGAAAGAGACCCAGGAGACATTAGTTGAAAATCTGTTGAAATTTCCCAGATCCCCAAACTACAGCAACATGTATTGTTCTCTCCTGTCTCACCTCTTCCTCTCCTGGGTGTTCTTGAAAATATTTTGAGACACATCACAGCCTCAGAGCTGAAATCATTCACCTTTTTCTTAGAGTGATTTGAAGTGGTTCTTCCCTCATTAGAGGATAACTAAATTCTCCCAGTCTTCAGGAAACATGAAGCCTGCGACTTGCTTGTATGACATTAGATGAGAACAAATCTTCCTGGATGAAGAGAATCTATGGCAATTGGAGAGTTCAAGGTAAATGTGGAGTCAGTATCATGACGTAGTCTCTTTACATCCGAGATTTTCAGAGCATAAACCATGATCACCACGTGAGTAACACTTGTTTGTCACTCTTAGAGACAATAAAGTATTACTTGTCTATGATAGAAAAGATTATATTTTTAACATATCATCCAATAAATGTTGAAGTGTGATCAATTCACTTCTAGATACATAGACCCTGATTTAAAAACTGTATTTTTCTA
>JAQQAC010000378.1:34173-45339 GCA_029783875.1 Phataginus tricuspis
GTGGTTATCAAAATTATAACACAGAAAAAGATGAATTTCTCTTTCATTATCCATTTGTCCTTGACTCTCTGTATAATAGAGGATTTGGACAGGCAACCCCACTCTTTAGTATTCCCTTATAAAATAAATTATCTGCCAAATGTATTCACATCATATTTTGTAAATCTATGTTTTACAGTATTATCTCCACTAGAGAACTATGCCTTTTCCTTGTCAGAAATGGGCAATTGTGAGGTCATTACACTGGAGTTAGTTTGATCTGTAGAATTGCAATGTGGAAACTAAAACAAAATGCTTTTATGTAGAGATGCCTCAGCATATCAGTCTATCACCAAGACAAATAGTGTCCAGGGTCCACTAACATGATAATAGATATTTTATTTCTCTACACTCAGGTGCCCTGCATCAGGGAGTGTCACACAGCAGTAGACTGGACAAAATGGGAGTGGCCTGACCTGGGAATGGCCCACCTGTTGTCTTTGGCAAATTCTGCATCAACAGGTGTTAATGAAGCCTTCAGATGTAGTGCAGGGGTTTCTAAGGCACAATAGTTACAGTGACATGTCTTACTGGGAAACTGAGTTACATTTTCTGATTTGTACAAATATGAAATCCAGGTTTAGTCAGATTTGGAAATCTACAGATACAGTCAGGATGAACCAGACATGTTTCCAGCCCTAACTACATGGAGTCTGTTTCATAGAACGAGTCCCCTTAGTATTTGGAGTTCATTAAACAATTTAGAGGTAAGAAAGAATTTGCTGTATTATACATCTGAGAATTAAAGCACATAGACTAAACAAACCAGGAACTGTGTCTTTCATGTTTGGTGGTATTAGGCCATAACCAGAGGAAGAGAAAGTGTACAATTTGTTCACTCCTGGAATTTTGAGTTAGAATTCCCACAGGTTAGGAAACAGCTGAAACTATAGGTGGTGGGTCATTGCCATTTAGGTCCAGGCTGAAGTAAGCAATGAACAAGGAAGATTGATAATATATGCTTACTTAAAAACCCTGGAAGAGTTTAGACAAGTGGCTGAGACAATATTATCGATTTTCCCATTCACTCACCAAAGTTTAAGCGCACAAGCTGCACACATATAAACACACCCTTTCCATCCAGAAAGAACGGCAGGAACTACTGAGATGAAGCTGTTAGCAGCAATAAAATAGCCTGGTTTTATTTTCCAATTAATTATAATTAATATTGGATTTAAAAAATCTTAACCTTTTTATTGTTTCCTCAGTTACCTTCATTCCCTACTGCCGATCAGGAACTGTCTATGCATGGTGTCTTTGCAGAAAACAGGCAGGCATAGAAGTCAAATAAATGACTGCCCAGTCATATCTGTGCTTTTTACTGCTTATGCCCCTTGACCCTGGGTTGGGACAAGGCCGCTGTCAACCTCTCTGTGTCTTACTTATTCAGGTGTGAGATCACAATAGTCTTGGAACTTTACTCACTTTGCTTGTTGCGCTGATTACAATTATTAGTAAATAACTTCAGTATCGTCACAACCAATGTTGATAATGAACATCACCATTGCAAAAACTTTTTATTGAAGTATTATTCATATACAAGTTTTTATTGGTTTCAAATATACAACACAGTGGTTCAACTGTTACCCACATTATTAAATCCTCTCCCCCTCTAGTGTGGTTACTATCAACTTATAAAGATGTTACAGAATCATTGACTAAAGTCTCCATGCTGTGACGAATTTATATTGTCACTGAAAATTATTGTGCCTGTTTTCCCACTGCCCGTCCCCCATGTAACCACTAGTCCCTTCTCAGTGTCTATGAGTCTAGTGCTGTTTTGTTCCTTCTGTTTTGCTTTTTTTTTTAATAGTCCACATATAAGTGAAATCATACGGCATTTCCTATCACTGTCTTGCTTATTTCTCTGAGTATAATACCCTCTAGATTCATCCATGTTGTTAAAAATGGCAGGATTCTTTCTTTTCGTGGCTGAAAAATATTCCATTGTGTATACGTACTACCTCTTCTTTATCCATTCATCTACTGATGGATAATTAGGTTCCTTCCATACTTGTCGATTGCAAATAGTGCACCAATAAACATAGGGGTGCATTTGTCTTCTTGAATAGGGGATTTTGTTTTCCTCGGGTGAATTACTAGAAGAATTACTGGGTCAAATGTATTTCTAGTTTTAGCTTTTGGAGGAACCTCCATACTGCTTTCCACAGCAGTTGCACCAATTTACATTCCCACCCACAGTGTAGGAATGTTCCCATTTCTCCGCATGCTCATCAGAATTTGTTATTTCTTGTGTTTGGGATAGTTGCCATCCTAACTGGTGTCAGGTGATATCTCACTGTGGTTTTGACTTGCATTTCCCTGATGATGAGTGATGTGGAGCATCTTTTCATGTGCCTATTGATCATTTTTATTTCTTCTTTGGAGAAGTGTCTTCAGGTCCTCAAATCATTTTTTTAATCAGCTTATCTATTTTTTGGATGTTGAAGCAAATGAATTCATTGGATATTTTGGATGTTAACCATTTATCAGATAAGTCACTTATGAATATATTCCCCTATACTGTTGGATGACATTTTGTTCTGCTTATGATGTCTTTTGGTGTCCTTTGCTGTACAGAAGCTTTTTAGTTTGATGTAGTCTCATTTGTTTAATTCTCATTTTGTTTCCTTTTATAAAGTATTTCAAAAACTTCTAAATACACATATTAATTTAGAACAGTCTTGGTAGAAATGATGAAACAGGGACAAAGGATTTCAATAACTTGACAAATGTGTATAGCTAGTAGGAACAATGAGAAGGAACAGACAAACACACACACATGCTACACATGAAATGGTCACTACGGATAATTCACATGTCCATCAACACAACCAGGTAACATCTTCTTTATTGTATTTGTTTGTTTATAGTACACAGTTCACTCTTGGTGACCACAGTATTGGATGAAATGATCAACCATACAGGCATCACTGAGTTCTTTCTCCTGGGATTTTCTGATGACCTTAAGATGCAAACCCTACAGGGCATCCTGTTCCTCGTGGCTTACCTGGCAGCCGTCGTGGGAAATGGACTCATAATCAAGCTCATTACTTGGGACCCTCAGCTTCACACACCCATGTACTTCTTCCTGGAGAACCTGTCACTCATAGTTCTCTGCTATATCTCTGTCACTGTTCCTACATTTGCTCTCAACACTCTGATGAATAGGAACAAAATATCCTTCCTTGGGTGTGTTTTCCAGCTGCTGTTCTTTGTGAGTTTTGCTGCTGCTGAATTATTCATCCTCACAGTGATGTCCTATGACTGCTACGTGGCCATCTGCCGTCCACTGCACTATGAGACTATCATGCCCAATGGGGCCTGTGGGCGGTTAGTGGTGGCTTCATATATCAGTGCCGGGATGATTGGAGCCATGCACATGGCAGTGACATTTTCTGTAACATTTAGTTCCAATAAGATCCATCATTTCTTCTGTGATATCCCTCAGATTATTTTGATCTCAGACTCCAAAACGAACATAAATGAAGCATCAGTGACTGCATTTGGTACAAGTGTCTCACTAGCTTGTTTCATCTCTATTTTATATTCCCATGTGCACATTTTCTGTTGTCTTCAGGTTCTCCTCCCTGGAGGCCAGGTGCAAAGCCCTCTCCACCTGCCTCTATCATGTGGTTGTTGTGACTGTGTTTCTTTCAAAAGCTGCCTTGGCCTACCTGAAGCCAGCCTCTGAGGTGAGGTCAGACCTGGATATCACTCTGTCTGTGTTTTACACAGTGGTGCCTCCATCACTGAATCCCATCATTTACAGCCTTAGAAACAAGGACATAAAATTCACTCTGCAGAAAGCCCTTGGAATTGTAGCATTTAAGTCAAATTAAATATATTCAGGTAGTTTACAAAGAAGTTCCTCTTTAGTTCCAAGGTATATTGTTTTAAAATTCTACAATTTATTCATTGGGGATGTATCTTAAAACTAACATATTCTTTTAGCCACTTGGGAGCAGGGATAGAGCTGACATTGCAGAATGTTCTTCAGACACACAGAGGAAACACAGATGTCAGTGGAACATGATTATTGTGGTATGCTCTTGGCAGTGGCTTCAAAGTCTATTTAGCAAATTAATAAAAAAGATTACAAAGAAATCTAGACTTCCTAGTTAAAATGCCAACATATGAGGATATTAATAATATTTTTATGCAGTGCAATAATTTCAGGAATTATTGCATCAGCAGTGTTCTTTATAAACACAAGCCAATGAAACTGGAACAACCTGGGCTTCCAGAAACCAGAATGATTCTACAATTTAGAAGACAAAATTTCCCTCTTTATTTCCTAGATTTGGGGTGATCTTACTGCTGTATCATTCATTGCCCAATGAAGCATGTCAATCTGTTCCCAGAATCCCAGTGTGCACAGGGGGCTCAGATATGAACTCCTGGTTCTTGCTGTATAGACTGTTAGGCTGAGATATTCCATTTTATCTTTACCATATAAAAATGAAGTTATTCTTCCCCTTCCAGGCTCATGTGTAATTAGAAATGGCAGGGGTGGGAGGGTGGAGGAAGGCTCCTTTCTCCTGTAGTGTTACTTGCTTCCTCCTGACACCAGCCTGGTGCCCAAGGAGGCTCCTACACATGCTGAGGAGGCTGCAGGCCGCTGTGTGCTGGGCTCACTCACGGCTCCACGTGCTGCTGACACTACCTGTTCTGTTCTGCCTCACTTGCCGCTTCTGCTGTGAGTCCCTGTGCTCTTCATGAGGCTTTGTTTTTTCAAAACCCTTCATTGCACCCAGCTGTGAATATGTAATTAAGTTCTGTGCAATGCCTGAGGTGACCTGACATGAAACTTAAGGGACATGTGCTCATGGTCAGCAGCCCCCTCCTCCTTCCCCCCGTGGTGCTAAAGGGCCCCTGGGCTCTGGGGAGCATGCCCATGACCCTGGCATCCTGGATATTCACTTAAACAGTGATGTAGCTATTCCAGGAATTTCCAACAGGACCCTGATGCTATAACCTACTTGTGCTCCAGATTTCCTCATCAGTGCAATAAAATATATAAAATAATTTTAGTATAACAAACACTAGGTAGAAATAAACAAATGTGCCCTATTGTTTGTGTATGTTATGAATAATACTTTCCTACACATAAAACGTAGGAAAACCTGCCAGTTAGGTAGAATTTCCCCCGTGACTGCAGGTGTCGGGGCTCAGGTGCTGTGAAAGCCCTGTCACATCCAGGCTACCCCAGGTGCCTGTCCCCAGAGAGTGTGACTGTGCTCATTCCTTGGGTGTATGATGACCCACATGACCCCACACTGATCCTGGGCCTCTGTCACCTGTGTATGGAACAGACAATAAAAGGGTCACTTGCTAAAGCCTAGAACTTCAACCCAATGTTAAGTAGTATTGGCTGGATGTGGTCATTTTCTTTTCCAAGCTCCTTGAGCTTTCTCTCAGTTTACAAAGCTGTCCTCCAACTTTCCTTAGCTCTTTTCCCATAGAAAATAATTCCTTCTGAGAGAAGGAAGTGATTCATTCCAATCCTTTCTCCATGACTTGAGCCTTCTTACAGATGTTACATCTCTGCTATATGAAGCCCAAACTTCCACGCACTTTGGTAAGTTCATTCTGGGTTCTAAACAGGGTATTTCCTGCTCAAACAATTTTCTCTGGAGTTGTTTTATATGTTCTTTATGAGATTCAGGGATTATTTTAAGCAGTTTCCACATGTGTATATTTGCAATTATTATTTTTATTTTTCTAATTTTAAAGAAAAGTGTTACAGTATCACAGGTTACCTAAGAATAGTTACACCTATTTCAGCTGGAAGAAATGTTATTAGTGCATGAACGTAATCATCCCAGAAGAAAACATGTTACTCTTGCTAAATTTTCAAAAGTTGTTGTTGTAACTAACCACTAGATTGTAATTTAAAATATTGACATCTGTAAATGAAATATAAATAAAGTGAATAACTTGTAAAGAACCCCTAGTCAATATATTTTTTTCATTTAAAACCAAGGAAGCATGAACCATGATGTCAGAAATGGGCTTAACTGGATTCTTTATTATATTCCAGATAGTATGAATATTCATTTAATGTATATGGGTGTGAAAGTAGACAAATAATTACTTGTACATATAATTAATATTTTACCAACAATAATTATATACATTTAAGATCTATTATTTAACTTTTACTTATACAAATTATTGTTCTAGCTGACAAGTGTTTTAGATCACTCATAAGCAATTATTGTATGTTTATGTACTAAAATGATTAATTTGGTAGCCTGGCATCCGGGAGCTTTGAGATTTCTTAGCTTAATGTTCAGTTGCTCTATTGAGCCTGTCACCTTCTCCCCAACCAGCATGACAACAGAACCACTTTCCCCTCAACAGACCTCTGCGTTTATTCTCAATTTTAATTGCCCAGAGCCCCAGACTACCACCACCTCCCCATGGTCTCTCCTGTCCCACCTCTTCCCCTCCTGGGTGTTCTTGAAAGGACTTAGGGGACACATCACCACCTCATAGACAGAACAATTCACCTTTTCCTTAGAATACCTTGGGGAGGTTCTTCTCTCAGTGAGAAGGTAACTGGGTTCTCCCAGTTCCTGCTGGGATACAGTCTGCCACTAATTTCTATTCCATTAGATGAGAACAAACCTTCCTGGATAAAGAGAATCTATGAAGACTGAAGAGTTCAATACACATGTGTAATTCCTGTAGTAAGGAAATTGTTTCTTTTACAGCCTGGATTTTCAGAGATAAACACAGGAACACCATGTAAGTAACACCTACTTGGAATTTTGGGGAGGATGAAATTTTCCTTGTCTATATAAAAAACATTATTTTCCTAGCATGTTATCCAATTAAATCACTGTAACCCTTTCTATTGTACATATGTAGACCTAATTCAAACAGTGCATTTATTTTCAAATGAACTTTAATATTATTGAACATTTCAATATTTGTCTCAGATACCATTGAAAGAAAAAAAACCATTTGTGAGCATCAGAGAAAATCAGACAGACACATATACACACAAATAAGGAAAATAAAATTAGGAATATGATATAGATAAAATCATTTTATAAATATAATCACTTCCACAGAAACACAGTAAGCAGAGATTTCCTGCCCAAATGTGTTCCTAAATAGAACTAAAAGTTTGACAGTAAAGTTAAAATCAAAATATATACATCATATATTTCAGATCCACAGCAATTATTGACACTCTGACAGAGCATATTGGGAAATGGAGCTATATTTGCTGTTTCATGAACATACATACGCAATCCGGGTTCATGTGGAATCTGGAGATGTATTAATATAGTTAGGCATTATCAGAGATGTTTACATCCCTAACTTTGTGGCCTTCTTTTCATAGATGAACGCTTTGGTACGGGTTTGCACTTTATAAAACCACTTGGAGATAAGGAAGAATTAGCTGTGTTAGATCTCTGATAATTAAAGCATAGGGAATGAACAAAAGCCAGGAACTAAGTTTTTCAATGATGGCTAATGGTGTTTAAGACCACCAGGAGAGGAGAACAAAATGTACTTTTTGTTGAGGCCTATAATTTTGAGTTAGAATTTTGCCATCCCTCCTACCTAGGACAGGAAGTTTCCTGTATGTTATGAAACAGCTGGAACTGTAAGTGGTGGAACAATGACATCTAAAGTAATAAATAGTCTGGCAAATTATCCTGAAAATGTGGAAGATAAATAGTATGTAATACATAATTAACACTTAATTAAAAAACACAACTAGAAGATTTTCAACATGCCTGTAGTTGAGACAGTGTTCCCTGCCTCCCCTTCACTCACCAGTATTTAAGGGCACAAGCTGCCCACATACAAACACACCCTTTCTGTCCCATGCAAATGACAATAATTACTGCAGTGAAGATGTTAGCAGCAACCAGATGGCCCGACCCTATGTTTCTATAATCTAAAATACATGTTGGGCTAAATAAATAACAATTTATTTAGGTTATACACGCATTGCCTCCTGCCTGCCAAGAACTCTGTGTGCTGTGTGTTTTTGCAGAGGACAGGCAGGAATGGAAGCCAGAGGAACCACTTTCCAGTATGACCTCTGCCGTTTATGGGCCATACCCCATGACACTGGGATACATCAGGGAGCAAATGAAATCTTTTTGTATTACTGTTCTCAACTGTGAAATGACAGTAGTATTGAAATGTTTTTCTGTTTACTGAGAAAATTAAAATTAATAATAACATGTTAAACATCACCAACAATTCAGTGATGATGACCACCTCCATTGCCAAAATCTTCCAGTTAACAAATGGTTTCAGTAACTTTTTTACATTAACTAATTTAATGCCTAGAACAGTCCTGCAACGAAGTGATGAAGCAGGCATAAGGGTTTATGCAACTTGGCAAACGTCTATAGGTGGTGAGCAGTAGTGAGGAAGGGCACACCCCGCAGTTCTGGCTACTGGAGCCTTGCTTTCAGTTGCTATACTTAACTTTCTGAGGTGCAGTAAATACTAAGAAAGTGTTACCTGTTATTTGTCTTATTTAGTAGCTCTTTATAGTGAATGTTTACCTTGTGGCAAATACCGTGTACGCAGTACTCCTATCGCTCAATAAGTCTCCATAGGACTCACTTATAAACTATTGTGAATCAGTTGTAAAATTTAGTCGCTTAAAGTATTCACAAAGTTTCACAAAGTGACTCACCGAGTTCAAGGCAGACACATTGAAGACCAAAATGTTTCTCCCCGCTGGCCCTAGTCCTTTCTTCTACATTATACTGGTTCTCAGACTCCTTATTATAAACCCATAAAGAATTCTCCCTTTATCTCCAATAAAGCTGGCTAAAATTCAGAAGTTCATGAAATTAATATCTTTTGTACAAATTAGAAGTGTTCTGGTAATGGGCATATTTTCTGGCTATTATTTTTAAATGTCTTACAATTTATGTTTTGTGCATCATTCATTTCAGGGAGATCATTGTTGAATGTTAAGAATTTTTAAAATTATTTTAATTTGGGGAAATGGCATGTACAATAAGAAATCTTAACTATTTTTCACCATATTTGTGTGCTGGTAACTACACACACATTGCTGGGCATTCATTCACCATCCACCTCCAGAGCTGCTTCACTGAGAAGCTGAAACTCTAACCCAGTAAAGTGAAACTCCACATTCCATTCTCCCCAAGACTTCCACAATCATCACGTGCTTCCTGTCTATAGACACTTACTGTAGGTACCACATTTTAATGGAATCGTAGTTTTTATCATTTCTAACTAGATTACTTTGATGGATTCAAGACTCACTCATCTTCAAGGCAATAAAACCAAGAAGCAAAATAAATAAATATGAACAAATAAATAACTTTCCAGGGATACCTTGGTTTTTGCTTCCTACTTTGGTTTTCTTTGAAATTCCTTTATACTGGTGTGCTGGAGTTTCTTCTAACAGCTGAAAGTGTATTCTGAGCATAACTTTCTGTTAGTGGATACCACATTAGTAATTTGATAAAGCCATAACGGGGAACACATCACATACATTTGCAAATGCTGAAAGATCAGCTCATTCATCCATCACAGACCTTGTCACACGTACATGAGCCAGTCACAATAACACATCACCAATAAATAGATCAGTGCAACTGGGTATTTTATTTTTCCTGCTTTTTGAGGTATGAAAAAATAAAAACATTGTATATATTTATAGGGTTCAACTTGATATATAGGTATACATATACTTTATATAAATATAAATATAAATAGACACACACAATTACTGAGATAATGACCACAGGTCAGATAATTAACATATCTAATAGCACAAGCAGGTACCATATTGTTTTCTTTCTATGTGTTCATGACAGCACACAGCTCATTCTTTGGGAGCCATTGGATATCAATCAACCACACAGATGTCACTGAGTTTCTTCTTCTGGGATTGTCTGATGTTCCAAGGATTTAAACCCTACATGGTGTCCTGTTCCTCATGGCTTATCTGGCGGCCCTGTTTGGAAATGGACTCATCATTATCCTTACCACTTGAGAGCCTCAGCTTCACACACTCATGTACTTTTTCCTGAAAAACCTGTCATTCATAGATCTCTGCTACATTTCTGTCACGGTACCTAAATTTGTTCTTAACTCTCTGATGAAAAGGAACAAAATATCACCCTTTTTGCATCTGGGTTGTGAGAGACAGGGGCAGAGACACAGGAGAGCAGAAGTGGACAACTGCTTAAACAAGCTCTGGGAAGATGGTGGCTTGAACAGAGCAGCAGAATTTTCCTCCCAACATTATATTTTTCCACGAAAACACAGCAAATGCAACTGTTCCTAAAAGAGAGACCAGAACACACAGGAAAGCTCACACCTTGCAGACACACCTGACTGGACTCGACAGCTGGTGAGGCGGTCATAAAGAGCCCAGCTGACATACATGACAACTACCAACAACCAATTCTATAGTCATGAGAAGACAGAAGAATATGATACAGACAAAGCTTCAGACAAACACCACCCCTGAGAGACAATCTTAAGGAATGGACATGCACAGTATTCCTGAAAAAGAATTCAGAATAAAAGTCATAGCCATGCTGATGAATCTACAGAAAAATGTGCAAGAGCTGAGGGAGGAATTGAGGAAAGAGAAAGCAGAAATAAGACAAGCCATCGACGGACTTAACAGCAGACTGGACGAGGTTCAAGACACTTTCAAAGAAATACAAAACAGGGAACAGGAATACAAAGAAGCTGAGGCAGAGAGAGATAAAAGGATCTCTAATAATGAAAGAATATTAAGAGAACTGTGTGACCAATCCAAACGGAGCAATATTCGCATTGTAGGAGTACCAGAGGAAGAAGAGAGAGAAAAAGGGATAGAAAGTGTCTTTGAAGAAATAATTGCTGAAAACTTTCCCACGCTGGGGAAGGAAAGAGTCTCGCAGTCCACGGAAGCCCACAGATCGCCCAACACAAGGGACCCAAGGAAGACAACACCAAGACACATAATAATTAAGATGGCAAAGATCAAAGATAAAGACAGAGTATTAAAGGCAGCTAGAGAGAGAAAAAAGATCACCTACAAAGGAAAACCCATCAGACTGTCATCAGACTTCTCAACAGAAACCTTACAGGCCAGAAGAGAATGGCATGATA
>JAQQAC010000380.1:0-10148 GCA_029783875.1 Phataginus tricuspis
AAAAAAAAACAGGAGTTGCCGTACTTGTATCATACAAAATAGACTTAAAAACAAAGAAAGTCACAAGAGACAAAGAAGGACATTACATATGATAAAGGGTCAATCCAACAAGAAGATATAACCATTACAAACATCTATGCACCTACCACAGGAGCACCTACATATATGAAACAAATACTAACAGAATTAAAAGGAGAAATAGAATACAATGCGAATATTCATTCTAGGAGACTTCAACACTCCACTCACTCCAAAGGACAGATTAACCAGACAGAAAATAGGTAAGGAGACAGAGGCACTGAACAACACAATAGAACAGATGGACCTGATAGACATCTACAGAACTCTACACACAAAAGCAGCAGAATACACATTCCTCTCAAGTGCACATGGAACATTTTCAAGAATAGATCATATCCTAGGGCACAAAAAGAGCCTCGGTAAATTAAAAAAGATTGAAATTGTACTAACCAGTTTCTCAGACCACAAAGGTATTAAACTAGAAATAAATTACACAACGAAAATGAAAAATCCCACAAACACATGGAGGCTTCACAACAAGTTCCTCAATAACCAATGAATCAATGAACAAATAAAAACAGAGATGAAGCAATATATGGAGACAAATGACAAAAATAATTCAACACCACAAAATCTGTGGGATGAAGCGAAGGCTGTTCTAAGAGGAAAGTATATAGCAGTACAGGCTTACCTCAGGAAAGAAGAACAATCCCACATGAGCAGTCTAAACTCACAATTAACGAAACTAGAAAAAGAAGATCAAATGAGGCCCAAAGTCAGTAGAAGGAGGGACATAATAAAGATTAGAGCATAAATAAATAAAATCGAGAAGAATAAAACAAGAAAAAAATCAATGAAAGGAAGAGTGGGTTCTTTGAGAAAATAAACAAAATAGATAAACACCTAGCCAGACTTATCAAGAAAAAAAGAGAGTCTACTCACATAAACAGGAACAGAAATGAGAAAGGAAAAATCACTACGGATACAACAGAAATACAAAGAATTATTAGAGAATACTATGAAAAATTATACAGTAACAAACTGGATAACCTAGAAGAAATGGACAGCTTTCTAGAAAAATAAAACCTTCCAAGGCTGACCCAGGAAGAAACAGAAAATCTGAACAGACCAATAACCAGCAATGAAATTGAACTGGTAATCAAAAACCTACCTAAGAACAAATCTCCTCACTGAATTTTACCAAACATTTAGTGAAGACCTAATATCCATCCTCCTTAAAGTTTTCCAAAGATTAGAAGAAGAGGGAATACTTCCAAACTCATTCTATGAGGCCAGTATCACTCTAATACCAAAACCGGGCAAGACACCACAAAAAAAAAATTACAGACCAATATCCCTGAAGAACATAGATGGAAAAATACTCAACAAAATGTTAGCAAACTAAATTCAAAAATACATCAAGATCATCCATCATGATCAAGTGGGAGGTATTCCAGGGATGCAAGGGTGGTACAACATTCGAAAATACATCAATACCATCCACCCCATCAAGAAAAAGAACGACAAAAACCACATCATCATCTCCATAGATGCTAAAAAAGCATTTGACAAAATTCAACATCGATTCATGATAAAAACTCTCAACAAAATGGGTATAGAGGGCAAGTACCTCAACATAATAAAGGCCATATATGACAAACCCACAGCCAACATTGTACTTAACAGCGAGAAGCTGAAAGCTTTTCCTTTAAGATCAGGAAAAAGACAAGGATGCTCACTCTCCCCACTTCTATTCAACATAGTACTGGAGGTCCTAGCCATGGCAGTCAGACAAAACAAAGACATAAAAGGCATCCAGATTGGTAAGGAAGAAGTTAAACTGTCCCTGTTTGCAGATTACATGATATTGTACATAAAAAACCCTAAAGAATCCACTCCAAAACTACTAGATCTAGTATCAGAATTCAGCAAAGTTGCGGAATACAAAATTAATACACAGAAATCTGTGGCATTACTATACACTAACAATGAAGTAGCAGAGAGAGAAATCAGGGAAACAATTCCATTCACAGTTGCATCAAAAAGAATAAAATACCTAGGAATAAACCTAACCAAGGAAGTGAAAGACCTATACTCTGAAAACTACAAGACACTCATGAGAGAAATTAAAGAGGATACCAATAAATGGAAGCACATCCCATGCTCATGGATAGGAAGAATTAATATTGTCAAAATGGCCATCCTGCCTAAAGCAATCTACAGACTCAATGCAATTCCTATCAAAATACCAACAGCATTCTTCAACGAAAATCGTTCTAAAATTCATATGGAACCATAAAAGACCCCGAATAGCCAAAGCAATCCTGAGAAGGAAGAATAAAACAGGGGGAATTACACTCCCTGACTTCAAGCTCTACTGCAAAGCTACAGTAATCAAGACAATTTGGTATTGGGACGAGAACAGACCCATAGACCAATGGAAAAGACTAGAAAGCCCTGATATAAACCCCATCATATATGGTCAATTAACATATGATAAAGGAGCCATGGACATACAAGGGGGAATGACAGCCTCTTCCACAGTTGGTGTTGGCAAAACTGAACAGCTATGTGCAAGAGAATGAAACTGGATTCTTGTCTAACCCCATACACAAAGTATACTAGAAATGGATCAAGGACCTGAATGTAAGTCATGAAACCATAAAACTCTTAGAAGACAACATAGGTTAAATCTCCTGAATATGAGCAACTTCTCCTGAACGCATCTCCTTGAGCAAGGGAAACAAAAGCAAAAATGAACTCATGGGACTACATCAAACTAAAAAGTTTCTGTACATGAAAGGACACCATCAACAGAACAAAAAGGCATCCTACAGTATGGGTGACTACATTTGTACATAACATATCCGAAAAGGCGTTAACATCCAAAATATATAAAGAACTTACATGCCTCAACACCCAGAAAGCAAATAACCCGATTAAAAAATGGGCAGAGAATATAAAGAGACAGTTCTCCAAAGAAGAAATTCAGATGGCCAATAGACACATGAAAAGATGCTCCACATCACTAATCATCAGGGAAATGGAAATTAAAAGCACAGTGAGGTATCACCTCACACTAATAAGTATGGCCAGCATCCAAAAGACTAAGAACAACAAATGCAGAGAAAGGGGAAACCTTGTACACTGCTGGTGGGAATGTAAGCTGGTTCAACTATTCTGGAAAGCAGTATGGAGGTTCTTCAAAAAACTCAAAATAGAAATACCATTTGACCCGGGAATCCCACTCCTTGGAATTTACCCAAAGAATACAACTTCTCAGATTCAGAAAGACATATGCACCCCTATGTTTATTGCAGCACTTTTTACAATAGCCAAGATATGGAAGCAGCCTAAGTGTCCATCAGTAGATGAATGGATAAAGAAGAAGTGGTATATATACATAATGGAATACTATTTAGCCATATCCTACCATTTGCAACAACATGGATGGAGCTGGAGAGTATTATGCTCAGTGAAATATGCCAGGCAGAGAAAGACAAGTGCCAAATGATTTCCCTCATTTGTGGAGTATAACAACGAAGCAAAACGAAAGGAACAAAATAGCAGCGGACTCAGAGACTCCAAGAAGGAACTAGTGGTTACCAAAGGGAAAGGGTGTGGGAGGATGGGTGGGGAGTGTGGGAGAAGGGGATTGAGGGGTATTGTTTCGTTCACATGGTGTGGGTGATCAAAGGGAAAACAGTGTAGCACAGAGAAGGCAAATAGTGAATCTGTGGCATCTTACTACACCGATGGACAGTGACTGCATTGGGGTATGGGTGGGGACTTGATAATATGGGTAAATGTAGTAACCACATTGTTTTTTCACGTGAAACCTTTATAAGAGTGTATATTAATAATACCTTATTAAAAAATTAAACTAATCTGATTATTTAGTCCACAGTTTCCCTGTATTTCAATAGTATATATGTAGTGTTTTTGTTAGTATTTCAACTATTACTAACATTACTGACTAGAATAACTTTATTTTAATCCTCTCCAAATGATCAAAAATACTGTATTCTGTAGAACTCACCTTTTTCCCATTTACCCCTGGAATTCCAGGTGCTCCAACAGAACCCTAAGGAGACACATGATTACATGAAGGTGGTATCATAATCATAAAATATTTCATTTCTAAATTTGTATTGCATTAATTACGTCAGCGATAAGTTTACCTTGCTAAGCCATGATGGGGATGATGTGTTTTCAAATCTTATCCACTGTGTTCAAATGTACAATAATGTAAGCAGATTCATCAAGCTTTCCCAGAAATTCTGCAGTTAAATGTAACCACGTTCCTAAATATCCACTTAATCATAATATCATTGTGAAGCAATTCACCTTATAATTTGAGATCTATAGCTATCAGAGGGCAACATGGCTCTAAACTGAAGTGTTTTAAGAAATAAATAGGCTTACCTCCATCTGGAAAAAAAAACAGTAGTAGGAGGAACTCTTGAACTTCATGAGTTTAAATATCATACAACAAAAGGTAACTAAAATGACAACCACTTTTTCCACAAGTCAAATACGGGAACCATGATGTAAACTCAAATTTGTTATATTTGAAGGACTTTTTCCTGGGTTTTCAGGGAGTACATTTAAGCCATGTGAGTGTGAATGTCTTTCAAAGCATACTGCATATAGCTGCTACGAACGTTAAACACCGACTAGAACACAACTGTGCATAAATAATAAGTGCGTGTGTGTGTGTGTGTGTGTGTGTGCGTGTGCGTGTGTGTGTCCGTATGTGCGTGCGCATGCACTTGGACAAGAGCGCACATGCGTGCTGGGGTGATTATGAATGGTTGAACATAGGTAGGGTCAATGGAGAATAAAAAATTAATTATTACCTGAGAAAATCTATGACATTCAACAGGATATAGAAACATTAACAAATGTTTTCAAATAGTATGTCATTTCCCTCCACACACCTCCCCTTTGGGCTCTGGAGAAACCATTTTTAAATGAAATATGCTTATTCTTTGTCTAGCACTAGAAAACAGACTTTTCTTGGATGTATGCTTTTAAATTTCTTTAATAATAATGGGAAACTTTTAAAAAAAGAGTAACTATACACTTAAAACTTCTCTACAAAAATTTAGTGTATCAGAAATATAGTCACTATATGCAACACAATTTGAGACAGCAAGTCCTTCAGTGCTCTCGGTAATTATATGGGGCAGGTCATTAAATGACTTCCCGAAGCCTGAGGCAGTAATTTTATCCTGGTGGCATGTGGATTAGGGTAGCTTTACAATTTCACACTATGCTTAATAGAGACATTATTGCGAAGGACAAAGTGTTCCTATACACAAGTTGTCTCACAACTCATTGGCTTTTAGTTGGCTTGTAGGATTATATTTCAACAGATGCCACATGCCCAGCGCTTGGGGGATAAAAAGTCTATCTTTGATGGATTCCAAAGATAAAGAATAATCACTTTTCCACCTGTTGTAATACAATTGTTTTCTTTAGTTTTCTGCAGGTTAAATAATCTTCTTTTCCCCCTTGTGGGGTGGGAGGTGGAACACGGAATGGGAACTTAGTGATATTTTGTTGGCTAGCAGCCATTTACCTGTTATTGATATATTTACTACTGTAGCATTGCTGTAATGTTAGAAGTGCTAGACCCTTTCCATCAGAATGTAATGATGAGTTCTGATGACTGTGGATGATGTTGAAATGACTAGCAGGAAGTCACTTTTCAGATTACCTCCACAAAGGAGGGCGTCAGTGGGTCACTTGAATGAGGCAACAAGCACATCTTTTGTTCTGGTCAGTTCTGTGGTTGTTTGGTGACCATATGTTTGACAAGGCCATGCATTTAGCTGCAATGTAGTACGACCCGTCACATTCTAAGTTCTGTCACAATGTTCTGCCAGAGTTTGAATTAAAAATTCAATAACCTGCACGTTTGGCAGACAGCTTGAAAAGAGTCTGCTCTGGATTTACTGGATTTTCTGTAATGGAGCCGATTAGAAATGTAATGGTTCACAATACATGATGGTATTTTTAGAAAGCAGAATGCACAAACCAGACTCCTTACAGTAGCTAATTCCATTCACATCTCATGCTAGCCATTAGGCAATGGGAGTATAATTACTCCCACAGTATTGTTTATACGCTACCTTTTGTCCTGGAGGCCCCAGAGGACCCTAAAAAAAAGAAAAACAATTCAATTAACACAATACCATAACCATTTAAATGACCAGTTAAAACTGTCCTATTCTGTGGGGTTCTCTTTGCTATACTGAAATAGGCTGATGTTTTGTGCATCAGGAAAAATGAAGATCTGTGATTGGAAATACATAATAGGTCTTTTCTTCTTTCTTGTTCTCTGTTGACAAATATTAAGCATATGCAGTTGGATTCTGATTTCTCCTTAAAAAAAAAAGAATCTTTGCCATTTCAGCACATCTGTTTCTTCAAATACCTACAAAGCTATCCCATCAATCTCATTTAGAGGGCCTGAGATGCTGTTGTGAGCAGCAGTTAAAAAGCAATACAGTTCCCCAGCAAACTGACACATCACATGACTTCTACATGGTCAAAACCTCAGTAAGCAGATTTGCAAAGGCATTAATTAAACAGCAGTACAAAAAACATGTTTTGTTCTATTCTTGCACTTATGAAATGTGGCCAATTGACCTGCATGAAAACTTGTTTACAAATTATGGGATGCCAAGGTCAGTGAGGCACCTAGTGTGTGCCAGAAAGCAGAACAAAAGGATGCTGTCAGCTGTTGCATAAACTGTAATACTGGCAGCGGGGGCTGAGGGGGAAATGTAATATTTAGGAAGATGAATGGGAATATTTACTATAAAATAGAAATGTGGCAGTTCTGAGATTAAGCATTTTTCAACCATAAAGTCAGTGTTGGGATTCTGTTGGCCTTATCTAGAACTAGGCACAGCTTTGGGACAGTGGGAAAGGACACAAAGAGATAACACCATCATTCTTACTATTCATGTCTATTTTTAAATGAAAATATTAAGCACTTTTTTCCAATTTCTTTCAAAGAATTTTAACAAAGTATACTGTATCATTTCATTTGAAAAGCTTTTAAGCCCATTACACTTATAGCTAGCTTATTTTCAATGTGCGACACTTTGCTTAATCAACATTTTATATTCATACTCTGTAACTGTAAATAAAGCACTACAGTGGTCATTAGAGGAACAATTGGTCATTCATGATTTTTTAAATTAAAAATACACAATGTTTGGGAACTTTCAGAGAATCTGTTCCTCAGAAATCATTTTGTAATCCTCACAGGAAGACTAACAATTTCCTCATATAATCAGCTTTAGGTTACTGCAAGTGCACTGTGCAGTATCACCTTCCTATATTACTTTGTTGATTTACTCAGACAACCAACTTCTTAATTTACTTGTTATCTGCCATCTCTGTGTGATCACACATTGTCCCTACCCATCTTGCTCCTATTTAAAATTCTGTTTTAGATTTTGCAGAGCAAATAGAGGCTCTCAGGTGTAAACTCCCTCAATATCATGTCTCTCACCAATTTAAACCCATGTGAACCTCGTCCAATATCAGAGGAAGGAGAGGCAGTCTTCTCTACAGGGTGAATACATCCAGTAGACTCTGGAATCCATCCCTGCCTCTGTCCTCAGGGACCTCGTTTCATCAATTTTCCCTGCATCTGTATCAGATGCCCGTTTTCCACTAGTTTCTTCCCCTTAACACATAAACATGTTTAATCATTTCCTCACTTGGGTAAATTGTTTTTTGGGGGGAATGTTAATGCTAAGTAAAGGCAGAATTTGGAAGCTGTGTGATAGGAGACCTGAGTGTGAAGAAAAGATGGGTTTTACAACCTCTGTGACTCTACTTTTCCAAACTTTTCACTTCTTAAAATGTTGATGTTAGAAAGGAAATCATATAACAAAAAAGCACATTAATTCAGTGTTTAGACTGAGAATGCATATACATTCAATCCAAAAAGGTTTGTTTCCCATTATAAGCCTAAACTTGCCACTTGGAAAAACACTGTTCACTAAAACTGGATAGCTCATTACACTGATGTATATAATTCTAGAAGGTAATACTCCATATAAAAATAAGAATGAATTTAAGTCAACTATTTTAACTACAGACTAACATATCTGATATTTCTAACTTGGTCCTTGTGCATGATCACATTAAATCAGAGAGTTAGAAAGATTACTTCTAACTCTGAAATTTATAAAATTACATTATATATAATGAAAGTCAAGGGATAACTATAAAGAAAATATAGTACTTTTCTTCATTGTTGGGAAACTGTTTTTTCTTTTTTGCTAAACTCCAAAAATTTAAGATGTAACATGAATCTGAATTGTGAATACATGTCTTGTTGATCATTCATAACTATGCTGCCAACGATATATTCTCAGCTGCCAAAAATATGCATATATTCCTTTGATCTCACTGGCAGGAAAAATGGTAGCAAGCCAAGGATAATGTCATCCATTACTAGGAGGGGACTGAGAATAAAGCAGTTGACTATAAAGTACAGATACACATTCAAGGAAGTACAGACACATACACATACCCCACACACACACAATGGTTACTTTACTAATCAAGATTTTGCTTGTATGTTTCACGTATCCTTCGATTAATTATCCTATTACATATCTGTGACATTGCGGCCATTAAATTTCAGCTTACAAATGAAGGCTTCACCATTCAGAACTTAGTTTGGAACTTAAGGTATATTGCTACCGGTTAATTAAGATGTCTACATTTGACTAGTCTTGTGGTTTCTAATGCAAATGTAAATTTATAAAGTAATGGGGAAATGCCATAGAACCATTCAATAACTTACCTAATTTTTCTTAAGCTTATTTATATTTTCAGCTTGCTCAAGTCATGAAAAACGACTTGGATAAAGAATGTCAAAAGTTCACTATTCGCTAGTCAAACCAGGGCTTCTTATTATTACTAAAATTAAAGTTAATTGTTCTAATGTTCCAAGATTTCTAAAGTAATTCTGTTATTGTTATCCACATGACTTAAAAAGTTAGGAACAAATAGTTTTCCAAACCAAAGAGTCAGTCTTTTCAGTCCATTTTTATTAACAAATTGTTCCTTTCTTAGACATTTTCTTGGCAGGCATCTTTATATTTGCATATATTTTGTATACCACCAATTAAGATGGGAAAGACTTGGTTTCTTTTATATTTCAAATTCTTTCTATATGTCTCAAGATTAAAAGCTGTATAACATTTAGAACCTTAACATATTAAGCTGTGTTTCTTTTAAGTTTAACTCCAGAAGTGTTAACTATAATTTGAACCTTAAAATACACTCGTTTCAATATGGGTTCTGGGTGATATAAAAATGTATGATAAATTGAAGGATCTTGCAAAATAGACATAACTTTATTCAAAAGATAAAAACCAAATGAGCCATAGAAAAATCCTAAGTGTGGAGTAACAACATCACTTATCTGTGGATAAACTTCTACACCAAATTTTTCATGATGCTTTGGAAAAGACCATGGAGAACTATGCAAAGTTAAAACTTATAGACAAGTAAGAAATCACACAGTGCAATCACTTTTCCTTGCTGTTTACTGACTTCTGCTAGATTTCATTTCTAAAGATAATGTGAAATATTATATAGAATATGATGAGCAAGTAAGGTAAAGAAATACGATAGTCCGATTTGGTGACTGCCTGTACGAAGAAAGGCTTGCTGCTCTGGCCCGAGTGTGAGTGGTCCTCACCCCTCCTGCCCCAGGCCCACCACTCACTCAGACCAGGCCCCCTACCCCGGCCCTCCTCCCCAGGGGCAGCGCCACGCTCTTCTTCTAGCCTCTTCTCTCTCAGCTCATGGGAGAAATCTCCTCAGGGGCACTCTTCAGTCCGGTGTGAATTTTCTAAAAGACTAATGGATTCATATCTTTTCTCTACTGAAAAATCCTTCACTGCTCTCCACAGCTTCTGAGAAAAGGCCACGCTTTGTAATACTGTAGCTCAACACAGTTCCTGTTCTGTCCCTGACGGCTAACAGTAAAACCTTGACACCCCTGTACCTCTGGCCGGCTGTGTCTATGGCGGGCCTTTTCTCGTTGGTCCTCCCCCTCCAGTGATTGTGTCGCTCAGAGCTCA
>JAQQAC010000383.1:0-10468 GCA_029783875.1 Phataginus tricuspis
TGGCCAATGGAAAGTTTGTTGGGAAGTAGTTGATGCGGAGTATGACTTGTTTCTAGGAAAACACAGAGAGAAGTTAAAAAAAGATAGCTGTTTGTGTGGGATGTAGAAAGAGAGGGGAGTGGAGGGTGGGAGTTTGACTTTAAGGCCTACTGGGGAAAGTGTTGTCTTGCCAGTGGGTTTCAGCCCCCGGCAAATTCGCTATGGATTCATTGTGATCAAAGAAATGACAGTAAAACGTTTCTTTGGGGTGAAAGGCTTTATTACCCGGCTTGTTCTCCCAGCGGCAGGTCAAGCACTAGCATCTCTCCTCCGCCCAGAGCACTGGGCTGAGCTTTCTATATAGCACAATAATAGTTTATTGCCTAAAGGTGTGGAAGCGGTAGCCTAGCAACAGTCCAGTTACATCATCAGGTGGTTTAAGCTCAGTGAGGATCCTGGCCATAGGAACCCCAATTTACCCACTGTGTTCTAACAGGTTATGCTAGATGTGAGGATAGAGCTGGACAAACTTTAGGTGGAGACGGGGAACCAGGAAGAATTAACCTTTCAGAGGTTGCTGTGGTCTTTAGAAGAGTATGTCCAACAGGAGAGCAGAATAGAGGGCAGGGAGACCATCATTTATATCTGAAGTGCTGAAGGTGTCAAGAAACACTCCCACACTCCTGGGCCTATAGGAGAATGTGGACCAAAGCCTGAGACACCCACGAACAGATTTTTCTGAGTGAACATTTGTGGACAAGGATAAGGTTGAACTGTTCCTGGTAATGTGCTTAACACTTTGAATCATAGATTATGAGGCTGATTAGCTGGATGGAGCTCTCTTACTGTTGAAGCTAAGTGACTTGCTTACAGGCCAAGAGCTGGGTGTAGAACACAGATGTCCCAACATGGTGCTACATTTGGAAGTGTTTCATAGAGATGTTTTAAATCAGTGTATTTGCTTTAGGGATAAGGCACGGTTATAGACCCCACTTGTAAGTTATATAGTTGTTAATCATTCTCTGCTTCTTCAGGTCATAGTACCCTTAACAGAGCTCAGTTAGCATTTCTTTTATCTATCTATCTATTTATTTATTTATTTTATTCAGGTATTATTGATATACACTCTTATGAAGGTTTCACATGAAATGTAGTTACTATATTCATCCCTGTTATCATGTCCACCCCAGGCCCTATTGGAGTCTGAATTTCTTCTTTGGAGAACTGTCTCTTCATATCCTCTGCCCATTTTTTAATTGGGTTATTTGCTTTTTGGGTGTTAAGGTGTGTAAGTTCTTTATATATTTTGGATGTTAACCCCTTGTCAGATATGTCATTTACAAATATATTCTCCCATACTGTAGGATGCCTTTTTGTTCTGTTGATGGTATCGTTTGCTGTACAGAAGCTTTTAAGTTTGATGTAGTCCCATGTGTTCATTTTTGCTTTTGTTTCCCTTGCTCGAGTAGATGCATTCAGAAAAAGTTGCTCATGTTTATATTCAGGAGATTTTTGCCTATGTTATCTTCTAAGAGTTTTATGGTTTCATGACTTACATTCAGGTCTTTGATCCATTTCAAGTTTACTTTTGTGTATGGGGATAAACAATAATCCAGTTTCATTCTCTTACATGTAGCTGTCCAGTTTTGCCAACACCAGCTGTTGAAGAGGCTGTCATTTCCCCATTGTATGTCCATGGCTCCTTTATCATATATTAATTGACTATATATACTTGGGTTTTTATCTGGGCTCTCTAGTCTGTTCCATTGGTCTGTGGGTCTGTTCTTGTACCAGTACCAAATTGTCTTGATTACTGTGGCTTTGTAGTAGAGCTTGAAGTTGAGAAGTGTAATCCCCCCAGCTTTATTCTTCTTTCTCAGGATTGCTTTGGCTATTTGGGGTCTTTTGTGGTTCCATATGAATTTTAGAATTATTTTCTCTAGTTCATTGAAGAATGCTGTTGGTATTTCAATAGGGATTGCATTGAAACTGTAGATTGCTTTAGGCAGGATGGCCATTTTGACAATATTAATTCTTTCTATCCATGATCATGGGATGTGTTTCCATTTATTGGTATCTTCTTTAATTTCTCTCATAAGTGTCTTGTAGTTTTCAGCGTATAGGTCTTTCACTTCCTTCATTAGGTTTATTCCTAGGTATTTTATTCTTTTTGATGCAATTGTGAATGGAATTGTTTTCCTGATTTCTCTTTCTGTTAGTTCATTATTAGTGTGCAGGAGTGCAACAGATTTCTGTGTATTAATTTTGTATCCTCCAACATTGCTGAATTCATATATTAAATCTAGTAGTCTTGGAGTGGATTCTTTAGGGTTTTTTATGTACAATATCATGTCATCTGCAAACAGTGACAGTTTAACTTCTTCTTTACCAATCTGGATGCCTTGTATTTCTTTGTGTTGTCAGATTGCCATGGCGAGGACCCCCAGAACTATGTTGAATAAAAGTGGAGAGAGTGGGCATTCTTGTGTTGTTCCTGATCTTAAAAGAAAGGCTTTCAGCTTCTTGCTGTTAAGTATGATGTTGGCTGTGGGTTTGTCATGCATGGCCTTTATTATGTTGAGGTACTTGCCCTCTATATCCATTTTGTTCAGAGTTTTTATCATGAATGGATGTTGAATTTTGTTGAATGCTTTTTTGGCATCTATGGAGATGATAATGTGGTTTTTGTCCTTCTTTTTATTGATGTGGTGGATGATGTTGATGGATTTTCTAATATTGTACCATCCTTGCATCCTTGGGATAAATCCTACTTGATCATGATGGATGATCTTTTTGATGTATTTTAAAATTCGGTTTGCTAATGTTTTGTTGAGTATTTTTGCATCTATGTTCATCAGGTATATTGATCTGTTATTTTCTTTTTTTGTGGTGTCTTTGCCTGGTGTTGGTATTAGAGTGATGTTGGCCTTATAGAATGAGTTTGGAAGTATTTCCTCCTCTTCTACTTTTTGGAAAGCTTTAAGGAGGATGGGTATTAGATCTTCACTAAATGTTTGATAAAATTCAGTGGTGAAGCCATCTTGTCCAGCGATTTTGTTCTTAGGTAGGTTTTTGATTACCAGTTCAATTTTGTTGCTAGTAATTGGTCTGTTCATATTTTCTGTTTCTTTCTGGGTCAGGTTGTATTTCTTTCTGGAAGGTTGTCTTTTTCTAGAACGTTGTCCATTTCTTCTAGGTTATCCAGTTGGTTAGCATAAAATTTTTCATAGTATTCTGTAATAATTCTTTGTATTTCTGTGTTTTTCATAGTGATTTTTCCTTTCTCGTTTCTGATTCTGTTTATATGTGTAGACTCTCTTTTTTTCTTGATAAGTCTGGCTATGGGTTTATCTATTTTGTTTATTTTCTTGAAGAACCAGCTCCTGCTTTCATTGATTCTTTCTATTGTTTCATTCTTCTCAATTTTATGTATTTATGCTCTGATCTTCATTATGTCCCTCCTTCTACTGACTTTGGGCCTCATTTGTTCTTCCTTTTCTAGTTTCGTTAATTGTGAGTTTAGACTGTTCATATGGGATTGTTCTTCTTTCCTGAGGTAGGCCTGTATTGCAATATACTTCTCTCTTAGCACCACCTTCACTGCATCCCACAGATTTTGTGTTGTTGAATTATTCTTGTCATTTGCCTCCATATATTGCTTGATCTCTGTTTTTATTTGGTCATTGATCCATTGGTTATTTAGGAGCATGTTGTTAAGCCTCCTTGTGTTTGTAGGCTTTTTCATTTTCTTTGTGTAATTTATTTCTAGTTTCATACCTTTGTGGTCTGAGAAGCTGGTTGGTACAATTGCAATCTTTTTTAAATTACTGAGGCTCTTTTTGTGGCTTAGTGTATGATCTATTCTTGAAAATGTTCCATGTGCTTGTGAGAAGAATGTGTATCCTGCTGATTTTGGGTGTAGAGTTCTGTAGATGTCTGTTAGGTCCATCTGTTCTAAAGTGTTGTTCAATGCCTCTGTTTCCTTACTTATATTCTGTCTGGTTGTTCTGTCCTTTGGAGTGAGTGGAGTGTTGAATCTCCTAGAATGAATGCGTTGCGTTCCATTTCCCCTTTTAATTCTGTTAGTATTTGTTTCACATATGTCGGTGCTCCTGTGTTGGGTGCATAGATATTTATAATGGTTATATCCTCTTTTTGGATTGACCCCTTTATCATTATGTAATGTCCGTCTTTGTCTCTTGTGACTTTCTTTGTTTTAAAGTCTATTTTGTCTGATATAAGTACTGCAACACCTACTTTTTTCTCCCTATTAGTTGCATGAAATATCTTTTCCATCCCTTCGCTTTTAGTCTGTGTATGTCTTTGAGTTTGAAGTGAGTCTCTTGAAGGCAGCATATACTTGTGTCTTGTTTTTTTATCCATTCAGTGACTCTATGTCTTTTGATTGGTGCATTCAGACCATTTACATTTAGGTGATTATCAATAGGTATGTACTTATTGCCATTGCAGGCTTTAGATTCGTGGTTACCAAAGGTTCAAGGGTAACTTCCTTACTATCTAAGAGTCTAACTTAACTCAGTATGCTATTACAAACACAATCTAAAGGTTATTTTTTCCCCCTCCTTTTTTTCCTCCTCCATTCTTTATATATTAGGTATCATATTCTTTACTCTTTGTCTATCCCTTTTTATTACCTCTGGTGACAGCTATTTAACCTTAGGAACACTTCCGTCTATAGCAGTCCCCCCAAAATACACTGTAGAGATGGTTTGTGGAAGTTAAATTCTCTCAGCTTTTGCTTATCTGGAAATTGTTTAATCCTTCCTTCAAATTTAAATGATAATCTTGCCGGATAAAGTATTCTTGGTTCGAGGCCCTTCTGCTTCATTGCATTAAATATATCATGCCACTCCCTTCTGGCCTGTTAGGCTTCTGTTGAGAAGTCTGATGATAGCCTAATGGGTTTTCCTTTGTATGTGATCTTATTTCTCTCTCTGGCTGCTTTTAATAGTCTGTCCTTATCCTTGATCTTTGCCATTTTAATTATTATATGTCTTGGTGTTGTCCTCCTTGGGTCCCTTGTGTTGGGAGATCCGTGCACCTCTCCATGGCCTGAGAGACTATCTCCTTCCCCAGATTGCAGAAGTTTTCAGCAATTACTTCCTCAAAGACACTTTCTATCCCTTTTTCTCTTTCTTCTTCTTATACCCCTATAATACGAATATTGTTCTGTTTGTATTGGTCACACAGTTCTCTCAGTATTCTTTCATTCCTAGAGATCCTTTTTCTCTCTGTGCCTCAGCTTCTTTGTATTCCTCTTCCCTAGTTTTTGTTTCATTTATTGTCTCCTCTACTGTATCTAATCTTCTTTTAATACCATCCATTGTGCTCTTCAACGATTGGATCTCTGTCCTAAATTCATTCCTGAGTTCTTGAATATTTTTCTGTACCTCCATGAGTATGTTTATGATTTTTATTTTGAAATCTCTTTCAGGAAGATTTATTAATTCACTCACACTCGGTCCTTTCTCTGGTGTTGAGATTTTGCTTTGAACCAGGTTCCTTTGATGTTTCATATTTGTATGTGGTGCCCTCTAATGCCCAGAAGCTCTACTCTCTGGAGCTGCTCAGCCCCTGGAGAGATGTTGGGGGTCGCAGGGGAGTGGTGCCGGTGCCTGGGGGAAGGAAAGAGCTGTTTTCTGTTTCCCGGCTGTTGTGCCTGTCTCCACTGCCAGAACCACTGGGCTGGACACACAAGTGTAAGTCTCTATGCTTTGTGTTTGTAGTTGCCGTAGGCAGGGCTTCCTCTGGCTGGCCTAACGCCAGGGCAGGGGCTGCCAGTTTGTGAGCCAGGTGCAGGCTAGCCAGGAGGAAGACACAGCAGGCTGTGTATCACAGTGGGGGGCCTTGGAGCTGCATAGCCAGCCAGGGGGATGGAGTGCCTGAAGATCGTGAAAATTCCCAACCTGCTGGGCAGAGTGCACCCGGACAATTTTGTCTACCTGTCCTTTCCTCTGAGCAGTAAGCTCTGTGCCATCCTTGTCCCTTTAGCAGCCCTCTCGCTATTAGGAAGTCCCTCAGACTGCCTGCCCAGATCAGCCGGATATGAATTCCTGTTTTCCACCTGCAGCTGGAATCTCCATCCCTCCAGGTATTCCACCTGTCTTAGCTTTCCAACCCCACTAATCCCCAGAGCACCAGGCAATGTAGGTTCATGCTCCCAGAGCAGATCTCCAGGGCTAGGTGTTCAGCAGTTTCAGGCCTCCACTCCCTCGCTGCTCTGTTTCTCTTTCTCCCACCAGTGAGCTGGAGTGGGGGAAGGGCTTGGGTCCCTCTGGGTCACAGCTTTGGTACGTTACCCTGTTCCGTGAGGTCTGCTCTTTTCTACAGGTGTATGCAGTCTGGCGCAGCCTTCTTTCTTGTTTCTCTTTTAGAATTAGTTGTATTAATTATATTTTCGTATTATATGTGGTTTTAGGAGGAGGTCTCTGTCTCACCTCTCTCGCCGCCATCTTAAATCCCTCTCCTCTCAGTTAGCCCTTCTAAGCCACAGTAGTTCTCCATCAGCAGAATGGAGCATTATCGAGATTTTGAGGAGAAAGTGTTTTGAAAACCTTGAAGTAGTATATGTCTATGATTTATGTTTCTTAATAAGCCTATTGGTCTTTTACTCTGTCCACAGGGCCCAATTGTCAGCCAAATGATCCTGATAAATAAATACTAACTCTTGAGGAACATGGGCCTAAAAGGAGACAGATGAGGCCTAAATGCGTTTGGTTTTCACTTTACAGGGTCAGGTGACAGGCTTGGGCGGAGTTGGCAAGAATGAGTGTGAGTCACGATTGGCAGAAATGTTAGAAGCATATGTGTTCTTTTCTTAACCTTCATGATTACTTCAGAATTTTAACTTGTTAATATGATTGACAGTTCTTTGAGACAGTGGTTAGAAGGGGACATGATCTCAGGTCAGATCTAGATTCAGACTTAAGTGGTGACCATAGACAGATTAATCTTAGTGAACCTTAGTTTTTTCATCTATGATTGTACTAACATCTACCTCTTAGGGTCATTGGGAAGATTGAGACAGTGTGGGATTTCATGTGTATTCTTTTATTGAGGGAATCTTACAATAATTATCTCCACAAAGCTTACCAATTATGCTCACATATTTGTGTATGTGCTTAAAATTTTTTTCCATAGCTATAATATTCCTTGAGAATTATGTGGGTACTCACAGGAACTGTATCTGGATTAAGGAATATATGCCACTTATGCTCTTGGACTCAGGGCTTCTAAAAAGGGGGTGAGGTGAGGGAGAGATCATCTATCCAAAATGTCTTTCTTGAAGCTATAGGAGATGGAGGAGGAAGTAATAATCCCACCATCATCAGATACTTCGTCATCTAGTTATATTTTCAAGTATATATGGTTACTTACTTAAAAAGACTTTATAAAAAAATACTACTTATAATTGGGTAACTTTGTCTTCTCCTTCATTAAGCTTTAGTTTATTCGAGTTAGTGACTGTGGTTTTAAGTAGACGACTCTGAAATAGTACCTTGTGTGTTTCACCCTCATTCATGAACTGAGAAGCCACTGTTTTCTGTTTTCTCCTATAGCATTTAACTATGCTGTGTAATCCAGCACTTAACTATAAGGTATTCTGTCTTATATTCACTTTCATTTACTAACTTTTTATCTCCCAGATTATAAACTTCTTAAAGAGAGAGGCCACACCTGTACTATGAGTCCTTTACCACTTTTGTCCACACAGTGCTGGAGAAAGTAGTCCTTAAATGTGTAGTCTGGGGTCAGACAGACATGAGTTTGAATCATTGCTCTGCCACTTACCAGCTGTATGACTTTGGGCAAATTACTTAACCTCTTTGAGCCTGCTTCTTCATCTGTAAAGTCGCAGTGGTGCCTTCTATACTGTAAGTGCTCAGTAGATGTTCAATACCGTTATTGTTATTCTTTAATTCCAACAGCTGCTTATTGAACACCTACCGCGTGTTAGGCATTGTACTGGGTCCTTGGCCCTGGGAACTGATGTGGGACGTGACAGACAAGATCCCTACCTTTATGGGCCAGTGGAGAAAATGAACATTAAGCAGATATGTAACTACAAATATGATAAGTACCAAGAACAAAAGTAACTGCAGGAGAACAGTTGGCACAGGTCCTTTTAGTCTGGGGCTTTAGGAAGGACTTACTGAGAAATCATTTAAACTGGAATATCCCAGGCAGAGAGAATAGCATGTTCAAAGGCCTGGGGCTGGGGAGAGCTGGTGTGCCCACAGATCTGGAAGAAGGCCAGTGCGGTGGTGGCAGAGGGCGCGGGTGTTAGCTCCCACACGCAGCGAGGGGGTGGCCAGCCTTTACAGTTCAGTCAGCTGGCAACTGGGGCATAACCCTTCCTCACTTTCTTTTCTTTGAAATCAGACTGAGATGTGAAAATCAAATGCTAACAGTTTTGAAATTTAGCTCATTCATTGGACATATTTAGAAATGAATTATCCCATTTTGACTTTTTCAAAAACTAAACCTATTCCTTTAAGTACCTAAGACTTTTTCTTTTCATGAAAATCTTTCCAAAGTATTTCTGCCTTCTTAGTCAACAGTAAGACCCTAGATCATTAAGATGAAGTTAAATTATGCTGTCACAAATCACATTATTTTAATGTGGTTTGGCATTAATGCCCTCAAGGGCAGTTGAGATATGTGAGGCTATTTTCTCCTACTTGGAACTGCCCAGATTTATATGTTCAGTGCCATTGTCTGATTGGGGAAGTTTACTTTTTTTCCTGCAGAAATGATGGTTCCCTTGCAACATCCTGTTCCTTCCTGCTACTGTCCCTGTCTGTAGATACATTATCCCTCAATTTTTATTTGCTTTTTCTGTAAGCTAAGAAAACTACTAATTTTGGGCAATTCTAACAAGTTTAGCAAACTGATTGAGAGTGATGCTCCGCAAGTTTCTTTTAGAGGCTAAATGGATAGAATTTTGCTGTGCGGATCTCGGCATCAGCAGGCTCCCTTGCGTCCTTCGGTGAGTATTCAGGTTGTAGAGGTTTCTTGATAATGAAAGTTGCTGTTGCCCTTTTCTTTTAACACTAGAGTATTGTGGGGCAGGAAGCTGTTTTTTTTTTTTAATGAAAAGCAGTGGAAAAGCAAACTGCATAGTTAAATCATTGATAGACATAGAATTTCAAAGTGTATAGGAACTGGAAATGTCGTCGTGCCGGCCGCCTCGCCGTGGCGAGGTCAGGCTGCACTGCTCAAGTCCATCACGCAGTTTGGCCGAGCTGGAAATAAGATGCAGGTTGACCGGGTATTAGCCCAGTGCTCTCCTCTGTATCCTCCTGCTTCACAGAAGACTCTGCATAATTGAATAGGTTTGAAAGCTTGTATAATAGTTTGTTTAGCTTTTTCATTTCTAAGAATAGTCTCCGTGAGAACTGGAGCACTTGTGATCTTATTTTTGGTTCATGTTTTATGATCCTAGCAGTGCCTTATTTAACAGAACCATATTCTGTCAAGATTTTCTTCCTGCCTGCAAGAGCAGAAGTCAGGTTGTGTTCCAGACGTCTCCTGCACATCCCAGTGTCCTACCCTCACTAGGGTTTGGAAGCCCCAATCTTAAATTCCCAGCCTTTAGGAGATCACCAGTGCTTTCCTTTGTATGTTATTTCATCTGATTCTTATTATTTCAGTGAGTGAAGGAGCATAATTCAGTTTTACTCCTGAGGAAATGAATTCCCAAGAGATTCTGGGATTTTTGTGCCTATTTTCCCAAGCAGTTAGTTACTGAACTAGGCTTTACCACCCTTTTGTAGTTTTATTTTCACTATGACAGGCTGTCATCTGTAGATTAGACATCTTAACTTGTTCAGCCTTAATTTTTAGACTCTGTTAGAAGGGTGTTTATAGAGCATAAGCTCTCTGAGCACAGACTGTGTGTTATCACTGCTGTTTCCACAGTGCCCCAAATGGGGCCCGGCACATGATAGGCACGCAGATATACAGTAGTTTCCCCTTATCTGCAGGGATATTTTCCAAGACCCCCCAGTGGATGCCTGAAACCACTGATAGTACCTAACTCTGTACATACTGGTTTTTTCCTGTACATACGTACCTACGGTAGTTTGCCTTATAAATTAGGCACAGTAAGAGACTAACAATAATAACCAATGGTAAAATAGAACAATTATAGCAATATACTGTAATAAAAGTTATTTGAATGTGGCCCCTCTCTCTCTGTCTCAAATGTTTTATTGTACTGTAGTGTATGTTGAAAGAATGAATATGTGTGAAGGACGCCATCATTGAATTCACTTCCTTGTTTACTTGCCAGGAAGGATGTTTCTGATAGCAGAGTGGTCAGGTCATCTGCAAGTGGCTTCTAAACTGGGGATGCCTTGTGAAACTGACCCATGCTCAGTGTGTCAGTGTGTTTTTGGTATTTTACTTGTAATCGGGTGTGTAACTAAAGATAGGCAGAAGTTTCTCAGTACCACTGTTTTTTTTT
>JAQQAC010000390.1:0-10165 GCA_029783875.1 Phataginus tricuspis
CGCCAGCACGTGGTCTCCCACCTGCCAGTGTGCCCGTCGGCTCCTGCTTCCCTGGACTTCGAGCTCCTAATTCAGAGCCTTGGTGAGTGTCCAGCTGTTGGAGTTAAAGGCTTGCACCAGCGCCTTAGCTGCAAGAGAGGCTGGTGTTTTCAATTTCTTTAGTAGAAGGTGGCTTCCCACGTCCCACCAGGACTCATTAGGTGGTGAAATTTCCCATTACAGAAAAAAAAGATGCTGGGCAGCAAAAGGCTGAGAAACGTCCAGTGTGGAATGGGGAGAAGAACATCTTAATACCAAGCAGTGATGTGTTTGTTTCCTCCTTTCTAGCCAATAGACGAGAGCAGTCAGATGAGCGACCTGCCAGTCAAAGTGACTCACACAGAAACTGGCAAGGTCCTTTTCGGACCAGAAGCACCCAAAGCGAGTCAGCTGGACGCCTGGCTGGAAATGAATCCCGGGTATGGCCTGAAATTCAAATTATTGGTGTTCTTTGGCTTTTTAGGTTTTTGTGGTCCTTGTAAGGTCTTGGAACTAAAACAACACGATCTTTGCTGCAGTGGTTAAAGTTAATACCTGCATCTGTCATTAGCACATACAACATGCTGGTTAAGTCATGTGTGTATATGTTATTTTATAATTTCAAAAACTAAGACCCCTCTTGTTCTCTGCTCCTTTCCTGTAGTTACGAAGTTGCCCCTAGATCTGACAGCGAAGAGAGTGATTCTGATTATGAGGAGGAGGTATGTGTGTCTCTCTGTTTGGAGTTTATTCGTTGGGAAGTTAATGAGGGGGAAGCACCTGTGTCCCTCTAGACCTCGTCCTCCGGTGTTGGCCATTGGGTGACAACAGGGCAGAGAGTTTGCCAAAGCTTTGACCCGTGCATGCTGCGTGGTACAGTGACCCCTGTGGGGGCTCTTGGCCAATGGGGAACCTTGGTGGATTCTAAATTTATTTGGAACCAAGCAAAGAGAAGCTGTATTAAATTGGAGATGGTGGAAAGATCTTTTGGGGAGACTTGAAGATGGATCACTTTGAGTAAGGCAATACCGAGTCTCCAGGTGGTTCACACTGAGGGTTAGCAGCCCACAACTTTCTGAAGTCCTGTAAGACCTTAGAGTTTGAAGTTATTTAAGTCTGGAAACTTAGATGCAAAGGGGCAACTTGGGCTTGGTTTAATGAGTGTATTACTGATCCTCTTGGTTTCTCTTTAAGTGTGATTCTTTTTCAATTCCTTAATATACTTGCTACCCAAACAGAAGCACATTTCTCAGACTCTTGGAAGGAATAATCAGTATATCCAGAATGTAGAACAGTGATCTTGGATACGTTTAATGGAAATTAAGACATAATAAAGGTATTTTTTTAGATCAACTACGAAATGCTTAATAATTACAAATGGAAGGATTAAAAGATTTTTATCTCCTTTATTGGAGCCTTGTTAATGGGTGGTCACTAAACACGTCTACCGGTGTAGAGGGATCTTGGTTCAAAGAGTGCCGTGGCACAGATGCCAGAGACCGGGTAAAGCAGCCTTACCAATAATCACCCACCGGGATTTTAAGACAATTGTTATTTTCCTCTCTTTTGTGGATCTGTGTTTTCTAAAATTAATCTACCATGAATGCTTAAGACTTTTGCAAGGAGGAAATATAATAAAAGTTATGTTTTTAAAAAAGCATGCCACTAAAAAGCAACTACTTTGGGGAGCATGCGATTTATTTTTTCACAAGGTACTTTTTCTGAGATATCTGAAGCTTACAAAATAAATTTAATAAATGTTTCTCATTTCCTTGGATGAATGGGCCCATAAATGATCCCTTGGAAGAATCTTCTCATTGAGTTAGAGAGCCAGGGAGGGACAAAGACGAGACATATAGGCTGCTTAAGCCGTGGTGCCAGCCTGAGACTGACACACATGGATAGCGCTAGGCAGCCTGGGACAGAGTGAACTCTGACCTAGGGTTCCCGAGGCCCTGGTACGGTGAGTCGCATTCCTTCCCAGTGCTTCATCCCACCTGGAGGTGAAGGATCTGTGTGGCTTTCCTTAGCTTACCCCTGGCAGCTCAGTGATCTGTTATCATAGGTTTGAGTTTTAAGCATTAATACCATGTCAGTTTGTATTTTTTCACTCAGAAGCTATGGGAAAACATTCTTCTTTTTAAATCTACTTTTAAAGGAAGTTCTACTGAATTATCTGAAAAGATTTAGCCTTTAACATCAGTGGTTAGCAGTGGACATAATGGATATTTAGCGAAGCTTTCAAACAGGCCAGCAGAATGTAGTACACAGTGCAGAGGTAGAAGGTAATGAATCTTTTGCCAAGTTATTGACAGTTTTAATCCAAATATTCTGAAATGTGTGATGTAAAGTAGCCACAGAAAGCAGTGTGAGAAAAAAAAGTCACAAGCTGCAGTCGCTCTACTGTGAATGCACGGGGGACCATCAAAGTCCCACTGGCATTATCAGAGAGAGCATTTTTTTGAGAAGGATAATCCTAAGATCTTTAAAGTCTGTCTTTGGAGAGAAGGATATAGAGTTTTGCTAAGTAAGTGAGAGCAGAGAAGGTCTACAGGAGTCTGAGAACCAAGCAGTAATATATATCCATCCTTCTGACATGACTTTTTTGCATATTTATTCTTGGTAGCATGGGTTGCAGGGGATCCTCAGAGGGTTCCTTTCGTTCTGTCACTCAGTGATCTAAACAGAAATGGAGTGGTGGGTTGCCTGGTGTAGGAAGGTGTTCCAGACCTACTTCCTCGCTTACTTGTATGTATTCCTTTTGTGAAGGTGAATACTATTTCTCTCTTTCCCGAAAATGCCAGTGCTTGGAGATCCCTCTGTTAAGTGAGTTCTGCCCTGTATCTTTGTTCCTGCCTTAGGATGAGGAAGAAGAGTCCAGTCGGCAAGACACTGAAGAGAAAATACTTCTGGATCCAAACAGTGAAGACGTTTCTGAGAAGGATGCTAAGCAGATCATTGAGTGTGTATCTACAGACGTTTCTTCTTTGCAAATGCATTTCACGAGGATTGAGATTCATCAATTAGCTTTCAGAAAATTTTGTTTAAGGAAGGAAGCTGACTTCATACCCACCCTCCCCTTGAAATGCGGCTGTCAAAGGTCACTTCTGAGCTCCCTGCCCCCGGGCTGCTCACCTCCCTTCCGTCCACCTGAGTCCCCACCTCCCTCTCAGGCTCACCCCTGGGCTCTCTCCTGTTGTTTACACTACTGTCCAGGGTTGAACTGACCAAACGTGCTCTCTACCTGGATGCTTTGCTGCCTTTTCTGTGCTGTTACTGGCACCTGCACCACCAGACACTCAAATGAGAAAGGCCGTTCGCCCTCTGCCCTTGTTGCCGTGGCCAGTCAGCCACCAGCTTCCCAAACCCCCGGGCGCCCTCAGAACACCCTCCTCCATTCCTCTTCTGAGCGCCTAGCTCCCTTCTGCAACCCATCCATCCTGACAGTGATGGACAGTTTTTTGCTTGTATAGATCTAATATTAAAAGAAAATTGTTGGGAAATTATCATCAAAATAGAACATTTTAAAGTGATGAGATTTAAAAAAAATAAACCAGAAGTAGACCTTCTAATATTTTCTGCTTTTATCCCAGGGCTGTGTACCCCATTTTAGGAAACTTTGTTTGTTTTATCAGTCTGCCCCTCCTCCTTCACTGAAGGTTTAGGAACCCCTCAGTGGCTCCTCACTGTCTGTAGAACGAAACACTAGCCCGTTAACAAGGCGTAGGAAATGCAAGTCTGCCGTCTCTTTAGTGTCATGTTCGGCCCTCTCCCACCTGCCCTCCACACCTTAGGCAATGTTCTTAAAATATGATTTGTCTTTGCCTCCTGAGCACCCAGGACAGGTTCACTGGCCACGTGTTAGTCTACAGGTACACAGGTGCATGCTCGTAGCACTCACTGGAGGTCAAGCAGATCTGTGTCCAGATCCCAGCTCTACTACTACCTTTTATGTGACCCTGGGAAATTAACTAACCTCTCTGAGCCTGAAGTTTTCCACATACATACCATGGGGAGGATACAATGTCTACTTTGTTTGTTTTTTGTGAGGATTACAGATAAGTGTATCTTAACTGTAAGGCATGAAGCAGGTGATACATAAGCCATAATTATTGCAGCTCTTTTGAGCACTCCATGCACCGAATTATCTGTGCACGATTCTCCACTTTCTCTGTCTCAGGACAGCTAAGCAAGACGTGGATGATGAATACAGCATGCAGTACAGTGCCAGAGGCTCCCAGTCCTACTACACAGTGGCTCATGCCATCTCTGAGAGGGTGGAGAAGCAGTCTGCCCTTCTCATTAATGGGACCCTGAAGCATTATCAGGTATTTGGCGTGGTTTGTGTTTTCTTGGCAAAGCCACATCTTTTACTTAATTTTAATTGGAGTATGTCCTGTGTATGCCTACTGTTAAAGGGGTTTGATGATGGTTGACACAAAGTGTTGGGCTCACGTTGCTTATGACATGGTGATTCTCCCCCGTATGCCTATAATGCTTGCTTTAGGGCACTTTGATTTTGCCATCTGTACCAGGGCATGCCCGTTTTCTCTTTCATTGTGTTCAAAAAAATACTGGCCTAACATTTGCAACAGTTTTATTGTGGATCTCTTTGAAATGGAAAACCTTGCCCCATTCTGTGAGTATAGGGAACATCTGAGCCTCATCTGGAAGTGAAGGAAGTAGTTCTTTAAAAATTTAAGTAGAGTCTGTAGTTTAATGCTGTTGATCCAGTCACCTAGGAATTGCTATCCACTGCATTTATGGGGTTTTCTTTTTAAGGCACAGTAAAGAGGTGAGCATCGTGCTTTGGTGAAAACTAAGCTGTGAACGTAACAGATGCTTCATTTGACTTGTCTGGAATGAGATCAGCTCCTCCTCTACCGGCTACCACTTTATATTTCCCAAAGTATGTTCCATTTGTGCCATGAGATACACCTCAAAAAGAAAAAGAATAATACGTTCTGAGTTTAAATAAATAAGAGAAATGCCATCAGCTGTAACTCAGATTACCATATAATTTACTATTCCAAGTTTGGATGCTTATGAGAATGAATAGGGGCCCTTGTTATTGATGACAGGCATAACCCAGGACCTTTCTGAGCCAACCAGGCCTATGGGCACCCTGGCAATGACCCCTTTTGGTGGTCCATGATGTGCAGCAGTCACATTCATGACCTTGCAAAAATGAATGTGTGTGTAATCTGTACTTTCATATCAACATCCTGCAGCGAAATGACTAACTTAATTAATATTTCCCAAATTTCTTTGACCACTCATCTTTATTTTCATATATCACCTATTCACATCCTGTAAACTTAGCATCTTTTGGAATGTACTTTAGGGAGCATATGCATTAGGCCAACGGTTCTCAAACTTCTGGACTCAGCTCACCTAAACTCTTAAAGCTTGGTACCATGTCTGCGGCCGTGCGTGGGGGCGAGGGCTCCCGTGACTGCTAGTACGGTGCCGCCTTGGCTAGTGTTTGTTGCAGTGCCTGCAGCTTAGACCCACAACTGCTTTTGCATCATCACTGCAAAACCCAACACAGGATGGGAGGCACGTAATATTCTGAAAATCGTTTTGACCTTGTGGATCTCCCTGAAATGTACCCCTCAGGGGCCCTTGGAGCACACTTAGAACTACTGTTCTGGCTGTAGTCAGGTCACATTTTCTCCAAAGACCATGCTACTTTTGTGAGATTTTAAGTTGTTTTCATCTTCTGTGACCTGCCTGCCCTACGTGTTGACTTGGGGTTTGTGCCACTAAACTCTTGCATGTCTATCTATGGAAGGTGCATTCTTTCTTTGAGTTGCTCTAAAGTGACTTTTAATGCCACATTGCTTTCCTCCTGCAGGCCACCATCTATTTAAGCACTCTTCATCCCTAGCCGTTCAAACCCGTCTTCCCTACTTCCTTCTGCATGTGGATTACATGTCACTCTTCCTCTGCTGGGCTGCTGTGAATTTCCTGGACATGCCTTGCTCTGTCCCCCTCGGGGCTTTTGTTTCATGAAGTCCTTCTTCCTGGACTCTGACCACCCATGTCTGCCTGATGACATCCTTTCCATTTCTCACAAACCAGTTCAGACTGTGGCTCAAAGCCTTCCTGGATCACTCTGTCTATGCATCAACTTCTATCATCTTATTCCTTAACATGTTTTTCTACCATTAATAGTTATTTCGCCTTGATGTAGCTGAGGCCTTCCCGCTGCTTCTCGGGGAGCCACATAAGCTTGGTTCAATACCCAACCCCTCCAGCTCCATGGTCTAGGAAAGTCCAAATCACTTCCTGTGATTTTTGTGAATTTCTAGTCTCCTCTGCTGCCAGTTTCTGCTTCTGTTTTATCTGGAATTAACACAGATGCAAAATTCAGCCCCTTTGCCAATTCTCATTTAAAAAAAAATCCACTACTGCTGAGTGTGCCCATGTTGCTGGCATTTGTTGACTTCCCTGAAGGTCTGGTGGTCTCGGGGTTATGTCCTCAGCATGCAGCTCCGCCTGCCCACCACTGGTGCCCAGTCGCCTCCCCTCTTGCCTTCTCCATCTCTTGCCCATTCCCTCAGAGGCTCTTCCTGTTTCTTTCATCTCTTGGTGTTCCTGTCACTGCAGAAACCTGTACGGTGCTTTATTGGAGTCTTGTGCGGTACCAAGTACCCCAAGTGGCTTATGAAAATATTTCTTCCAACCATGGCAGTGCTCTCCCTAAGAAAACCTCGGCTCACTACAATTTTATATGTACGACACTGGCACTCGCAACCCCTTCTTGGTGCATATTTATATGTGGATGGCTTATTGTCTTCCCTTTGACTGCAAGCTGCTTAGGGGAGGCGTCCATCTTCCACACTTAGGAATCCATCTGCTGTAGCTCCTTCCATGCTCCTTTACACAGAATCATCTTTCAATAAATATTTAAAGTAAATGAATCACTCACTTTGTTCTTACATAAAATGAATTGAAATTAGCATTTCCCTAAGTAAAACTTCATTAGCAAGCTAAACGGACTTAGCAAATATATATAATTGATCCTGCCTATATATTCTAGATACATAATTGATACTGCTATCTAAACCAGCATCTGTGGTGGGGTGGTGCAGGATTGGTGGTAGGGAGAGGGAAGTGGAACGATTTTGTATTTTCATGCAACCTTTCTTGTGCTTGACGTGGGAAATTCAAAGCTGCATGCATCTCTGGTGCAATGCTTCTTTGTACTTGGAAAACATGTGAACATGTTCCCAGGCAGAGGGCCTCCCGAGCACAGCCCTTGGGGAACGCCCACAGGGCAGAGTTTCCATGCGATGCCTGGACATACTCTCCCTGCCAGGAAATGTACTCCTGTGGGCCCAGCAGCGGATCCTTGGCTCCCTGATCACCCCCGATTCCTCACTGAGGGGACCCCGCCCTGAGGGACAGGCTTTTCATTCCCAGGAAGGCTGTTTGTAATGAACCATGATCTGCGTGCCAAACGCGCCTTCTGGTTTGTTTGCCTTTAATCCTCACATTGGCTTTTTGTTCTTGGAGTGGTTGGAATGGAGTTTAGTTGGAGTTTTCTTCATTTGTAATAATTCTAGAATGTCATATACTGTGAAATGCTAAGTAGGGATGAGCAGCAAAGCTGCTTAGAATCCCAGCAGTATGCTCCAGCCCATCATCGCTAAATCTGATTAACACTCAGCACCCGCCAAGCAGCAGGGATGATTACAGGCTCATATTTTAAATTCTTTTTGTGTTGGTGCTTCCCCCACTTTCCTACTGTGGGAGATTCAACATATAGCACGAAGGAGTTCGGAAGTCGCAGCCTCACTTGAGCTGTATTAGTATTAATTACCTGTGCAGATCTTGGGTAATTGAAGCAATTACTCTTCATTTCAGCTCCAGGGCCTGGAATGGATGGTTTCCCTGTATAATAACAATTTGAATGGAATCTTAGCTGATGAAATGGGGCTAGGAAAGACCATACAGACCATCGCACTCATCACTTACCTGATGGAGCACAAAAGACTCAATGGTCCCTATCTCATCATTGTTCCCCTTTCGTAAGTAAAGCCGTTTGTTCACCTGTTATCTTTCTGTATGTCGTGGATTGCCCTCTTGCTTAGTAAGCGGTCCTTGTTTTTCATTTACGGGAGAATGGTAGCCTGGAGTGGGATTGCCAGGAGCCTGTAATCTGGATTTAGGTTTTCCTCTCCCCACCCCGCCCCCTGCCCACCCCCCGGCTTCTCATTGGCTATGTGAGCGAGGGAAGCCGGGATTTAATCAGATGTGAGCCTTGCTGTCTGTGCAGCCTGCACGCACACGCACACACAGTGGGCTTATTTGTCATCATGCCTTAAACTGGCTTACGGAACAGAAAGGTTTTGGTATTTTTTGGTAAAGATGCCTTTGCTCTTTTTCTCTGTTCCATTTCTAAAAGTTTGCATATATTCAAAAACTATATATACTTAAGTTTTCCTTTATTGTATCTTTTAAAGCAGAATCCAGATCACAGTCTAAACTATGAATATGTATGAAAGTGCCCTCCGTATGTGCAATTTAACTGCACTGATTTTGATCCTTTGTAAGGACAGGTCTTTGCTGTTATCCATTAAATTCCCTGTGCGTCACCCACTGTGAGGTTCCTTGTGTGTCTTCTGTGGACATTTCTGAGGAGGAATACCTGTTCAAAACCACCCTCCTTGGTGTATAGTGTCTTTGCTATGTTAGGTTGCAATTTTATTTACTGAGATCTTTTGATAGTTCTCAGTGCTAATGGAACCTTAGACCTTGAGAAAAAAATACGGATTTTGTTTTAGGATTTTCCTTCAAATTTTGTTTAAAGGAGGACTATTTGTAGACCTTTGTAGTCTGTATCTGAATCCTTAGTATTTAGACACCCTTTGCAGTTTATTCACACTTTGAATGTATATATATTTTTCTTTTTATCTATGTTTTGCTTGTTCTGTCTCATGTATTAGGTGATGTTTTCAGAGATTTTTTTTAAAAGGCA
This sequence comes from Phataginus tricuspis, assembly GCA_029783875.1. NCBI lineage: Eukaryota > Metazoa > Chordata > Mammalia > Pholidota > Manidae > Phataginus > Phataginus tricuspis. The sequence continues at coordinate 9,005 of JAQQAC010000390.1, forward strand.
TTCAGTATTTCTTCCTCTGCTCCTGCTTGACAGATTTATTTAATATTTTCATGTGCTTTTGTAATTTCTTTTTCCTGATTCAACTTTTCTGTGAACTAAATGGCTGTTTCTAAATAGTCCCCAAATCACCTGGCAATTGCTGTTTCCGGTATTAAAATTACGTGTTTTTGCCCTCTGTGTGTATGCATTCTTTACTTTCTTCTTACGAGATTCCTTATGAACCCACAAACTTGTCATGCTTTGCAGCAGCTAATTTCTAACTTACCTCTTATTTCCACACCTGTAATATAAGTATTTAGCTGTAATATTTTATATTCTCTAGCCCCTTTCAACGTGAGGCCTGAAAATGAATAAGAACATATTTTTAGCCACTGATTTATAAACAAATGTATTTTTTTCCTGTATGTTTTCTTTTTTGTTCTATAGGACTCTATCTAACTGGACGTATGAGTTTGACAAATGGGCTCCTTCTGTGGTGAAAATCTCTTACAAGGTCTGGAATGCTGTTTTTATATATAAATGTGGAAAAGCAAAAATTAGACCCCACTTTGTTCATCCCATATGCACATCTGTGAACTGTATTTGGTTGTAAAGTTTTGTCATGTACATCATGTACTAAACAGTGAGAGTTAATCATCCCAAGAAGATGACTGTAATAAACCATAATTACTTTCAGATAGTGAAATGCAGAAGAAAATTGTTAATTATCATATTGCACGGTTTCTGATGAGAGTAATACAAATGACAAATACCGCATACTCTGCCTGCTGCCGCCTGGCCCTCTGTCGGCGGCTGCCGTGCCCAGGGTTCCTGCAAAGTTAGGCAGTTACCCTGGTGCAGGCTGCCTGCTGTACACTCCTGTGCAAGTGGAGCCTTTCAGCAGAGCAGCGGGTTCTCTGCTACCTTGAGGTCACCATCATTTCCTTTTCTCTCTTCGCCTCCTTCAGTTTTCTGTGGGGGAGCCTCTCTGTAGGGTTTGAAAAGTGTCCAGATGTGTGCAATTTTGCCAAACACTTCATGGATAATAGATCCGTATATGATAATGCATCTGTGTGCAATCCTCAGTCACCTGTCTGGGCTCCATTAAGCCAGGAATAATGAGAACACATACCTATTTCCACTGGGTAATATATATACATATAATGTGTGTGGTTTTTTTTT
>JAQQAC010000394.1:0-10819 GCA_029783875.1 Phataginus tricuspis
TTTTTTTTTAACTCTGCCTCCTCGTTTTTTCAGTGTTTCTTGTGGAGTAATAGCTTTATGAAGGAGGTGCCCTCTAGTGCCCAGAAGCTCAAGACACTTCACTTTCCAGTGTGGGAGCCCCAGCTGTTAGCATGCAGTGGGTGGGGGGAGGGCTTGAATCCTGGCAGATTTTGCCTTTGCCATTTTTCCCTTCTCTGGGAGGCCTTCTTTTCTTCCCTGGATGTAGGTGGTCAGTTCTGCAGTCTTAAGGTCGTTTTCAGGCTTCGTTGTATTTGCTGTATTTTTGTGTTACGTGTTTTTGGGAGGTTTCTGCTTCTTACTCCTCCATCTTTTGCTCAAAACCAAGTTACTTATTTTCCAGGCATTAGTACCCCCATCAGTAAAATGGACATAGCAACTCATAAAATTCTGTGTTCATGAGGAAAAGAATTTCATCTGATTTATTCATGTATATGCCAGCACCTAACTCAGGTGCCATACCACACTTGGTCGAGATGTGCCGTTTTTCATCCTGAGGGATATTGAACTATAGTGTTCTTTAGTTTTAGTGCCTTCATTTTTCTGAAGGAGTATATATAGGATTGGCATATTTCTTCTTTAAATGTTGGGTAGAATCTTTGTGGGGATGTTTTTAGTTATGAATTCCATTTCTTTAATAGATATGGAGATATTTATGTTTCTTGTGCAATTTTTGGTAACATATTTTTGAAGGGATGCATTCATTTCATCCACTTTATCAAGTTATTGGCATAAAGCTTTTAATATTTGTATCTTATCCTAATTTCTGTGGAGTTTGCAGTGATAATTTTCATTTCTGGTATTGATAATTTGTATCTTCACTCTTTTTCTCTTTATCATCTAACTAAAGCTTTATCTATTTTTTTATTTTTGTTTTTTTTAAAGAGTAAGCATTTAATTTTGCTGATTTTCATTGGTTTCAGCTGTTTAGTCCATTCCTTCTTTCTTTGGGTTTAATTTGCTCTTTATTTTGAATAGCCTCTTTACAAGCTTATTGGGTTACTGACTTAAGACCTTTCTTTACTAATACAAGCATTAAGCTATACATGTCCCTGTAATCATACAGCAGCTACATCCACAAATGTTGACATTTTGTATTTCATTTCCAATCAGTTGAAAATACTTCTTAATTTTTTTGTGATTTCTCTTTGACCCATGAGCTGGGGAGAAATATGATATTTATTAAGATATTGGAAGAGCTTCATTTCTCTATAGTATTTATTTCTGATTTAATTTTGTTATAAACAGAATATTCTTACTTTTTGAATTTCTTGAGACTTGTTCTACGGGCCAGTATACAGTCTGATTTGGTTAATGTTCTACATGCCCTTAAATTATGTGTTCCATTCTTGTTGAGTAGAGTGTTCTTTACATGTCCATTAAATCAAATTGGATGATAGTGTTCAAATCTTCTATATCCTAACTGATTTTCTGTCTACTGCCTTGTCAGTTACTGAGAGAGAGATATGTTGAAACCTTCAACATTAATTGTAGATTTGTCTTCTTTTCCTTCAAACTCTAAGTTTTTAGTTTGGGTTCTTTGAAGCTCTTTTAAATGCATGTATAAATTATGTTTCTGATGAACTAACATTTTCAACATTATGAAATGTCCTCTTTACAGCTATGATAATAGTTCTTATTCTGAAGTCCACTTTGATATTAATATAGTCACTAGAGCTTTCTTAAGATTAGTGTTTTCATGGTGTTCTTTTTCTATCCTCTAATAATATTGAAATTATCTGTATCTTTATATTTATGGCACATTTATTGTAGGCAAAATATAGTTGGGTTTTGCTTGTTATTCATTGTGACAGTGTGCCTTTTAATTGGATTGTTTAGGTGTATAGTTAATTATGAGTATGGTTGAATTTATATCTGCTCTTAGTTTTATGTGTTCCATCTGTCCTTGTCTTTTTTTCATTTCTTTTAAATTTACTAATTTAAATATTACCTCCACTGTTAGCTTATTAGTTATATATCTTGCTTTATGAACTTTTGTAGTTACTCTAGGATTTATAATACAAATCTGTAAATTATCACCATCTACCTTAGAATAATAAAACATTTAACCTAAGGTCTGTAAAACAAAATGTTTCCATATCCCTTGTCCAGTCCTTTGTGTTATTTTTGTATACATTTCATTTTTACATTGTTGCAAATTCCACAGTACATTGTTAATGTTTTTCCTTTTAACAACCAGTTTTCTTTTAAAGAATTTAAAAAATGAGTTGATCTGTTTGCTAGTTCATAACACTGGTATACTTTAGTAACTATAAAGGAAATAACTATTACATTATAATCATGCCCTGCCCCATTGAATCTCATAATACATACAAAAAAAATTTGTACATAAGAGATGCTTATTGAGGGAAAGAGACCTGAGAAACGCCTTAGACTTAAAAAAAAAATTTTTTTTTGTATCATTAATCTACAATTACATGTGCAACATTATGGTTGCAAGACTCCCCACATCATCAAGTCCCCCCCACATACGCCATTACAGTCACTGTCCATCAGCATAGTGAGATGCTATAGAATCACTACTTGTCTTCTCTCAGTTGTACAGCTCTCCCCGTGCCCCCCCCATTACATCTGCTAATCGTAATGCCACTTTTTACCCCTTATCCCTCCCTTCCCACCCATCCTCCCCAGTCCCTTTCCCTTTGGTAATTGTTAGTCCATTCGTGGGTTCTGTGAGTCTGCTGCTGTTTTGTTCCCTCAATTTTTTTCTTTGTTCTTATACTCCACATATGAGTGAAATCATTTGATACTTATTTCATTGAGCATAATACCCTCTAGCTCCATCCATGTTGTTGCAAATGGTAGGATTTGTTTTCTTCTTATGGCTGAATAATATTCCATTGTGTATATGTACCACATCTTCTTTATCCATTCATCTACTGATGGACACTTAGGTTGCTTCCATTTCTTGGCTATTGTAAATAGTGCTGCGATAAACATAGGGATGCATATGTCTTTCTCAAACTGGGCTCCTGCATTCTTAGGGTAAATTCCTAGGAGTGGAATTCCTGGGTCAAATGGCATTTCTATTTTGAGTTTTTTGAGGAACCTCCATACTGCTTTCCACAATGGTTGAACTAATTTCCATTCCCACCAGCAGTGTAGGAGGGTTCCCCTTTCTCCACATCCTCGCCAACATTTGTTGTTTCTGTTTGGGATGGTGGCCATCCTTACTGGTGTGAGGTGCTATCTCATTGTGGTTTTAATTTGCATTTCTCTGATGATTAGCGATGTGGAGCATCTTTTCATGTGCCTGTTGGCCATTTGAATTTCTTCTTTGGAGAAGTGCCTGTTCAGATCCTCTCCCCATTTTTTAATTGTCTTATTTGCTTTTTGTTTGTTGAGGTGCATGAGGTCTTTATATATTTTGGATGTCAACCCCTTATCTTATATGTCATTTATGAATATATTCTCCCATGCTGTAGGATGTCTTTTTGTTCTACTGATGGTGTCCTTTGCTGTACAGAAGCTTTTCAGCTTGATATAGTCCCACTTGTTCATTTTTGCTTTTGTTTCCCTTGCCTGGGGAGATATGTTCAAAGAAGTTGCTCATCTTTATGTCCAAGAGATTTTTGCCTATGTTTTTCTCTTAAGAGTTTCATGGTTTCATGACTTACATTCAGGTCTTTGATCCATTTCGAGTTTACCTTTGTGTATGGAGTTAGACAGTAATCCAGTTTCATTCTCTTATATGTAGCTGTCCAGTTTTGCCAGCATCAGCTGTTGAAGAGGCTGTTGTTTCCCTATTGTATATCCATGGCTCCTTTATTTTATATTAGTTGACCATATATGTTAGGGTTAATATCTGGACTCTCTATTATGTTCCACTGGTCTGCGGGTCTGTTCTTGTGCCAGTACCAAATTGTCTTGATTGCTGTAGCTTTGTAGTAGAGCTTAAAGTTGGGAAGCGAGATCCTCCCTGCTTTATTCTTCCTTCTCAGGATTGCTTGGGTTATTTGGGGTCTTTTGTAGTTCCATATGAATTTTAGAGCTATTTGCTCTGGTTCATTGAAGAATACTGTTGCTGTTTTGATAGGGATTGCATTGAATCTGTAGATTGTTTAGGCAGGAAGGCCATTTTGACAAATTCTTCCTAGCCAAGAGCATGGGATGAATTTCCATTTGTTAGTGTCCTCTTTAATTTCTCAGAAGAGTGTCTTGTAGTTTTCAGGGTATAGGTCTTTCACTTCCTTGTAAGGTTTATTCCTAGTTATTCTAATCTTTTTGATGCATTTGTAAAGAGAATTGTTTTCCTGATTTCTCTTTCTCCTAGTTCACCGTTAATGTATAGGAAAGCAGATTTCTGTGTATTAATTTTGTATCCTGCAACTTTGCTGAATTCAGATATTAGATCTAGTAGTGTTGGAGTGGATTTTTTAGGGTTTTTTATGTACAATATCATGTCATCTGCAAACAGGGACAGTTTGACTTCTTCCTTGCCAATCTGGATGCCTTTTATTTCTTTGTGTTGTCTGAATGCCATGGCGAGGACCTCTAGAACTATGGTGAATAAAAAAGTGGGGAGATTGGGCATCCTTGTCTTCTTCCTGATCTTAGAGGAAAAGCTTTCAGCTTTTCACTGCTAAGTATGATGTTGGTTGTGGGTTTTTTGTTTATGGCCTTTATTATGTTTAGGTACTTGCCCTCTATACCGATTTTGTTGAGAGTTTTTATCATGAATGGATGTTGAATTTTATCGAATGCTTTTTGATCATCTATGGAGATAATCATGTTGTTTTTGTCCTTTCTTTTGTTGATGTGGTGGATGATGTTGATGGATTTTCTAATATTATACCATCCTTGCATCCCTGGTATAAATCCTACTTGATCACGATGGATGATCTTTTGATGCATTTTTGAATTCAGTTTGCTAATATTTTGTTGAGCATTTTTGAATCTATGTTCATCTGGGAATTGGTCTGTTATTTTCTTTTTTTCTGGTGTCTTTGCCTTGTTTTGGTATTAGAGTGATGTTGGCCTCATAGAGTTTAGAAATATTCCCTCCTCTTCTACTTTTTGGAAAACTTTAAGGAGGATAGGTATTAGGTCTTCACTAAATGTTTGATAAAATAAGCTGTGAAGCCATCTGGTCCAAGGATTTTGTTCTTAGGTAGTTTTTTGATTACCAATTCAATTTCGTTTCTGGTTATTGATCTGTTCAGATTTTCTGTTTCTTTCTGGGTCAGCCTTGGAAGGTTGTATTTTTCTAGAAAGTTGTCCATTTCTTCTAGGTTATCTAGTTTGTTAGCATATAATTTTTCATAGTATTCTCTAATAATTCTTTGTATTTCTGTGGTATCCATAGTGATTTTTCCTTTCTCATTTCTGATTCTGTTTTATGTGTGGAAGACTCTCTTTTTTTCTTGATAAGTCTGGGTAGGGGTTTATCTGTTTTGTTTATTTTCTCAAAGAACCAGCTCCTACTTTTCATTGATTCTTTCTATTGTTTTATTCTTCTCTATTTTATTTATTTTTGCTGTAATCTTTTTATGGCTCTCCTCCTAGTGACTTTGGGCCTTCTTTTTTCTTCTTTTTCTTGTTGTATTCATTGTGAGTTTAGACTTTTCATATGGGATTGTTCTTTCCTGAGGTAGGCCTTTATTGCAGTATGCTTACCTCTTAGCATGGCCTTTACCGCGTCCCACAGATTTTGTGGTGTTGAATTATTGTTGTCATTTGTCTCCATATATTGCTTGATCTCTGTTTTTATTTGGTTGTTGACCCACTGATTATTTGGGAGCATGTTGTTAAGCCTCCATGTGTTTTTGGCTTTTTCGTTTTCTTTGTTTAATTTATTTATAGTTTCATAACTTTGAGGTCTGAGAAGCTTGTTGGTACAATTTCAGTCTTTTTGAATTTACTGAGGCTCTTTTTGTGGCCTAGTATATGATCTATTCTTGAAATTGTTCCATGTGTACTTGAGGAGAATGTGTATCCTGTTCCTTTTGTATTTGTTCTGTTGATGTCCATTAGGCCCATCTGTTCTAATATGTTGTTCAGTGCCTGTGTCTCCTTACTTTTTTTCTGTCTGGTTGATCTGTCCTTTGTAGTGAGTGGTGTGTTGATGCTCCTAAAATAAATGCATTGACTTCCATGTCCCCCTTTAAGTTCTGTTAGTATTTGTTTCAGATATGTAGGTGCTCCTGTGTTGGGTGCATAGATATTTATAATGGTTATATTCTCTTTTGGGACTGACCCCTTTATCATTATGTATGTCCTTCTTTTTCTCTCGTGACTTTCTTTGTTTTGAAGTCTATTTTGTCTTACACAAGTACTGCAACTCCTGCTTTTTTCTCCCTATTAGTTGCATGAAATATCTTTTTCCATCCCTTCACTTTTAGTCTGTATATGTCTTTGGGTTTGAAGTGAGTCTCCTGTAGGCAGCATATAGATGGGTCTTGTGTTGTTTATCCATTCAGTGACTCTATGTCTTTTGATTGGTGCATTCAGTCCATTTACATTTAGTGTGATTATCAATAGGTATGTACTTACTACCATTGCAGGCTTTATATTCATGGTTGCCAAAGGTTAAAGGTTAACTTCCTTACTATCTAAGAGTCTAACTTAACTCACTTGATATGCTACTACAAACACAGTCTAAAGGTTCTTTTTTTCTTTCCTCCTTTTCTTCCTCCTCCATTATTTATATATTAGGTATCATGTCTGTACTCTTTGTCTACCCCTTGACTGACTTTGGGGGTAGTTGATTTGATTTTGCATCTGCTTAGTAACTAATTGTTCTGTGATCTTATTTCCTCTGGTGACAGCTATTTAGCCTTAGGAACACTTCCACCTAGAGCAGTCCCTCCAAAGTACACTGTAGACATGATTTGTGGGAGCTAAATTCTCTCAGCTTTTGCTTATCTGGAAATTGTTTAATCCCTCCTTCAAATTTAAATGATAATCTTGCCGGGTAGATGGTTCGAAGCCCTTCTGTAATTCGTTGCATAAAATATATCATGCTACTCCCTTCCTATCTGTAAGATTTCTGTTGAGAAGTCTGATGATAACCTGATGGGATTTCCTTTGTATGTGATCTTTTTTCTCTCTCTAGCTGCTTTTAAAAGTCTGTCCTTATCCTTGGTCTTTGGTATTTTAATATTATGTCTTGGTGTTTTCTTCCTTGGGTCCCTTATGTTGGGAGATCTGTGCACCTCCATGGCCTGAGTGACTGTCTCCTTCCCCAGTTTGGGGAAGTTTTCAGCAATTACCTTCTCAAAGACAGTTTCTATCCCTTTTTCTTTCTTCTTCTGGTACTCATATAATGCGAATATTGTTCCATTTGGATTGGTGACACAGTTCTCTCAATATTCTTTTATTCCTAGAGATCCTTTTCTCTCTCAGTGCCTCAGCTTCTTTGTCCCTCTTCTCTAATTTCTATTCCATTTACCCTCTCTTCTACTACATCTAGTGGGCTTTTAAAGCCCTCCATTGTATGTTTCATTTCTGATGTGGAATTTCTTAATGATTGAAGTTCCATCCTAAATTCATACCTGAGTTCTTGAATATTTTTCTGTACCTCCATGAGCATGTTTATAATTTTTATTTTGAACTCTCTTTTAGGAAGACTGATGAGTTCAGTTTCACTTGGCCCTTTTTCTGGTGTTTGTGGGATTTTTGTTTGAACCAGGTTCCTTTGATGTTTCCTATTTGTATGTGGCCCCCTGTAGTGCCCAGAAGCTCTACCCTCTGGAGCTGCTCAACCGCTGGAGTGATGATAGGGGTCGCAGGGGAGCAGCGCTGTTGTCTGAGGCGAGGAAAGAGCTATTTCCTGCTTTCCATCTTCTGTGCCTGTCTCCACTCTCACAACCAGTGGGTGGAGCACACAGGTGTAAGCCTTTGTGCTTTGCGTTTGTCACCACTGTATGTGGGGCCTCCCTCTGACTGGCCTGACACCAGGGCAGGGACTGCAGGTTTGCGAACCAGTGCCCGCAGGCCAGGAGGAAGGCACGCAGGCTGCGTATCACCATGGAGCGTCTCAGAACTTAATAGCCAGCAAGGGGAATGGAGCGCCTGAAGACCGTGGAAGTTCCCAACCTGCTGGGTAGAGTGCACCCGGACAATTTTGTCAACCTCTCCTTTCTCTTGAGCAGTAAGCCTGTGCAATCCTTACCCCTTTAGCAGCCCTCTCGCTGTTAGGAAGTCTTTCAGACTGCCTGCCTTTGTTTTGTCCCAGAGCAGCCGGATGTGGATCCCTGTTTTCCACAAACAGCTGGAATCTCAGTCTCTCCAAGTATTCTGCCTGTCTTAGCTTTCCAACCCCACTAATCACCACAGCACCATGCAATGTAGGTTTGTGCTTCCAAAGCAGATCTCCAGGGCTGGGTGTTCAGCAGTCCTATGCTTCTACCCCCTCCTGCTTCTTTTTTCTTCCTCCCTCCATTAAGCTGCTGTGGGGGAAGGGCTCAGGTCCTGCTGGATGAAGGCTTTGGTACGTTACCCTGTTTTGTGATGTCTGCTCTTTTCTCCAGGCATATCAGTCTGGCTCAGCCTTCTTCCTTGTTGCTCTTTTAGGATTAGTTTCACTATATTTTCGTATAATATGTTGTTTTGGGAGGAGTTCTCTGTCTCACTTCTTATGCCAGCATCTTTAATCCTCTCTGTTTTCCTTTCTTTTTATACTCCACAAATAAGTGAAATCATTTTGGTATTTGTCTTTCTCTGTCTGGTTTATTTCACTGAGCATAATACCCTCTAGATCCCTCTGTGTTGTTGCAAATGGGAGGATTTATTTTCTTTTTATGGCTGAATAATATTCCATTGTGTGTATGTGCCACATCATCTTTATCCATTCATCTGTCGATGGACACTTAGGTTGCTTCCATATCTTGGCTGTTGCAAATAGTGCAGCGATAAACATGGGAGTGCATATGTCTTTTTGAATCAGTGATCTTATTTTCTTTGGGTATATTCCTAGGAGTGAATTACTGGGTGAAATGGTATTTCTGTTTTTAGTTTTCTGAGGATCCTCCATACTGCTTTTTCCACAGTGGTTGCACCAGTTTGCATTCCCACCAACAGTGTAGGAAGGTTCCTATTTCTATGCATCCTCTCCGGCATTTGTTGTTTCTTGTCTTTTGGATAGTGGCCATTCTAACTGGTGTGAGATGATATCTCATTGTAGTTTTATTTTGCATTTCTCTGATGATAAGCAATGTGTGGCATCTTTTCATGTGCCTGTTGGCCATTATTTCTTCTTTGGAGAAGTGTTTGTTCAGGTCCTCCACCCATATATTAATTGGGTTATTTGTCTTTTGTGTGTTGAGGCATATGAGTTCTTTATATTTTTTAGATGTTAACCTCTTATCAGATAAATCTTTTATGAATGTATTCTCCCGTACTGTATGATGTCTTTTTGTTCTGCTGACTGTCCTTTGCTGTAAAGAAGCTTTTTAGTTTGAAATAGTCCCACTTGTTTATTTTTTATTTTGTTTCCATTGCCCGAGGAGATGTGTCCAGGAATAAGTTGCTTGTTTTTATATTCAAGAGATTTTTGCCTATGTTTTGTTCTGAGAGTTTTATGGTTTCATGACTTACATTCATGTCTTTGATCCATTTCGAGTTTACTTTTGTGTATGGAGTTAGACAATAATCCAGTTTCATTCTCTTACATGTAGCTGTCCAGTTCTGCCAACATCAGTTGTTGAAGAGGCTGTCTTTTCCACACTGTATATTCATGGCTCCTTTGTATCATATATTAATTGACCATATATGCTTGGTTTTATACCTGTGCTCTCTATTCTGTTCCATTATCTATGGGTCTGTTCTTGTGCCAGTACCAAATTGTTTTGATTACTGTGGCTTTGTATTAGAGCTTGAAGTCAGGGAGTGTAATCCCCCAGGTTTGTTGTTCTTTTAGGATTGCTTTGGTTGTTGGGGGTCTTTTGTGATTCCATATGAATTTTAGCCTTAGGAATGTACATTTCCATCTACAGCTGTCCCTTTAACATATTCTGTAGGGCTAGCTTAGTAGTGATGAATTACTTCCACTTCTATTTACCTGAAAATTATTTAATCCCTGCTTCAAATTTAAATGAGAATCTTACCAGTAGAGTATTCTTGGTTGGAGGTTCTTCTTTTCATTACATTAAATATATCTTGCCACTCCTTTGTGGAGTGTAAAGTTTCTGCTAAGAAGTCTGCTGATAGCCTTATGGTGTTTCCTTTATAAGTAAACTTTTTTCTCTCTCTGGTTGTTTTCAACACTCTCTTCTTGTCCTTGGTCATTGCCATTTTAATTATATTTCTTGGTGTTGTGTCCCTGGGGTTCCTTTTGTTTAGGGCTCTTTGTGTTTTCATGACCTGAGTATCTATTTCCTTCCCTAGATTGGGGAAGTTTTCAGCAATTATTCCCTCAAAGAGACTTTCTATCCCTTTATATTGTTCTGGTACCCTTATTATGTGAATATTGTTCCATTTGGATTGGTCACACAGCTCTCTTATTACTGTTTTATTCCTAGAGATCCTTTTTTCTCTGTGTGTTTCAGCTTCATTGTTTTCTTGCTCCCTAATTTCCAAATGATTTACAATTTCTTAAACCTGTGAAAGTCTGCTATTAAATCTCTCCATTGTATGTTTCATTTCAGATACTGTATTCTTCAGCTCTGAGTGGCTTTTTTGCAGGTCTTCTTTTTGTTGAGGTCCTCCCTGATATCTTGAATATTTTTGTGGTTCTGTGAGTATGTTTATAACTTTTAGTTTGAAGTTTTTATCAAGAAGATTGGTGGTTTCTGTTCCATTCAGCCCTCTTTCTGTTGTTTTTGTCTTGTAGTTTTTTTTT
>JAQQAC010000415.1:0-10780 GCA_029783875.1 Phataginus tricuspis
GTATAAGGATGAAGATATGCTAATATTTACTGTATAATTACAATGTGCCAGGCACTATTCTAAGAGTTAAAAAAAAAACACTAGTTCATTTAATCCACATAATATGAAACTTCTGAGATAAAGTACTATAATCACCCCCATTTTCCAAAGAGATTGAACGATTTACCCAACATCATATAGCTATGGGATTTAAAACCAGGTTTAGCTGCAAACCCACCCTTAACTACTGTGCTGCGATGCCTGAGGCAGCTGCAGCCATCTTGTGATGAGGAGAGAAGGAGCTGCCACCAGAGAACGACGCAGCGAGAGCAGAACCAATTTTTTTCCCTGATGATGTTGCTGAGCTGCTGAATTAACCAGTCCTGGAAACCACCGACTTCTGGACTTTTGGTGGTGTATGAGGTAATAGATTTCCTTATTGTTTAAGTTACCTTTACTCCCCAAGTACAAGTCCTTTCTCTACTATCACACATGAGGAGACCACCTTCAATAGCAAATAGGCAAAGAGTTCTACCAAAAGTTCAAGAAAGAATTTCAATCTTACACAAAGTCTTTCAGAGAATAGAAAATGAGGGTTCACATCTTACTTTCAGTATAACTTTGATTCCAAAACCAAAAAGACAGTATGAGAAACCAAAAAAAGAGAATCCATTATGAATATGAATGAAAAATCCTAAGCAAGATATTAGCAAATTGATTCCAGCAACACATATATATAAAGGGTAATATGGTATGATTATGTTTACTTCATACCAAAAATGCATGGTTAGTTTATTATTTTGAAAATATATATATAATTCATCACACTAAAAGAGGAAAAAAATCATATGATTACATCAAAGGATGCCAAAAAGGCATTTGATAAAATTCAACATCTATTCACAATAAGAAAACTCTCTTGGCCAAGTAGGGATAGATGGGAACTTCCTTAATCTGATATAGGGCACCTACTAAAACTCCACAGCAAACATCTTATCTCATAGCAACGCATCAGAAGTGAACCAGGCAAAGTGCCAAACATCCAGGCCAGCAGGCAAACTTCTAGGGCCTTAGAAAAGGCTGGGAAAGACCAAGAGGTGCTGGTTCTTACCTATTACCAACCTGGCTAGCTCTTTCCTGAGATTAGCAAGGCTACCAGTTCCCAGAGTTCTCCAGGCAGGACCATCATCTTCCCACCCTCTTTCAACTTGCACGTTTTTATGAATAGCACCATCTTTCTTCTGAGTCCTCAGATTTTAAACCCTGGTACCATCTTGGATTTCTTCCTTTGGTCTCCTATCTACGATCAGTTACCTGGCCCAACAGAACCACTCCCTGAAACTCACTTAGATCCCCCCTTCCTATTTCTTCAGTAGGTTTTTAGTGAATTTCTCAAAAGTTGCCACCAAAGTAAACTCTTTACAGCAGACAAGAAAGAAGGCATTTCTCTGAGGGATCTAGAGGCAAAAATCTAAAATTGCCCTCTGCAAACCTGAAATTTATTTAAAGTCTAATATTCTGCCTTACACATGTTTATATACATTTAGGATTCTGGTCCATAACTGTTGTAATATCAAAGTAATGGTTCAAATTACTTAGAGTTAGGAAAATTAAACTCTAAGAAAGCCATGTATCAATATAGCACAGAGAAGACAAGTAGTGACTCTATAGCATCTTTTTACGCTGATGGACAGTGACTGTAATGGGGTATGTGGTGGGGACTTGATAATGGGGGAGTCTAGTAACCACAATGTTGCTCATGTAATTGTATATTAATGATACCAAAATAAAGAATAAAAAAAAAGAAAGCCATGCGTAACATTAAGACTGGCAGAAGTTCCAAACCCTCCTTTGAAAGACTGGGCTTACGTGACTATTGCAAAAGCCTTCCTAAAAGCCTCTGTCCTCACACTGCTTCCAGATAGATCCAGATCAATGGCCCAGCGCCATCAGATTAATCTCTCATAGACACTCCTTTCATCTCCAGTCCAAGGACCTGCTTATCGGGCCAAATTTAAAAGTCAACCAGCCTGGCTTTTAAAGTTCTCCTTCAAGAGGCCCCAGCCACCCCATCCAATTTTATCTCAGCCGGAGCACTCCAGTCCACCTCAAGGCCTTATCATCCACCACTGGCATCTGCTCCTTTCTCCAAATCCAGCTCTTTCCTTCTAGGTCTAGCTCCTGGCCCACCAGTTCCATGAAGCTTCCAGGGCTGTAGGATTCAAAGATAGGGGAAACTCATAGCCAGAAGGATCGATGATGCCCAGGGCACACAGCCAATTAAGGATTGTTTTAAACTATTCTCATTGTTACCTGTGAATAAATCCTGTTTCTCCAATAGACTAGGAAACTCCTGGGGATAGGTACACATCTTTTATTCCTAAAGTTGGTTAACCTGAGGCAGGAGGTACTCAGCATAAACATCTGTGCTCCAGTTGCAGACTCTCTGCTCAGGCAATTCCCCTGCATGGAAGGTCTTCCCCCTACATTTTCTCAGCCAGTCATACTTGCAAACTATAGTTTAAGGTTTCTCTAGTGGGAGCTCATTTACTTTCTCCTTTTAAAATTGCCATTAGTGTTATTACAACTGAGCAAAAACATAATTTTTGGAAAAGAACCATTATTTCCCCCAAACTCACGATCCATGCCAGGTGGCTCATTCTATTTTTTTTTTTTCTTTTTACATTCCCTCCAGGAGAGTTTATATCATACATCCTCTCACTCATTCATTTATTCCTCAGATCCTTACCGAGACCCTATCAAATGCCAAGATACTTCTGGGGCCATGAAAAATACAAACATAAATAAGATAGTTCTTTTCTCTGAAAGAGAATACAATCTCCTGGGGGAAATAAAATGTGATTTGTTTTCCTTCTTAATAATTTACCTTTACTTGATTCTTTAATTGACTCAACTATGTGGGTTTTGGGGCTTTGACTCATCCTGTGGCCAGAAAGTTCCCTGAAACCAGGAATTGAATCTTCTAGTTTGGGCATCTAGGTAGAGTAAGAATAGGTCCCAGTTAGTACTGACTGTCCTGGTATACTTACTCATGATGCACCCTTTCACTCTCAGAAGTATCCCAGTTTGGAAGAACAAGTGTTGGTGAGGATGAGGAGAAAAGGGAACCCTCACAGCTGCTGATGGGAACGTACAATGGTGCAATTGTTTGGAAAATGGTTTGGCAGTTCCTCAAAATGTTAAAAATAGTTACCATATAACCCAACAATTCCACTCCTAAGTATATACCCAAGAAAAATTAAAACATGCACCCACACAAAAACTTGTATACAAATGTCAGAGCATCATTATTATTCATAATAGTCAAAAAGCGGAAGCAATCCCAAGGTCTATCAACACAGGAACAAATAAAATGAATATAATGTGGCTGATCCATATAATGGAATATCATACAGTCATTCATAAAAAGAAACAAAGTATTGATACATGGATGAATCCTGAAAGCATTACGGTAAGTGAAAGAAGCCAACTGCAAAAGGCCACACATCATATAATTCCATTTATGTGAATTATATGAATAGGCAAATCTATAGAGACAGAAAATAGATTAGTGGTTGCCTAGGGTAATGGTAATTGGAGTGACTGTTAATGGGTACTGAGTTTATTTTTGGGGTGATGAAAATGTCCTAAAACTAGATCATGGTGAAGTTGCACAACTCTGTAAATATACTAAAACAACCACCGAATTGTGCACTTTATATAAGTGAGTTCTACGATATGAAAACTGTATCTCAATTTTTTTTTAATGCATTCCAGTTTGGATAATAAATTATATGGTCACCTTCTACCTAGGGAGGCCTTACCACAAGTGACTGAGAATATAGTAGGGTCTTTTGGGTTAGATGTGGACCTGAATCCCACCTCTACCACTTCCCTTGTGTGACCTGGGGGAAATTATCTGATTCTTCATCTGCAAAACAGGGTAATAATGCCTACCTCAGAGGCTTATTATAATGTAAGATAATGCATGAAAAGTTCTGGGAGCCCCCCAACCCCGAGTTCAAAGTACTCAACTTCCAGTAGATATTACACTCACCAAAGTCAGATACAAGATAGATGGACAGATGAATGGACCAGTAGATGGAGCAAGCCTGAAGCAACTCAAGGTTCAGAAAGCAGATTACACCCACTCCATAAATTGAGATGTTCCCCTCAAAAAGGAACTCAAGGAGAAGCAGACCCAGTTCCCAGCTACCACCCATTCTGGTCAGTCATTCCACACCCCTCACTAGTGTTCTGAGCCCGACAGTGTGCAAAGCTCTAGGCTGAGCTTCTTGGAGAATAATGAGGGAGAAGTCAGGATCTCCACTTTGAGTTTTCCCCTCGGCAGTGAGAGGCTGGACGTGTGTGCAGGAAGAAAACCATGCAAACAACCCCAGGCAGACCAGAAACACCCTGGTCTCTGAGTGGCTCGAGATAACCTAGACTAGGCCAACTGTGTCTCCCCCAGAGATGTGGCCTCCACTGCCTCCCATCAGATGCTGAGGTGTGTCAAACAGTCCCATTGATGCCTTAATCCAAACATTCCACAACTCCTTCCCTGGCTCCTCTTCCCCCACCGGCCCCCAGAACTATGAACATCTTCCAGGGCTTATGCCAGGACCCTTGTTCTCTCTTCTCACACACCAGAGACCTCACTCTATTCCTTCAGTCTCAGCTTTCATGCTTCTCCAGCTCTCACCTCCATCCCAAATTCCCAGCCCATCCCCACCTGGATGTCACAGATGCCTTGAACTCAAGAAGCTCAAAACCAGTCCCTCCTCTTTTGTATTTTGTGTCAGTTAACTGTGATCCACTGAGTCATCCAAGCTAAAAATGCTGATAACATTCTTTCTCAGCTCCTCCTGCTCCAAGCTTCTACATTAACCTGTGAGCAGATCCTGTTACCTCTGCTTCCAAAGTGTCTCTGGAATCTGGCCCCTCCACTCAATGCTCAGGCGCTCCCTTCTAACACTTGGACTGGTGCAGTACTCTATCTTCTCCCTAGTCTCTCAACCTCCATTTACCCTCCCAAACTTATGCTCCCCACTACTGCCCCAGCACCCTTTCAAAAACTTCAGGAATGTACATGTACTTCTTTTGCTTTGTAAAGCTCTAAAATCCCTAAGTCTACAGGATAAAATCCAGACTACTTATCTGAAAGGGACATGCAAAGTCAGCCCTTAAAAAAATGCCACCATGATCTAGCCTAAACTCTCCCTCCAGCTTTATCTCTCTTCCCCAACATACACACCCTCCACGTACCTATACTCCAGCTCCACTGAATAGTCCAGCATTGATGCTTTTGCTCGGCTTACACACTTCTTTCTGCTTAAACCCCCATGCCCACTTCTCTTGAAATGCTCCATGTCCTTCCAGGCCAGCTCAGTTATCACCTCTGCAGACACTTGCCTGAGTTCCTCCCGCTGAAGTCTGCAGGAAACTGTGGGGTGAAACAGAGTGGTTGCCCACAGAGACACTCTGACTGTTGACCAGAAAGGGGACTTGGTCTTGGCTGAGTCGCCACATTTAAGTGTCTGGTCCTCCACTTTGCATTAGAGGCTTGTTCTTTGAGGCTGCCTGGACAGTAGGCATAATCTAATTGTCTCCAATAAAGGCCACAGAAATGGATACACAAACCAGAAAAACAGAACCACCAAGTGATCACAAATACCAAGCCAGCTGATCGGCCCATGTTCCTCTTGACATGGGAAGCAAACTCCAACCAGAAGGCCACGTGGTGAACACAGAGCCAGCCTGTCCTCAGCCAAGGCACCCACTGCATACCACAAAAGACAGCATAGAGTAATAACTGGCAGTGGGAGTCAAGTTACAGAACATGGGCTTGAAACCCAGCTCTACCACTTACTCTGTGACTCCAGACAACTTACCTACACTTGGTTTCCTTGTCTGTCAAATGTAGCTAATGATCTCCTTTGGCTGTTCCCTCAGCCTGAACCACTCTTCCACTGGACATCCACATAGCTCTCTTCCCCCAGTCTTCCCTCAGGCCTCTGATAAAGTTTCATATTTTTAGGCTTTTCCTGATCATTCTTGATAGAACAGGAACCCCTGCCTCCACTTCTAGCACTCTGCATCCTCCTCCCCCGGCCATATCCCAGCGCCTGGACCTCGGCTTGGCCAGAGGGAACAGTCAATAATTACAGCAGAATGGATGAATGAAGCATCCCTGCCCCACAGAGTTGTGAGGATGTTAAGTGTTTAGAACTGTGCTTGGCCCATGTCAAAGACCCGTAATTGTTAACCCTATTAAGAAGAGCCTCCCACCAAGGGCCTGCCACCTATGGGCACCCAGAGCTGGGGACTCAGGGGGCTAAGAGGCTGGTTAGAAAGACAAACGACAGCTTCAGGGGACAGGCTCCTACTCCAGCATTTGTGCATGCGCGTATGTGTGTGCGCACACGTGTGTCTTCTCCCAGAGAGGACTTAGTGTTAGCGACACAGTAAGGTGTGAGAACCTGCCTTATTTGGTGTGTGGTTCAGCACTGCTAGCAGGGACGGTGCAGGACAGGATGGCAGCAGGAACGGGGCTGGACAAGAAGGCAGAGCAGATCATGAAGGGTTCTGGGGCTGCAACAGAATTTAAATTGTGCGCCAAAGGCAATGGAGAGCTATTAGAGGGTTTTAATCTGAACTAGAACTTGAGTACTAAGCATTTGAAGTTTGGAGAGGAGTAAGTAGAGAAAGCAGTTAATAGGTTCTTACAATAACCTAGTGAAGATTCCAAGGGCGGCTTAGGACAGTAGAGAAATGCAGGAGAATCTCTGTAATGCTACAGCCATTAGGATGGTATTGGAGAGGTAGTCCTGGATGATGGTGGGGATTCTGGCTTCTGCAATTTGATGGAAGGTGTTTCCATTTCCTCTGATTAAGAATTAAAATGGAAGAACAGACTTAGGGGAAAAGGTTCTAAATTTCACATGTTGTTTTTGAAGTGCACAGCTATTTTATAATAGGGGCCATATGTAGTTCTCACCACGTGCTTGGGATGCCTATTGTCTATTGTCATTCTCACAACAATCGTTTAAGGTAGGCTCCACTACCCCATTTCACAGGTAAAGAAACTGAGACTAAAATACAATGTCCAGTAACTCCTAAATCCACAGCCAGCAAGGGGTCAGCTTGGATGTGAACTTCAGGTCACTCCTGACGACTTACCCTCCGCTCTCCATCTTAACCTTGAGTCCTTGAGTCCTTGAGTCTGGACGTCTAGACGTTTGGAGTACGTGCTTCTGGAAGGTCTCGGTACAGGCAGCCGACCCCACAGACTGGATGCTGCTACCTAATAGGGAGAGTGGAATGCAGAGAGCACCCACATTTAAGGGCTAGGTGGGGAACGAGGCGCCTCGGTAGGAGACAGGTCGGGGGAAACAGAAGTCCAGAAAGTAAGAGACACCAGATCACAACACTGCCAGGGGTTGGCCAGGCCAGGACCCCTCCCTCGGCCAAGTAGAGTCAGACTTGCAGGCCCAAGCACTCTTTCACCCCCACTGAAACATTCTTTCTTTAGATATGTTAACAGCAGCCATGGTTAAGGTTGAGCCTTCCTGGCTGTGGGAGCCTGTGTGTCTCTTTAAAACAGTTTGCATATCTTTGCTCTGACCCATTATATACCGATTTTATAGTTTACATCAGAGAAGACCATCTTAATTTCAATTTCTGGGAAGTTACTTCCAAAGCTGACCTCCTGCAGTGTGGAATGTAGCAGAATTCTTTAGGCCTTTAGACTGAGACATAGATTAAAATATGGCTCTGCTTCATGACCTTGGCCAAATTAAGGCAACCTCAGTGTTCTTACCTATAAAGCGGGGAAGATATAAGCTGCCTTGCGGGGCTGGTATGAGGGTGAACGAACAGTACCTACAATGACATAGAGTTTATCGTAACATGCTGTTATTATTACGCGGTCTCCGTTTACTGCAGGGCTTCATTCCTGAACCTGGTGTGCTTGTTAAGAATTCTGATGCCTGAACTTGGACATCAGAAGCTCTAGAAGTGGGGTCCAGGTTCCGTATGTTTATCCCCAGGTGATTCTGAAACACAGCCAGGCTGAGAACCACAAGTCCTCCTCTAGCCAGGAATTATTCTCTCTTCCCCTGTTGTCTGCAGACCTTCATACTAAATTTACCCATCTATCAGTAAACTGCCTGCTAGAAGGCAGGCCTGTCTATCCTATGATTGGACATTCTCAGAGGGCCACCCCGCTCCTACACTGAATGTGGTTATTTCCAAATCAACACTCCATTGAGTCATGCCTCTTCACCCATTAAAATAATATCATTTTCAGAGGGCAACCCAGAGCTTTCTAATTTATTAATATATTACTCATTTGCAGTTGCCCCCTTACGCTCTCTACAGCATGAATAGTTGAGAATTCACTCAAATTCTGGGGTGAGGCTAGAAGAAATGTAAAGAGAAACAGTTTAGCACTAGTTCACCCAAGCCTCCTCCGGGTATTACTAACTGCTCCATAATTAGTAACAACAACAAGAATAGATAGCAATTACTTTGTTGGGTGGTATTCTAAGTGTTTTACATAGATTAATTATTTTAGTCCTCAAATTCATTGTTATCCCCACCTTACAGAGGAGGAAACCGAGGCAGGTGAGATGACTTGCCCTAGGTCACACAGCCAGTAAGAGGTAAAGGCAGAATTTGAACCCAGATGATCTGGGTTCAGAAAAAGGATTTAACAAGAAGCTAAGGAGATGGGCTGGGCAAGCCCCCAGCAGCCTAGAATCAGACACCGCAGAGGGGGCCTGATGCTGTTCCCAGCCCTGGGGAGGAGTGAGGAGGAGGAGAGATGAGTCCCAGACAAACCAGACTGGGGGTCACATATGACCACAGGAAAATGGCTTCCTGGATTCCCTGGCAGAGGAATGAGCAACATGAAAGGGAAATTCCTCCAGGAAAAGAAAACATTTTTGAGGGTTTTTTGCCTCATCTCTGATTTCAGACCCATGGTTTCTTTGCTGATTCATGGAGGACATTTTGAAAGGGGTGGGATGGTAGAGCGCTGTCACATCCCCACTCCCAGAGCAGCAGAGCAACCAGGGATGGGCAGGGTGGGGGCTCCAGGGCAGCCCAGTTCCCTGCCTCTGGAAAGCGGACACCAGACAGCTCCTGTTCTAAAAAGAGGTCAAGAGGAAACAGCTTCTATGACTTGTCTTCCCTAACTTTCCAAGTCTCTTCAGTGAGTAAATAACATAGCACATGCCTGAATGATTCTTACTGAAGGCTTTGGAATCAGACACCCCTAGATTTGATTTCCAGCTCTGCACTATGACCATCAGCAAGAGGTGAAGCCTCAATTTCTTCATCTATAAAATGGGGATAATTGTTTCAGCCTGTGAGCTTGAGGTGAGGGCCAAGTGAGGTAGGAGAGGCGAAGCTCTTGGCACCCAATGGGCATTCCACACATGGTACCTCCTGTGTGCCAGGCACTGTGAGCTTGGAAATCAAATACCTCTCAACCCTCTAGGAGTTCACAGTCCAATAGGAGGGGAAATAGAGATGTAATGAATCAACACAATGGATGGCTGCTAGAAGTGAGGCCAGTTCCCAAGGCTAAGGACACAGAAAGGAAACAGACCAACTGCCAAGCTGGGGCGGGGCATATCAGGAGGTTCTAGTCAAAGTCCTAGTCCAGGGCCTCTCAATCACCTGCACAGGAATCACTGGGAATTTTGTGAAAATGCAGATTCCTATTCAGCAATCCTGGTTGGCGGTGGCGGGGGAGGAGGGGTGGTTGCAGTGTAAGAATCTGCATTTCTAACCAGCTCCCACAGCAGTTACAGGACCATGTGTCCCACTTTGAGTCCATAATGAGGCAGTTTTGAGCTGTTCTCACACATAGACTTTTCTATTATTCTTTGTATTCATTTTCGGGCGACCTGTTCAAAGTGACTTGCAAAACCTGTTAACTAGACAGCTACCTGAGCCCCTCCCCTGGTGACTCTAATGCCCACGGGTTCATAGCCTTGAAGGTTATGAGTAAAGTTATTTATTGGCATCCTGCAGCCTTCCGCTTTCTAGCCAAATCATCCAATTGCTGCAAATGTTTTCACATCCAGTATTTTGTAATGAATTCCATTTAAAAGGTCATAGATTTACAAGAAAAGAATTTAATTATGAGTCTTTTATTAACACAACCCATCTTCATTCCATCTCAAGTGGTAGGAGAGGGGAAGTTGTACTAGAAAAGATGAGAATTTCTTGCAGATTTGACACAAAATACTGGTATCAACAAAGATAACATTTAGCTGACAGCCAATGGGGTAACAAGAGTCACCAATGAGGTTATCTTAGATGAATCACTGCACCAGAAAACACAAGAGGCCTTAAAATCTTACGGCTCGTATAGGGAGGAAACTTCGATGGAGGGTTTTCCCACATATGACAACTATCCTAATATTTACATGACATTACCAATAATGACTTGGGAAGCCAAAATAAATTTTTCTAAATGCTCGAGAACAACAACTAAACCTTCTAATGAGCCATGAGAGAGGAACACTGGGTTATCTTTTTTATTTTCTCTACAGAATATATCACAAAACCACTGTCATGGGGCAGTACAACAAAAGAGGATGCAGCCAGAAGTCGTAGGAACAAGGTATTCTAGAAGAGTATCAAGCCATTAACACAGATATTATGTTACTTTTCTGGATTTTGTGATATTTCAGCTTTAACATTTTTCTCTAATATTTGTGATTTCACTTTAAAATCTAAATAAATATTCACTTTTATACTTTAATATTTTTGCTTTTCCTTTTTTTTT
>JAQQAC010000420.1:0-11230 GCA_029783875.1 Phataginus tricuspis
GTGGAATAAAGTTGTTAGGGAGATGGGAAAGCTAGTAAATTGTTCAAAAAGCAGAAGCTTTCTATTTCCAGAAAGTAAAAGAAGTATCGTAAGGTCAAAGTTGCCAGTATGGACCACTACTTTCTCCCTTCTCAAGATTCCACGTTCACATTAAGATGTAGAAGTACCAGTAAACTGTTCAATGCATAGAAGGTGGAGAGGGCGACGCACTGTGATATCTTGAGTACCACAGTTTATACCAATGTTCATTCATTTGGTCTTTGATATTGTGAAAGAAGAATGGTTTTCAGCTTAGGAGACTCTTTGTAAGGGAAAGCGGAAAGCATTTGTGACTGAGGAGCTGGTAGCGTTCACCTCTCATGTGCGGTGTCCCTGCGTGCGTACGCATGAAGCTGGCTCCCAAGGGTACAGCATCTGCGGAGAAAGGACTGCGAGCGCTGAGCTTTCAGCGGGCAGGGAGGGCATGGTATCCTGGGACAGGCTTGCCTTAGGAAAGCCCCGGGGCCCAGCCGAGTGTCTGACACACGTAGGTGGTCGGTAAATGTTTATTGAGTGAATGGAGGAGTCCACTCAGGCCATGACCGCATGTCACTAAACGTTTAAAAGAAAGAACAAATACAGTAATAAAATGGACAAGTTACTATTCTAAGATACGTGAATAGCTAACATTTTAAAGATTATATGATCCTAAAGACCACGTCTGGTGCTAAAATTCTGCACTATTTTTTGAAACAATAGACTGACTTTTCTTCTCTTGTGAAGTGTTTAAGCATGCTGTGGTCTTCAAACGACTTACAGAAGCACCAAGGCTTAGAAGATGGTAGCAAGTTTCCTATTGGTAGAATTTGGAAAAGCAGGAGCAGTGGAGTGTGCCATTTTCCTGACACAGGAAGGCTTTACTGAGTTAAGAGCTTGTTTTGAAGTAATCGTAAAGAGATGGCACGCATCTCTTTGTCTCGGGGCCCATTTATGTCTGCGTGTGTGCGCTAGTACTGTGGGCATGGGAGTGGTTGTGGCGTCGTGTGTGTGAGCACCAGATGAGAGAGATTTCAGAGCGTGGAGAGCCGTGCCTCGGGACCTTGCTGTGCACACAGACCCCAAGCCAGGGACAGCAGGGAGTGTGTGGCCTTGCCTCGGGAGCAGCTAGGCCCCACTGAGCACACACAGCGCTCAGGGCCTTGCACTTTATCACACTCCGAAATCATGACTACAGAAGGCGGACAGCTTTGACATTTCCTCAAGTACACATTTCTGGTCATTTGAAACTATGTCAGGTAAATAAAATATAACCTCTTGAGTATAGCCAGTGCTGTGGTAGGGGGGAGGGCAGATGGGCATGCAGGAGGGGATCTTTATGACCTAAAAACCCACAAGCCACTCTGGACATCAAACATCAATTACAAAGTACCACTTTGATGAGTTTAGAGTAAATGAATCAGAACCAGATGGATTAAATTCATGCTGAAATATACAGAGATTAAAAATTAAGAGAAGTAGTGTTAGACATGATGCATTCTTTCAAATACTAGCCAGATCATTTGAAACACACAAAATTCACTGAAGATATTGGACAGTTAAGTGACTGTTCACCCCCCCCAGATTCTAAATTCTAATTTGGCAGCATGAATAGTTGGACAGAATGTGTGTATGTATACGTGAGGATATGTATGAAATATACAAATGTTTACCAGAATTCCAAGAGTGGGCAAAAGAGGAAAAATTCTTTCAACATGTATTTTATTAACTTGCTTAGGTAAATAAGTTAACATGCAATTCCATAGAAAATGTTTATCAAGTTACAAGTGGGTGGAAATGAACGGTTGCACATGTGTGCATACAGACCGGCCCAAGCACTTAATTAAAGACACTTGATCATGTTTGACAGATCTTAATAGGTACTTAAAATGTGCACACACACGCAAACGCATCCACATGTCCCTGTGATGTGTCCTGACCCTGATGTGTTGATCAGCCCTTCAGAGAGTTGCTTTTCTTAGTGATTACTCACTGACACATGACCCTCCACATGGGCTGCCTGTCTGGCTTGTGACAGCAGGCAGGGCCGAGCAGCAGGCACTTCTCAAGCACAGTCCCAGCAGCTCAGTGCCCTCTGGCTTCCAGGCACAGGCTGCCGAATAAACAAACAAGGGGTCCCAATTTTATGCCTACTAGCCTCAGTGGTGCTCCTGGGACAGGATTTGCTCTGTTTATTTACTCACAGTTCCACAAGGCTCCCCTGGGAATGTTTGTGGCAAAGGTTTTAGATTCCGAGACAGTCTGCAAAGAGGTAGTGATTCTTGTCTTATTAGCCTTCTGCATAAAATATCGGTTTATACATGGATATGACAACAAAAGCATAGGCACCAAAAAGAAAAATAGATACATTGGACTACATCAAAATGAAAAACTGTGTAGATCAAAGGACAGAAGCAGAGTAAAAGGCAGTCCACAGAGTGCGAGAAAGTATTTGCAAGTCATGTCTGAGGAGTTAATATCCAGAACATATAAAGAACTCCTACACATTGTCCACAGCAGAAAAATCAAGCTGATTAAACAACGGACAAAGAATTTGAATGGACATTTCTCCAAAGAAGATACACAAACTGCCAAGAAGTACATGAAAGATGGTCAGCATCACTTCGGGAAATGGAAATCAAAGCCACAATGAGATACTGTCTCACATTCGCTAGGATGCTATTATCAACAAGACCAGAGAATAAGAAGTGCTGGTGAGCCTGTGGAGAAATCGGAACCCTTGTGAACTGTTGGTAGAAATGTAACATGGTGGAGTTGCTATGGAAAACAGCATGGCCGTTTCCCAAAAATAAAAATTCCACTGGGTGTATACCCCACAAAATTAAAAGCAGGGTCTCAAAGAGATATTTTTATATCTATGTTCACAGCAACTTAGGCATAAAATAGTCCAAAGTGGAAATATCCCAAGTATTCATTGACAGATGAATAGATAAAGAAAATATGGTATATGTATACACGGGAATATTATTCAACCTTACAAAGGAAGAAAATGCTGAAATAAGATACAACATGGATGAAGCTTGAGGATATTTTGCTAATTGAAGTAGGCCAGTCATGAAAAGACAAATACTGTAGGATTCCCCTTATACGAAGCACTTAGAGTAGCCGAAGTCCTAGAGACAGAAAGCAGAAGGGTGGTTGACAGGGGTTGGAAGAGAGAATGGGAGGTTGTTTCATGGGCATAGAGTTTCAGTGCTGCAAAATACAAAGCATTCTGGAGATTGGTTGCTTGACAGTGTGAATGTATTTAACACTACTGTACACTTAAAATGGCTAATATGTTGCATTTTATGTTATGTGTATTTAACTATAATTTAAGTCAGTTTTTAAATTGTTTTTAAAATAATCAGTTTTTTAAACTTATGCAAGAGAGATTTTGAACAGAGCATCATGACACCACTCGTGAAGACCTTCTAGCATCATCAAGGAATGTCTTTGCTGAGAAGTGATGACTCTTCCAAAATAGTAATATTTCAACTTTAATAAATAAGGGAAAGTAAAATGAAATTGCTGTTATCTGTGTGTTTCCAACATGCTTGTATGGAAAGAAGAAAATCCAGCTCAGAAATAAGGAAGGAATGGAGTTCAAATGTTAGGCATTACGGGGAAAGGGAATTGGCTGTATGCTTTACATTTATTACCTTAAACCTTTGCAGTCTGTAAGTCTTACCTTCTGGCTACAGATGTGAATATGAGGCTCAAGGAGGTAAGGTCACACGGCCAAAGTTACCCAGGTAATGGGTCGTGGAACAGGATTCAGACCCAGCGTCCGTACTGCTACAAGGCACCGTTATCAAGGAGAGAGGTGGGCCTGATTAGAGCTCAATACGGTAATGGAGGCTGACAGTTATGGACATAATGGTAATGTACCTGACAGATGAGCAGCTGTGACTTGCAGCTGGGGAAACCAAATATATAAACACCAGTCAGTATATGAAGAGTCAACCGGCGGAGTTATGAGGCGTGGTCAGCGCGCACTGTACGTCAGCCTGCTGCAAATCCAGGCCGGCAGCTGGGGTCCTCTGGAACCTCTGTCCAGCTGCACCTTTCAGGGTGGCTCATCTTGGCTGACATTTTCCTGGGACTTGGTCAGAATCAGACAACCAGAAATAATAATTAGAGTGTAGTTTCTGGAGCCAGATTGAGTGGCTTCAGATCCTGTCACTGACTAGCTGTGTGACCCAGGGCAAACTACTTCACTTCCCTGTGCATGCTTCCTCATGTACAAGAAGGGATTATAAAAGTCTCTTCCTCATAAACTATTTGTGAATTAAATGAATCAATGCATATAAAGTACTGAAAATAGTTCCTAGCCCATCAAAGATAAGAGACATATCACCTATCAAACATGGCACCTAGGAAATGTTCTGTTAAAGTTTCCAGTGATTCAAATGTGTGTACACCAACAGAGCAAATATATTTAACGTGTGAATTATGCAACTTAATATGCATGTAAAATTCTATGTCTTGGGCAAACAAAACTAAACAAAAAATATAGGATAGGGACAATTTTCAAATATGCATACATATTAAAGCATATTCTTACACTGTCCACAAAACTATAATGTTCCATCAGTCTTCCTCAGTATTTAACATTTCTCCTTGACTTTTACATCAACTTGTCTCCCAAAAGCTAGAGCAGGTTGCATGGAGTTTATTCCAGGTATGCCTTGTGAGGTAGCTTTAGGTCCTCTTCACTCCGGGCCAGATTTTGCACACCTGTTCCCTGAGAGAAGCCATCAGTGAGGAAGATCCTGCCTGCTTATCATGCTTACTGGTTGCGTGCAGCGAGTATGGCGGCCCTCCTCCTTCTCCATGCTCACTGCTGCAGCACATGGGGACAAGGCAGTAAACTTTGGGTTCTCACCAAACACTTCAGCGGGGAGGTGGTAAGTTGTGTGTGTGGTCGGCTTCCATTCACAGATGGTTGTCTATCAAGAGTAGAGCAAGAATTCTGGGATGAAAGATGTGGTTGAGATTTTCTACTGTTCTCTGAATTCTATATTATTACTTATAAAAGTAATCATCATTTGAGATCCTTACTATGTCCCTGGTAAGAAAGACGTAATTACTCCCATACACAGTTGAGGAAACTGAAGGCTGCAGATTTTAAATGACGCCTTAAATGATACGTTTGAGAGTCATTGTGCCAATTAAAAATGACCTCTCAACCTATATGCTCTACTGTTTCTTATATTATATTCTGCCATCAGGACAGGAATTAAAGTGGGTTCAGAAAGCAGGTAATAGGCTATCTAAGTCTGTATAGCCAAAACTGTGATTATCCTAAGCCAAAAATTTCAAAGACAATAAAATGCCATCTTATATATTGGAAGTTAGAGCAGAGGAGCCACAGAATTGGAAGTGACCTTAGAAGTCACCAAATCCACTTTCCATTGCAAGCAACTCAGATGAACACCTTCCAAGCCTCTGCATGAATAACCCCAGCCCAGTGGAACTCACTGCCATGTTAGCAGCTGACACCATCAGCCAGACTGTTGGAAAGCTCTTGTTCCTTCTCAACCTCAGTCTACTTTCCAGCGTCTTCCCCTTTTTCAGGCTCTACTAGAACCACCCAGAATAATCTAACCTCCTCCGGGCCACAGGATGATCCCAATTTATCATATGCACTTTGGTCTCTGGCTGTGTCTCAAACACAAATCACTGCTGGCATAGTTAGAGGCAGAGCAGTGCAGAGGGAAGGGCATAGATTTCACAGTCAGAAAGTCTGTTGATATTCTGGCTCAAGCAATCATTACTTATGAGATTCTAAGGAAGGTATCTAGCTTTGGTTTCCACATCTTCATACAGATTTTACAGGTCAGTTTTGAGGGTTAGGATGAGTTGACAGACATAAAATGCTAGCATGTAGTAAGTGCTCAGTAAAGCTTAGCAATTACTACAAGTTCATCTTTTCTCCAGTGAAGGATTCTAAGTGTTTTGTTAACCTTGATTATTCTCAGACTGTTGGTTAGATTGGAGCCTTCTCTAGTCTATAGCATATGGTCAAGTGACCTCAAACTTACTAGCTGTCATTTAAGTAGCATAAAAATGGCAAGTTTTCCAGCAAAAGGTTAGTAGGTATGTCTGTTATTGTTGGTGTAATTATTGTGTGTGTGTGTAGTTTCTCCTGATTTATCTAAGAAACTTACTTTGGTTACCCAAGCTACAGACATCGATACTGGTCAAGTGTCCAAATAAATTGGGATCATGGAATCCTAGAGTCTGAGATTTGGTATTTGAGTTAGATGGTTTAAGGTCAAGTTCTTAAACTCCCTAATAACCTGAATTTTGGGGAATATGTGCCTTTTTCATAATTCTACTGAGGTTAGGAGAGCTGGGGTGGTAGTGGTGTCAAAAAACCAGTTTTACAGAGCAGTTTTCCTCAGACAAATGTCTTCCCTTCCTTGCAGCCAAGTGCATATTTCCCAGCCCACTTACAGTGAAGAATGCCACTGGGGTGGAAACAGTCCTTCCAACTGCATTCCCCTCTTCTTCCTTAGTAATAAGCTGTAGCTGGCAGGCCACTGCCCGGCCGGACCTGCATTCTCAGCACCCCTTACAGCGAGGGTTGGTCATCATGTGTCTTGGCTCCAGCCAATGGAATGCGAGCAGAAATGAAGTGCACAACTTGCTTAAGAGGAGCTCCCGTGCCTTGAACTTCTACTCTCCCATTTCCTCCAGGGATTGGGACCCCAAACACCTCATTGGGAATATGGCGGACCTGCCATCAGCCTGGGTTCCTGAATAGCCAAGGATCAGAGTTGCCTGCTGGCCTGAAATGCGGACCGTGGAGTTGTTGCATAGAAGGGAAATAAATTTCTTTGCTCCTTGAGCCGCAGAATTGTTAGGTCTCTCTTCTTAAAGTCAGTTATCCACTTGTTTATATAATGCAGCACTGAAATTCCATTTAATTTCTGGAGTCGAAAGAGTCATTAGTTTCTTCTTTACTTGATGAGAATTATCTATTTTATTGGAGCCACTGTTTCGAAGAGAAGAATAGAGGAAAAAAATAACTCTATGGGTCCTTTGTCCTAGGAATCACACACAGTGGGGACCCCACCACCATTTCAATGAGTTCACTGCCTCAGCAGTAACAGCCCAGACTTAATTTCCAAATTTGGTTAAGACGAGACTCGTGTGCTGAAGAGGCAGAACGGCTACCTATTTTCTTTGCTCATCCTGCTTGTAGCCTCACAAAACTTACCCACCCTAGAGAGTTTCTTGCTTCTTCTACACTTTCTGTATATTTTACCTCAAACAACTCTGTTTGATCGATGAAACCTTTTTGCTCCTACTATTTCAGCCATAAGTATAGACTCATTCAGTATGGAAACTATCAGTTTTTAGGAGAAGCCTCTATTTCTCTGTGCTCTGGGTCTGGCAGCTTCTGTAGGCTTTCCCAAAGAGCCACACCCATGAGCAGTGGCATGATGGCATCATCTACACTACGCTCCATGCACAGGAAACACAGTGTGAGACTGGCAGGGCGACTGAGGGGATGAAGAAATCACATTCATCAGAACAAGCGGGTCAATTTCCCCAAGTATGGGGTTTGTCTAATATCCAGTGCTTTCCTCCAAAAAAAGATGGTGTACTTTCTTAACTTACTGATAAGATTAGTCCATAGAATCACTGCCTGCAGATACTAAGCTGCTTTTCAACTTTAATCTTCCTGTGACTTTAGTCATGCAAAAGGTGCAAACTTCAATGATTACAATCTGTAAAACAATAGGATAGCATATGATATTACTGTAATATAGTCATTATTAAATGATGACATTTATTAAACTCAATGTATTTTAACTAAACTTCTGATCTCAGTCCACCTTCTGCCACCTGCTCGTTTCCCTGTCTCCAGTGGTGGAAACTCCACCTTTATAGCTGCCTAGGTCAACAAACTGTCAGCCCTGACTCCTCTTTCACTCTCATCTCACCATTAGCCCAGCAGGAAATCTTGCCCGCGCTGCTTTCAGAGTATTTCCAGACTCAGGTCCTTTGCACCACCTCTGAGGCCACCACACTGGTGGGGCTGCCCACATCGCTTGCTTGGACTAAATAGACTCCTACCTCCTTTCCCTGCTTCCTCCTGCCCCCCCTCCAACACGCACACACAGACACAGTCTGCTTTCCAAAGGGCAGCCAGAGAGATCCTTTTAAAATAGAAGATCCTCCAACTCCTCACTCACACACTTTCAGCCGACTCTCGCTTTGCCCTGAATAAAACCCAAGGCCTGTAAAGCCCTTGTGACCTTTCTGACCTCCTCGCTTACCACCCTGCCCGTTTTCCTCCGATCCTGCCCCAGTGGCTTCCTTGTTGCTCCAGGGCCTCACTCGGCCTGCTCTGGTCACAGGGCACTTGCTCTGGCTCGTGCTTAATACTCTCTCCCAGATGCCTTGGGGCTTGGAAAACTCCCTCATCCACCTCCTTTGGTTTACGACTTGCCTCAAACGTCTCTGCTTGATGAGATCCAGCCTGATGACCACCTTAGTCCTGCTGCTCGCCTGTCCACGCACTTACCCTAGTCAATTGCTTAATATCGCTTACTGACTCTACCACAGGAAGCACCCTACTTACTGGGGTCTTGGCCCTCCCACTCACCCTGGAATAAAAGCGCCATGAAGGCAGGGATCCCTGGCGCACCTCAAGCACCTTGAACATTGTGGGGCACAGTAGGCACTGTATCTGTGTTTGCTAGAACAATGAACGGATGAATAAAACCTACACATGATGAAGTTGACCCATGATCAGTACGGAACAAACCGGGGTGATGAACTTTTCCAGAGACTGAGACTGAAAGTTTCTTTCTTTCCTAACAGGAAGATATAGCTGCAGAAATGCACTGGACCCTACCTAACAAGAAGGTTTTCCTGAAAGTGAACCAAAAAGTATAGAAAGGAATCTTGACATGACAGCTCTGGTAAACTCTCCCCATGTTACATTTTGGGACGATGGACTTGAAGGTTGGGAACACTGTTTCTGGAGAGGACTTGCCTGGGTTGTTAATTAGAATCTGAGTGACTGTGAAAAATAGTGTGGACCGAATTTCCTGCCTCCTGCACAACTATTTCCTGGGTCTGGTTTCAGGTATCTCTTACCTCAGGTGGGTTTGCTACCAAGGGATTAAAGTGTCTTGTGATTCAAAGCCTGGGCTGTCCCAGTGGCTGCTGACGCACGTGAGGTATCTTGGATCTCTCTTCTGTTCCTCATTCACACTCACCTTTGGGCCGAAATAGCGAATCTGGTCAGGGGAATGGATACCTCACGCTAAGTAGCCCGGCATGTTTGCTGTCTGTCCCCTCTCTGATCCCAGGATTGCCCTGCCTCTGGTAGCAGGCAAATGAGGTGAGCATGCAGGGAGCCCAGAAAGCGATGGCTGGAAGAAGGTGAATAAATGGGCAAACAGACTGCTTGAAACCAAAAGAGAAGACAGGCTGAAAAGTGGGTTAGAACACAGCGCTGTTAACTAGCTGTGTGCATCCCTTACTCCCAGGCCTTTTTGTGCATTACATTCTCTGGTCGCATAAGGAACATGCTGTTTATTTTTCTCCATAAAGTATGGAAAGCTACTTCATCATTCAAATTTGAGGCCATTGCCAATAGGGAAAGAAAATACTTTGCCAGTGTTTGCAAACACGAGTTGCTTTAAAAATAGAGATGAAAACATGATTCATTAAAATGACTCTCCGAC
The DNA here is from genome assembly GCA_029783875.1 of Phataginus tricuspis. NCBI lineage: Eukaryota > Metazoa > Chordata > Mammalia > Pholidota > Manidae > Phataginus > Phataginus tricuspis. The sequence goes on from JAQQAC010000420.1 coordinate 9,729, forward strand.
TGCTAACACACTTTCCAAGACATTCCGCACTGGACTTCTGGCCTGCATGAGGTGTATTCTTTTATATGCTACACTGAGGCGCTCCACACCGCCTTTCTCTCACTGGTTCCCGTCACCAGGAATTTATGAACAGCAAACAAGCTTTCCGTTGCCTCCTGACTGTATACGCTGCAGGAGCAGCAGTAATGGTGAGGGAGCAATATATTGGCCGAAGGTGGAAAAAAACCTTTTTTCCAAAAATGTTTGAATCTATATGAAAGTGACTTTTCAGATCTCAGGAGTGTCCGGTATAGTTCCTAGCAGCCTGTTGAGAGGCCCCGTGTTGTCCAAACAGCCTCCTGTAGGGTCATTACCAGAGCAGCCCATATAAAAATAACAGCGGAAAGGTGCAAACGTCATTAGCAGGGGAGAAATAGGAAGCAATCAGCAACACTTTAAACAAATCATTACCATGAAATTACACTCTCAGTTTGAGATGCGTCTTGGATCTGTTAAAGATACGTACACCTCACTGGCTTAAGTGAGATGGGGTAAGTTTCCTCTGGTTACTTATGAAGTGTTAAGCCACGGTGGACCTGATGCCCCAGCGGGTGGGCCTGGCTGCCTGTTTCTTTCCTGCGTCCTTTAAAGACGGAGTACCCGCAGGAGGCCTTGTGTAGAGGGCTTTCTCAAGCAGGCTCCTGGACATGAGGTCTACCTTTTTAAATGAAATGGAAACCTACTGGGCAAACTGTATTTTATGTAGAAGTTGCTCTGAGGAAAAAGGTCCCAGGCTTTCTCCTGTACCACGGGAGTGGGAAGGGTGGCCGATGGCCGCGGGACTCGCCTGGCACCTGTGCCCTCCCTCCCTTGCTCGGCCCTGCAGGGAACAGCTGGGTCCCCTCTTCAAGGGTCTCACCCTCCCGGACGCATTCCTCCGCGTGGAATATTCCTACGACCCGGCCTTGTTTTAGGACCCATGATCCTCTCTGGCTTTTTCAAAATGCCCTCAGGTCCTAGTTACTCAGGCTCCAGTCCTGTTTGCTCCAACACCCACCGCCCTGTAAAGCTCCGGATCTGCAGCTGCTGGCTGATCCCGACCTCCGCCCCTGCCGCCCCGCCTACAGCCGCTAGGACCGTTGCACAAGGGAGGGAGGTGACAGCGCTTCTCCCCCTCGGGAAGCCTCACTCCCTGCAGCCGGGCTGTCTGCTTTTGTACCTCCTGTCTGTTCATCTGTGCTTGGACCCAATGGCTCCATCTGGTGTGCTCCGCACAGAACCAGGCTGTACCCCGGGGCCCTAGGGGCGTGCTGGTGCAAAGGTGTCTTTTTCTGGCAGGCACCTGTTTCTCCCCTTGGTGCCTCTGGCATGTGCCGGACGCTCTCCCTTACATTGCCATGTGTCCTGGATGCGCCAGGCTAACAGCCACCCAAGAGGTAGTGCAGATTCTCAGTTACAGTTTTCCTTTTGCATTCTCATTTTAATCACAAGAAAATCAATGAGAAAATAAGACCTTTTTTTTT
>JAQQAC010000428.1:0-10615 GCA_029783875.1 Phataginus tricuspis
AAAAAAAAATAAATAAATAAATAAAAGGCATCCAAATTGGGAAGGAAAAAGTAATAGTATCTTTGTCCACAGATGACATGATCTTATATGTAAAATGCCCTAAAGATTCCACACCAAATAAAAAAAAGAACTTTAGAGATAATAAATTCAGCAAAGTTTTAGGATACAAAATTAATGCACAAAAATCAATGGCATTTATATATCCTAGCAATGAACAATCTGAAAAGGAAATTAAGACAGCAATTGTATATACAATAGCATTTAAAAAATACCTAGGAATTAACTAAACCAAGGAGGCAAAATACTTGTAGACTGAAAATTGGAAAACACTGTTGAAAGAAAGACATAAACATAGAAAGACATTCTGTGTTCATGGACTGGAAAACAGTACTGTTAAGACAACAACACTATACAAAGCATTCTACAGATTCAATCCAATCCCTATCAAAATCCCAAAAGCAATTTTTGCAGAAATAGTAACATCTATCCTAAAACTAATATGGAATCTCAAGAAACCCTGAATATCCAAAGCAATGTTGAAAAAGAACAAAGTTGGATTCACACTCACCTACTTCAAAATTTACTGCAAAGCTACTGTAACCAAACTGTCATACTAACATAAACATAGATGTATAAACTAATAGAATAGAATAGTCCACAAATAAACACTCACATATAGGGCTGATTTTTGACATGGGTGCCAAGGCCATTCAGTGGGTAAAGGATAGTCTTTTCAACAAATGGTGCTAGAAAAACTGATGTATAATATATGCAAAAGAATGAAGTTGGATGTTTACCTTACCCCATATATAAAAATCAGCTCAAAATGGTTCAAAAACCTAAATATAAGTGCTAAAACTATAAAACTCTTAGAAGAAAACAATATGGGGAATCTTCATGACACTGGACTTGATAATGATTTCTTGGATATAATACCAAAAACACAGGCAGAAAAAATATACAAACTGTACTTTATCAAAGTTAAAAACATTTGTGCTTCTAAGAATACTTTCAGAAAGTGAAAACTTACAGAATGGGAGAAAATATTTGTAAATTACATCTGATAAGGGATTAATATCTGGGATATATAAAGAACTCCTACAGCTCAACAACAAAAATATAAATACTCAATTCAAAAATAGGCAAAAGACTTAAAGAGACATTTCTCTAAAGATCCACACAATGTCCAATAAGGAAATGAAAAGATGCTCAGTAAGTAGTCTCTAGGGAAATATAATCAATCAGAACCACAGTGATGTTCCATTTCACACTTATTTGGATGGCTTTTATTCTTTTAAATGGAAAATAACAAGTGTTGATGAGAATGTGAAGAAATTGGAACCCCAGCACACTGCTGGTGAAATGTTACCATATGATCCAACTATCCCCTCCCAGGTATACACTCAAAAGAATTGAAAGCAGAGACTCAAACAGATAGTAGTACACCAATGTTCAAAACAGTGTTATTCACAATTACCAAAAGGTGGAAACAACCCAGTAGCAGATGAATGAATAAAATGGAATGTGGTTATCCCCATACATGGTACATTAGGCCATAAAATGGAATCAAGTTCTGATACTTGTATTGTGCTAAGATGTAAGTTGCTGCTCCCAAAACTGTCCCAGCTGAGCTGACCACACCCTCCACATGGTGGACATGAACTGAGTGGGGCTGGTGAGGCGTGGTTCAGACTACAGTGAAGTTCAGCTTCCTCTGCTGCCCCACCTTGCTGCTTTCTCTTTCCTTCCACAGATCTTGATTCCTAATACACATCTTTCACCCCAAACTTCCCATTTCTGAAGAACTCAACTGGTAACACACCCCAAGTGGATCTGGTCAACACCACCTTGAAACTGATGATGATTTTTGCTATGAGTTTTACATCTGAAGCCAACAGCTCCCGCCCTCATCTCCTGATGCACGTGTGCATGCACACACATGCATGCATATACACATGCCTGCACCCACATTCCACTGTACTGTGAATTCACCCCCTGCTCCAACCTCCAGCCATGCTCATTGATGATTCCGCCTCTTTGTCTCTCTGTGACAGTCTTCTCCACCTTGTGTGCACACCCTTCAGGACCCAGCTTACTGCTACCCACTCTGCAATGTGTTTCTAGTCCTCCAGATCCAGTGTTATCCCTTGCAGGCTCCTGCATGCCCCATCTGCATTATGGTCACTGAGTTAACTGGTTAAGTCTCTTCTTCTCTGCAATGTGAGCCACTGAGGCCCATGTCCTGCCCCACCTAGGGAAGGCTGGGGGCCAGTCTCTGGACTCACACAGACCTGGGTTCAGATTCTGAGCTTCACCCATACAAGGTATGTGACCTCTTTGTGCCTGTTTCCTCATCTATAAAATGAGAATAATCGTATCTGCATTGTAAGGCTTGTAAGAGATGGTGAGTGCATGCAAAGTATTTGGCATCAGGCTTAGAGCAGAGTAAAAATATTGGGGTCTTCACTGCCATCAGTACTGTGTCTGAACCCCCAAGGCCTGGCACAGAGTTAATCAAATGAATGACATTTGGTCCAAAGACTCATCTGATGCTATACAGCAAGAATATGTGGGGACACCAAGCCATTCACTGTGCTGGCAGCTAAGCCAAGTACATGGAGATTGTGTTCGTCCAACAGAAGATGGCTTTGTTCCTTGGCCCACAACTGGGTAGCCATTGGCAGAGAGGAAACAGAGTTCAGGGAGGGCTCACGTGGGCACGCAGAGCTTGAGGGCAGCAAGGAAGAGAGCTGAGAGACTGACAAAGTGGCCACATCCAGGCCACCTGTGTGCATGGGGCCCAGGACAAGAGGGGACCCGAGTCTTTGCTTACAAAGGCAGAGTGAGTTTCTGGGAGGACATCACTTCCCTTTGCCTCAGGATAAGGGTCACCCTGTCGCTCTTGGTGGGGGCACGGAAGGATTCCCTGGCATCCTCCCCACCAGTGCTGCCTCTGTCCTCTAATGCATTGCTTCATGGCAAGAGGTCTGGGCATGGGGGATGAGGACAGCCTCGTGTTCACCAGCTAAGTCCTGACCCCCTGTGGATGGCTGGAGCCCCTGGTGAGGGCCAGACTTTAGAGGCCTGCTCGAGGTCCCTGCCCTCCTGGAACTGACATTCCAGAGGGAAAAAGGTGCAAAGGCAAGTGAGCACAATGTACAGACCACAGTGGAGGGAGGCCAGTGGCTGTACCAAAGGTAGGGGTCACAGCCAGGAAGACAGGAGGGCCACTTCTCCAGCTGGGCAGGGCTTGGGGGCAGCTGCCACATTAGGCTTTGCCTCTGGCAGAGGGTTATAGTGTGGTTTGTGACCTCAAATACACACATAAACTCATAATCCCCAGGGTGAGAGTGTTAGCCAGTGAGGCTTTTGGGAGGGGATGAGGTCATGAGGGTTATACCCCATGATGGGAGCAGTGACCCCAGAGAGCCTCTCAGCCCTCCTGCCATGGGAGCACACACGGGGCAACAGGTTCTCACCAGGTGCCACAATGCGGGCTTCGCACCTCCAGAAACCTAAGAAATAAACATCTGCTGTTTATGAGCCTCCCCATGTAGTACTGTTATCCCAAATGTACTAAAATAAAGGGTTTTGAGCAGAGAGGTATGGGTCTGTCTTGGTTCTAAGGACCCATGTGCGCTGGGAGAGTAAAGTTAAGTGCAGGAAGTAGTTGTGGCAAGGCCAGAGGGAAGGTGACTGCAATAGTCCAGGCAGGAGGTGATGGGGCTTGGGCCAAGGGTGGGCTAGGCAGAGGGCAGGAAGCTGAGGCTGGGTCTGTCTATGAGGCTGACAGATCCAATGAGGCTGATACTGAGGATTTTGTCCTGAGAGCCTGTTTCTTCATTTGTAAAACAGCTCAATGTTGGAGGCCCAGTGGGAGCCCAACAAGGGGTGGTCCTGCTTCTCATCCTGGCTTGTCCCCAGTCTGGCAGCCTGATGACAACCTGTCCCTTATCTCCACTCAGGTGTCACCTCCTCAGGGAATTCCCTCCTGATGCCCTCCCCCACACCTGTCACAAATCACGTTTTCCCTGCAAGCTCTAACCTGGGTAACCAGAGTCACTGTCCCTTAGCAAGCCCAGGGTGGCAGTGACAGGCCCTCTGCCCTAGTGGATAGAAGAGTTCAAAGCTCCACGGCCGATGTCTGCATCAGATTCGCACAGCATTTCCCTTCTCCTTCCTCGGGCCAGCCTCACATGGTGTGGTGTGGGGGTGGGGGCTCCAAGTCTGGACAGCCTAGGTCAGAAGGGGGGATTGCCCTGAGACTGTGTGACCTTCAGCAAGCTACTGTTTTCTTAGTGCATCAGTCCTTCCTCCTACACTAACCTCCCTCAAACAAGCTTGCTCCTTCCCCCTTTCCATAGGATCTCTCACTCCGACTGACCCGTGTGGCCAGGCCTGAGGGTTTCCCAGGACTTGGACTCTGTGCTAAAGGAACGACTGTCCCAGGCAAACGAGGCTGGCTGGGTATCCTATTCCTATGTGGTTGGACACCATAAAAATTGTTTAACTTCACAAATAAAATTATATGCATGCTCCTCATACAAATGAAATATTAAACCACTAAAAGGAACCAGGGCTCCTTGGAAAAATCTGATTCCAGGTGCAGGACACAGAGAGCACAACTTATATTAGAAAGTAAAGAAGTGCTAAAAATTTATGACATGTTGAAAGGACACAGAGCCAAAGTGGAAGAGCGTCCACTGGCCAAATGCGCCACTATTTGAGCATCTAATGGACTGCACCTCTATTAGGAGCGTAATGGATTGTAACTCAATGAATGGAGTAAAAATCCATGGATCCATACGCTAAAGAATGAAAACATCCTCCATAGAGCGCAGAGCTAGTAAGCAAAGCTTCTACTTGAAGAACGGATGGAAGAAGAAAGAACTAGCATGGTAACAGCTCGATTAGGCAGGCAGTAGCAACGAACACCAGCAGGCCGAAGTAGGAGCTACGGGATGCCAGCAGTCGGAGCGCCTTCTCAAGGGGAGCTCACACCGCCAAGATAGAGGTCAGCCCGCCTGCCCCGCACAGCCGCGCATTCCGGAGGACCACGGCCATAAGCCAGCGAGAGGGGCGCGCCAGTCCCATGCGCACTGCCCCGAAGTCGGGCCCAGACCTCCCGCATCTGCACCCATTTCTGCGCCTTGCCCCGCAAAACCTACGGCGGCTGACCGGCCCCCAGACACATCCTGGGCAGGCCGTTCCCGACCCCCGCAGGCTGCTGATCTGCGCCCTCCTCCAGCCCCGCACCGCGGCCCTCCTTCCCCACGCAGGCCAAGTCCTCCGGGGACCCAGCACGCAGCCCGCAGCGTAACTCCCACACAGCACAGCAGCCTGTCTCCCGCCCGCCTCGCACGCTAGAGTGGAGGGCACCGGAAGGTATTAGAGCTTCCGGCTCTGCGACGGCCGCGGCGCGGGCCAATCATGGCCCGGGGCGGGCAGCGCGAGGCCCGACGGGCCTTGGTGGGCTCACGGGAGAGACTACGACCCCCACCGTGCCCCGCGCGGAGGCAGCGGAGGCAGTAGCCCTGGAAGGGGCGACCCCGCGTAGGCCGCGGGCCATTCACGATTCGGAACAGCAGCGCGGGGCACGACGGGACTACGGCCCCCACAGTGCCCCGCGGGGCGGGGCGCGTAATGCGGCTGCGCGGCGGAGGCCGGGCGCCGTCGGGTTGGGCGGCGGCGGCGGCGGACGAAGCCTGGCCTGAACCTCGCTGGGAGCGGCGCGAGCCGGCCGAGGCCACCATGTCTGCGCCGTCCGAGGAGGAGGAGTACGCACGGCTGGTGATGGAGGCGCAGCCCGAGTGGCTGCGCGCCGAGGTGAAGCGGCTGTCGCACGAGCTGGCCGAGACCACGCGCGAGAAGATCCAGGCGGCTGAGTACGGGCTGGCGGTCCTGGAGGAGAAGCACCAGCTCAAGCTGCAGTTCGAGGAGCTCGAGGTGGACTACGAGGCGATCCGCGGAGAGATGGAGCAGCTCAAGGAGGTAAGGAGCAGGGCGCACCGTGCCCGGCCCACCACGACCCCCGACCCCGGGTCGGGCGGACCCCTGCCGACCCCCTACCGCGGAGCTGGTCGGCCGCGGTGGGCGGCGCGCGTGGGTCCTGGCCCTGTGGGTAGGGGCTGTGGTGGGGCTTGTCTCTAGCCCGCGTGCTCCTGCGGCCCTCCTCGGGCGCGGTGGGATAGGGTACCGTGCGGTGCGTGGCTTCTCAGTGCGGGTCCGGGAAGTGGAATGGATGCAAATGACAGGCTGGGAAAGGCCAGGCCTGGGCCTCCCTTACTTCCAGACACAGGACTTCCCCTTCCCGGGGCTTTCAGCGTCTCCGGTGAGCGCTCGAGGCAGGGAAAGGCCCGGTACAGGGGCTGACCCTGCTCTTGGTCTTCGAGGCCGGCGGAGCATCCCCCATGGCCCTCCCCAGGCCCAGCTCCTACCGCCCGATGACTTCTCTGGGACGCAGTGCTTCCCCACCCACTTCCTATCCTGGCTTCCCTCCTAGGCTCGGGTGGCAAGTCTGTGGGTGTTTGTCAGGGAAGGAGCCAGGTGACTTCCACTCTGGTGAGGAGGTCAGATCCCCAGGCTGCCTGTGGGGTTGCGGGAGGCTGGCTGGGCAGTCCTGTGAGGTAGTTCTCCTGCGTGATTGAAACTCGCATTTTCTCCCAGTCCTGGCTGAGTCCCCAGCACTGTTGTGGGGTTGAAGAGGGAGAAGTTGCTTTCTGGGTGGGATACCCAGGTTTGGACCCAGGCCCTGCCTCTTGCTGTTGATGTGGCTGTGGATAGGGGTCTTAGCTTCTTCCTCTGCAGCACTGCCTACCGAGGAAGGGTTCATATGAGGGTTGCATATTATTTGAGAAATCCAGACACACTGTCAGGCATATGGCCTGTTGGTTTCTGTGATAACATGCCTCGTCCCCACCTGACTCTTTACTTGTCCAGGTGGGCTTTTGGCCCTTGGTCTCAAGTTCACCGTGCTTGCTGCTTCCCTGACTGCTCACCTTCCGGTACCTCTGCTCCTGGTGGCCTTGCACGTCCCTGGAGTGTTCAGAGCCTCCATGCTCACTGAGGAGACCAGCAATGTCCCCTTCTGATAGTGGGGAGAACAGAATGAATAAATCCATCAGTTGATTAAATCTTTACTTGGCAGATAAGTGCAAGTGCTTGGTTAGCATCAGTGAGCCACTGACATTGGGTGGAGGGGTACAGGTGGCAGCTTGTTTGACCCAAGGTCCTGTCACCTGTCAGCATTGGCCCTTCCTCCAAGCCAGTCTCAGCTGGCACTGGATTTACAAGGGTGTGTGTGTGTGTGTGACACGTGACCCCTCCTACAAGAGCCCCTCTGGGGGTGTACCCTCGCAGAGGGAGGAGGCTGTGAGAAAAGGTCGCCAAATGCCCTGTGCTCCGTTGTGGTCTCCCAGTCTTGAGTGCACTGTGAGCCCACGGCAGCAAGCATAGTCCCCCCTCCGGTTCACAGTCTTGTCCCCCGTGGGAAGGGATCAGAGTGGACCCTCACAGACGAGCTAGTCCCTGACCGGGGGCCTTGCAGCTGTCAGCTCTGTACTATCACAGACGTGACTGTTTTGGCCAGGCCAGGGATCTGGCTTGGTTTTGTGGGGTGTGTCTGCAGGGTGGGTCCCAGGAAATTAGGTGGAAGGTGGATCACGCCACAGGAGCCCTTCAGGCGCCTGCCTGCTTAGTTTGATGTCACATCTTGGCCCCCGTATGTAGTGACCACATATTCTGGGGCTCCTTGGCCCTGTCCCGACCTTCGGTTTCCCAGCTGCCAGTGGAATAAGAATGGTCCAGCCGGAAATCCCAGCAGAAGCAAGAGGAGGGAGTGTCAGAGTCTCAGTGGATGTTGCCAAGAAGCCCTGGCCCCTGTACTCCTACCCATGCCAGCATGCCAGCCAACCTCTTTAATTTCATTAACGTCATACTCGCAGACATTAACCCTAATTTTAAAAACTGACATTTAAGAAGGTAGTATTTGATGGGCCTTTTTTCCTCCTGTAAGAGGTAAATCATCTTTGCTCTTTTAAAACTTAGCTTCTTGAACTAAAGTGGTTTCAATTACTGACAATGACGCTTCAAGCAGAGGTGCCCACACCCTGCCCAGCCTTTGTAGGTGAGCCCGTCTTTGGGAGGGGAAGCTGGCTGGCCTGTCCTAGGTAAGTGGGTGGTGCCAGAGCTGAGGAGAGCCCTGTGGCGGGTGGTGGGTGTGGATGGCTGTGCTGGCCATTTCTCACCTGGTAAGTGCATGAGTGTCCTGTTGACGTGGTGTCGGGTGAGGGAGGCGCCCACCAGCCTATTTTGCCTAACCATTTGCTAGTGATTGAGCCTGGTTTAATAAGGGCCCATCCATCCCTAGTCGTGCGTGTCCCCTCCTTGCCGTGATGGGGAGAGTATCAGATGGACTTCAGTGATAGCAGGTGGTACCAGGAGTGGATGACCCTCATGGGTGGAGGCGTGGGGGCTGGCAGGCAGGCCAGGGCTGGGGTCCTGGTAAGGGAGCAGGGAATGGAGTCTGGACACCCTCCTGCTTTCTGTGCCGCCTCAGGTACAGTCTGCAGAGCTGCAGTGTGGCACACTTAAGTGCTAACTTAGTACCTGCTGCCTGGTGTCATCACTCTTTCCTGCCACTTCACTCCGGCTTGGCTCCCCTTCTACTGTCGCTGCCCCTTGTCCCACTGTCTGTAGCTGAGCCGTGGCCTGGGGCATCCAGCCTGGCCCGGCCAGCACTGCTCCCCTCATCCCAGCCATACCTGCGTTCTCCTGGCTCCTGGGAGCCTCGCCTGTGCTTCTGGGCCTGGCCACCTCTGAGCCTTCCCTGCTGCTCTAGACTTGCCCAAGCCCAGCACCCAGTGCCGGCCCTCCCATCCTGCAGGCTCAGCCAGGGTAGGGCTGCTGGGGCAGCTGCTCCGTCCCTTGCTGCCTTCCTCTTGTGATCTTCCAGAGGGTGGGGAACCGAGGCAGGCCCTGTGGCTCAGGACTTGTGGGAAGGGATCCTCAGGCACCAGGTTCCCGCCCAAGTTCTGGGCTGTGAGCTGCCTTAGTTTCACAAAGGAGGGCAGCTGCCCTGTAGGCGAGCTGCTCCTACTTCCTCCTACGCCAGCCCTTGGGGACCCCACCGTGGTGGGTCTGGTACAGCTGGGGCAGCTAGGCACAGAGAAGCTGAGTCACGCAGGGCTGTGTTCCAGGTGGCCTGTCCTTGAGGAGCAGGCACCTGCTGAGGAGGGAAGGTGCTCAGAGGCCTATGTGCGAGGCCCAGCTTCCTTGGGGCAGGGTTCCTGACTCTGGAGAGAGCCCGTAGGGATTCCATGAAGCAGACAGCTGGTGGCACCAAGGGGCCTGATTTGGGGTGGAGGCTGGGGTCTGAGAGGTCCTGGTGGTCCTGAGGTGACCCTGCCCCCAGGGGTCCAACAGCCTGGAGAGGCAGCTATAGGCATCTAAAGGTTGTGGCCATGTGGCCCATGGTGGCTGCCCTGCTGGGCAGCCCCCCTTCCCACCTTTCAGGCAGGGATCCTGAAGCCATCTGGGGCTCTTCTGTTAAGGACACAAGGCACCCTGTTGTCATGTTCCCTTGTGCAGGGCCTGGGGGCAAGCAACTGTGCACCTCACATCCTCGGAGTGTGACCTTGCACATGGGGCTGGCTCATATGGCCAGGGCACAAGCAGGGCAGGGGGAGGCTGGCCCTGCACCTGTGCTGTCCTGGGTGGGTCTTCATGGCCTGGCTCTGAGGGTGGCTGACACCCTGCGTATTCCTCAGGAGCCTTGTGGCCAAGGACAACCAGGACAGCTTCCTGCGGTGCAGTCACCACAGCCACAGCACCTGCAGTACGCAGGTGAGCGGGCGGTGGCCAAGGCTGCCCACGGCTGAACAGTCTTCTGGCAGGCCTTGTGGGAAGCCCCCTGGGGGGACTCTGCGACCCCTCAGGCCCAGCCTTCCCTGGAGGGAGAAGGCAAAACAGTCTAGCCGTGTAAAAAGTGGACATCATTTTCCCTCCTCAGTTGGGGCAGCCACCCCACTTCCCTACATCTGTGCACAGGGAGCAGCTCTACCACACTCAGTGGGACAAGGACTTGATTGCCTGAGACAGTGAGGTGAAGGTGGCCAGAGGCAGCGCTGGCTAGGACCTTGCAGGCTCTGATAGGCCAGTCTCTCTCAGCCCAGACCCCATGTTGTCTGGTGTTCAGATAGTTACCCCTGGACAACTGTCCCCAAGAGCAGACCAGGAAAGGGTCCATTGCAGCTGCCTGGCAGCCACCCCAGCCAGACTGTGCCTTGGGAAGTGGACAGAGAGGTGGGATGTGGGCTGGAGTGAGCATCCTGGTGCAGGCAGCATCTACTATCTTATTTGGGAGTTTTCTGCTTGGGGGACTTGTCTCTTCCCCATTTATTTATTTATTCACCTTTCAGTATATTTCTAGGAGCTCAGGGATGTTTGCCTTGTATTTTATATTCGGGATCCAGTCTCATACTACTTCATTTTGTTGTTCAACTTGCTCTGACTTTGGTCCCTGGCAGCCCTTTCATTTGGCTGCTGTGCCCCTTGACAGCATCACTGTGATTATCCCCTTCCTCTCTCCTTCCTCTCTCCCCCCTTCCCTCCTTCC
>JAQQAC010000452.1:0-13812 GCA_029783875.1 Phataginus tricuspis
AAAAAAAACAAATCCTACCATTTGCAACAACATGGATGGAGTTGGAGGTTATTATGCTCAGTGAAATAAGCCAGGCCGAAAAAGACAAGTACCAAATGATCTCACTCATATGTGGAGTATAAGAACAAAGAAAAAAAAAAAATGAAGGAACAAAACAGCAGCAGACTCACAGAACCCACGAATGGACTAACAGTTACCAAAGGGAAAGGGACTGGGGAGATGGGTGGGAAGGGAGGGATAAGAGGGTAAAAGGGGCATTACGATTGGCAGACATAGGGTGGGGGGGCACGGGGGGGACTGTACAGCTCAGAGAAGACAAGTAGTGATTCTCATCTCACTACACTGATGGACAGTGACTGTAATAGGGTCGGTGGGTGGGACCTGATGAAGCGGGTAGTTTAATCATCACAATATTGCCCATGTAATTGTAGGTTAATGATGCTAAAATAAAATAAATTGTTAAAAAAAAAAAAGTCAACTCAAAATGGATCAAAGACCTGAATGTAAGTCATGAAACCATAAAACTCTTAGAAAAACACATAGGAAAAAATTTCTTGGACATAAACATGAGCGACTTCTTCATGAACATATCTCCCCGGGCAAGGGAAACAAAAGCAAAAATGAACAAATGGGACTATATCAAGTTGAAAAGCTTCTGTACAGCAAAGAACACCATCAGTAGAACAAGAAGACATCCTACAGTATGAGAGAATATATTCATAAATGACATATTCGATAAGGGGTTAACATCCAAAATATATAAAGAACTCATGCACCTCAACAAATAAAAAGCAAATAATCCAATTAAGAAATGGTCAGAGGACATAATAGACACTTCTCCAAAGAAGAAATTCACATGGCCAACAGGCACATGAAAAGATGCTCCACATCGCTAATCATCAGAGAAATGCAAATTAAAACCACAATGAGACACCAGTTAGGATGGCCACCATCCAAAAGACAAACAACAACAAATGTTGGCGAGAATGTGGAGAAAGGGCAACCCTCCTACACTGCTGGTGGGAATGTAAACTAGTTCAACCATTGTGGAAAGCAGTATGGAGGTTCCTCAAAAAACTGAAAATGGAAATACCATTTGACCCAGGAATTCCACTCCTAGGAATTTACCCTAAGAATGCAGCAGCCCAGGTTGAAAAAGACAGATGCACCCCTATGTTTATCGCAGCACTATTTACAATAGCCAAGAAATGGAAGCAACCTAAGTGTCCATCAGTAGATGAATGTATAAAGAAGAAGTGGTACATATACACAATGGAATATTATTCAGCCATAAGAAGAAAACAAATCCTACCATTTGCAACAACATGGATGGAGCTAGGGAGTATTATGCTCAGTGAAATATGCCAAGCCAAAAAAGACAATTACCAAATGATTTCACTCATATGTGGAGTATAAGAACAAAGAAAAAAAGTGAAGGAACAAAACAGCAGCAGACTCACAGAACCCAAGAACGGACTAATAGTTACCAAAGGGAAAGGGACTGGGGAAGATGGGTGGGAAGGGAGGGACAAGGGGAAAAAGGGGCATTACGATTACCAGACATAATGTAGAGGGGGCCACGGGGAGGGCTGTACAACTCAGAGAAGACAAGTAGTGATTCTATAGCACCTCACTGTGCTGATGGACAGTGAGTGTAATGTGGTTGGTGGGGGGGACCTGATGAAGGGGGTAGTTTAATCACCATAATATTGCACATGTAATTGTAGATTAATGATACCAAAATAAACTATTTAAAATAAATAAATAAATACATAACTGGGAGGATGATAAAAAAAATCCTCCCAATTTTTGAGGATAATGATAAACACAATAAGTAGAATAGATTTCCAATTAGAGGATTCAGAAAACCAGTTTTATATTGTAGTAGTCCACAGGAATTTTGACCATTTTTCTTCATTGTGGCAAAATTAATTTAGCTGCATAACCTTATTATATTGTTTACTTTCCTCGGAGGGCCAAGCCTCTCCATCAGAGTTTGTACTGAGGCCAGGCTTGTGTGCAGAAGTAGATAAGACACTTATTTTTCAGGGTTTGGGGATCGAATTGCTCCCAATTCTTCAGAATGCATGCCAGAGGCGTGTCTGGCTTTAAACTTGAAGAGGACGCTCCCATCTCCGAAGTTATCCTGGATGAGCCCCCAAAAATGATGCTGGGGTTCTTGTTCATGGAGTCAAACAATGAACTTCGCAAACACTCAAGGTAGGAGAGCAAGTGAGAAGCTTTTATTTAGAGGTAAAGTGAAAGGATAGAGCTCCTGGCTCATGCCAGGAGGGGACAAGAGAGTCCTGAAAAATAACTTTTACATTTAACTCAGTATTTACCATTTCAGCACTCTTCATTCCTTTGTGTAGATCTAAGTTTCCTCCTGATGTCATATTTCTGTGCTGGAAGAAATTTTTCAACATTTCCTGTAGCGCAGGTGTGTTGAGGCCAAATCTGTTCAGGTTTTATTTGTCAAAAACTCTTTTTTCACCTTGATTTTTGAATGATATATTTTCTGGGTGGAGGATTCTTTTTCTTTGTAATTTTTTAAAATTTTGCTATTATTAATATACAATTACATGAGCAACATTATGGTTATTAGACTCCCCCTATTATCAAGTCCCCATCATATACCCCTGTGCAGTCACTGTCCATCAGCATAGAAGGATGTTATAGAATCAGTTCTTGTCTTCTCTGTGTTATACTGCCTTCCCCATATCCCCCCACCCCACCAACACACCCGCTACATTAGGTGTGCTAATTGTAATAGTCCTTTTTCCCCCTTATCCCTCCCTTCCCACCCAACTTCCCCAGTCCCTTTCCCTTTGGTAACTATTAGTCCGTTCTTGGGTTCTGGGAGTCTGCTGCTGTTGTGTTCCTTCAGTTTTTTCTTTGTTCTTATACTCCACATATGAGTGAAATCATTTGGTACTTGTCTTTCTCTGCCTGGCTTATTTCACTGAGCATAATACCCTCTAGCTCCATCCATGTTGTTGCAAATGGTAGGATTTGTTTTCTTCTTATGGCTGAATAATATTCCATTGTGTATATGTACCACCTCTTCTTTATCCATTCATCTACTGATGGACACTTAGGTTGCTTCCATTTCTTGGCTATTGTAAATAGTGCTGCGATAAACATAGGGGTGCATATATCTTTTTCAAACTGGGATCCTGCATTCTTAGGGTAAATTCCTAGGAGTGGAATTCCTGGGTCAAATGGTATTTCTATTTTGAGTTTTTTCAGGCACCTCCATACTGCTTTCCACAATGGTGCTAATTTACATTCCAACCAGCAGTGTAGGAGGGTCCCCTTTCTCCACATCCTCGCCAACATTTGTTGTTGTTTGTGTTCTGGATGTTGGCCATCCTCACTGGTGTGAGGTGATATCTCACTGTGGTTTTAATTTGCATTTCTCTAATGACTAAGTGATGTGGAGCATCTTTTCATGTGCCTGTTGGCCATCTGAATTTCTTCTTTGGAGAAGTGTCTGTTCAGCTCTTCTACCCATTTTTTAATTGGCTTACTTGCTTTTTGTTTGTTGAGGTGTGTGAGCTCTTTATATAATTTGGATGTCAACCCCTTATTGGATATGTCATTTATGAATATATACTTTAGGAAGTCTTTTTGTTCTACTGATGGTATCCCTTGCTGTAGAGAAGCTTTTTAGTTTGATATAGTCCCATTCGTTCATTTTTGCTTTTGCTTCCCTTGCCCGGGGAGACATGTTCATGAAGAAATTGCTCATGTTCATATCTAAGAGATTTTTGCCTATATTTTTTTCTAAGAGTTTTATGGTTTCATGACTTACATTCAGGTCTTTGATCCATTTTGAGTTTACTTCTGTGTATGGGGTTAGACAGTAGTCCAGTTTCATTCTCTTACATGTAGCTGTCCAGTTTTGCCAACACCAGTTGTTTAAGAGGCTGTCATCTCCCCATTGTATATCCATGGCTCTTTTATCGTATATTAATTGAGCATATATGCTTGGGTTTATATCTGGACGCTCTATTCTGTTCCACTGGTCTATGGGTCTGTTCTTGTGCCAGTACCAAATTGTCTTGATTATGGTAGCTTTGTAGTAGAGCTTGAAGTCAGGGAGCACAATCCCCCCTTTATTCTTCCTTCTCAGGATTGCTTTGGCTATTCTGGGTCTTTTGTGGTTCCATATGAGTTTTAGAACTATTTTCTCCAGTTCATTGAAGAATGCTGTTAGTAATTTGATAGGGATTGCATTGAATCTGTAGATTGCTTTAGGCAGGATGCCATTTTGACAATATTAATTCTTCCTAGCCAAGAGCATGGGATGAATTTCCATATTGGGTGGAGAATTCTAATCTGACAATTTTTTCCTTCCACTCTGTAAAGACTTGCTTTTTATGCCCTTTGGTTTCTGAAGAAAAGTCTATAGTGATTTTTTTTACCTTAGTACATCTGTATATAATGTGTCTTTCTTCTATGGGTCTTCTTAAGATTTTCTTTTCTTTTTTTTCAGGTGATACAAATTAACCTTATCTAGCACTTTATGAAGTAGATAGTGTCCTTTTGAAGAACTGCAAAGATTTTCCCTTTATTACTGTTTTTAACAATTTGATTTTCTTGTGTCTTAATGTGGTTTTCTTTGTATTTATCATATTTGGGTTTGTTGTGCTATCTGGATCTGTAGGTTTATAGTATTTTTTAAAAGTATACTTTTAGGACAGTTTTAGGTTTTTAATAAAATTGAGAGGAAGACACAGAGGTCTCCCATATTCCCTTTGCCTCTGTATATGCATAACCTTTGCCATTATCAACATCACTCACAAGAATGGTACATTTTTTTGCCAAGGATGAATCTACATTGACTCATCATAATCACCCAAAGTCCATAGTTTACATTATGGTTCACTCTTGGCATTGTACATTCAATGCATTTGGACAAATGTATAATGACATGTATCCACCATTATAATATCATATAAAGTATTTTCACTACCATAAAAATCTGTGCTCTGTCTATTCATCCCCACCCCCATTCCTCCACCCCTGCCTAGTGACCCATGATCTTTTTTACTGTCTCCATAGCTTTACCTTTTCTATAATGTCATGTAGTTGGAACCATGCAGTATGTAGCATTCTCATATTTCACTCAGTAATATACATTTCAGATTTCTCTGTCATTTCCAGGTTTAATAACTAATTTCCAGGCTTAATAACTGCATTCTGAAGAATTGGGAGCAATTTGATCCCCAAACCCTGAAAAAGAAGTGTCTTATATAGTCCATTGTCTGGGGGTACCACAGTTTATTTATCCATTTACCTACTGAGATTTATAAGATTTTTAAAATTAATTTTGGGAAAATTTTGGCCATTATCTCTTCAAATATTTTTGTATTTCCCTTCTTTTTTCTCTCCTGGGATTCCAACTGCACATATGTTAAACCACTTGATATTTTCCTATAGATCACTGAGGCTCTCTGTATTGTTAGTTAGCTATTTTTCTCTTTGTGCTTTTTATTTTGGTAGTATCTCTTGCTATGTCTTCAAGTTCTATAGTCTTTTCTTCTGTGGTGTCTAATCTGCTGTTAATTTCATCCAGTGAAATTATAAATTCAAGTATTATGTTTTCCATATCTAGAATTTCAATGGCTTCTTTCCAAATTTTTCATTTCTATTTCCATTCTGCTCTTATTTTCTTTTATTGTGTTGCCTACCTTTACTTTACTATATTGAAAATATTTATAATAGCTATTTTATCATGGTTGTCTGTTAATTCCATCATTCTTGAATTCCTATGTCTGTTTCTACTGACTGATTTTTCTCCTTATAGGTCATATTTTCTGTCTTTGTATGCTAGGTAATTTCCAATTGGACATCAGGCATTATGAATTTTACATAGCTGAGTCCTAGAATTTGCCATATTACTTCAAATACCATTGGTCTTTGTTGTGTCAGGCAATTATATTAGTTGTTGTAGGTCACTTTGTTCCCTTCAAGACTTCCTTTTAAGAATTTTTAGAGTGGGTCTAGAGTAGCCTTCCCTTTAGGGCTAGATTAGCCATACTACTAAGGTATGACATTTCTGGGATCAAAGTATCTCTACTCAGGCTTGTAAGAACTTGAAGACCCTTGGTCCTGTGTGAACTCTGGGAATTGATTGAATAAAACTTCCTGGTAGTTCTTTCTGAAGAAGTTATTTGCCCAGCCATGTTAGAGTTTCATTCTATGTATGTGGGGCCTCTATGCAGATTTCTGGAACTCCTAGAATTCTACCTAATGTATTATGGTACTGACTCACACATTTTATTTTGCAGTTTGGTGCCTTGAACAACAGTTAGGCTGAAATTCCATAAATGTTCTAGATTATCTAATCTTTGTTAGAATGACCTACCCAGTAATAAATCATTCTGTTTGCTTTGTAGTTTCATTTAGGTCTAATGTTCTAAACATTACTAGACCAAATTATATAGTACAATGAAAATATGAACACAAACATGTGATTAGTATCACAACAGATCACTTTAATGGGAAAATTACCTTGAATAGTTCAGAATCTCCATTTTACCAAAGAGCATACTTCTTACATTGGTTACTGCTGTCCCTGTTGTTGGAATGGAACAAAGTGTGCATGTGCACAGAGAGCCTATCTGTAGTTCACTGGTGTGTCAAGAGCATTTCACAACATTTTCTAAACTTGCTGGCTTTTCAGTCTAAAGGATTCTGAAGCCTTTGTTGATAAGGTAAAGATAAAGGGCTGTGGCTGAGGCAGAATAATTGGCCATTTCTTAACTACAAGTATGAGGAAATCAGTTGGAATTACATGTTATAAAATATATTATATATCAATTGATAAAGGATTGTCTTTTTTATATTATTTTTTTATTAAGGTATTATTTATATACACTCTTATGAAGGTTTCACATGGAAAAACAATGTGGTCACTACCTTTACCCATATTATCAAGTCCCCACCCATACCCCAATGCAGTCACTGTCCATAAGTGTAGTAAGATGCCACAGATTCACTATTTGCCTTCTCTGTGCTACACTGTTTTCCCTGTGATCCCCCACACCATGTGTACTAAACAAAATACCCCTCAATCCCCTTCTCCCACGCTCCCCACCCACCCTCCCACACCCCTCCCCTTTGGTAACCACAAGTTCCTTCTTGGAGTCTCTGAGTCTGCTGCTATTTTGTTCCTTCAGTTTTGCTTCATTGTTATACTCCACAAATGAGGGAAATCATTTGGCACTTGTCTTTCTCTGCCTGGCCTATTTCACTGAGCATAATATCTTCCAGCTCTATCCATGTTGTTGCAAATGGTAGGATTTGTTTCTTTCTTATGGCTGAATAGTATTCCATTGTGTATATGTACCACATCTTCTTTATCCATTCATCTATTGATGGACACTTAGGTTGCTTCCATTTCTTGACTATTGTAAAAAGTGCTCCAGTAAACATAGGGGTGCGTATGTCTTTTTGAATCTGAGAAGTTGTTTTCGTTGGGTAAATTCCAAGGAGTGGGATTCCTGGGTCAAATCGTATTTCTATTTTTAGTTTTTTGAGGAACCTCCATATTGCTTTCCACAATGGTTGAACTAGCTTACATTCCCACCAGCAGTGTAGGAGGGTTCTACGATAAAGGATCATCTTAAAACATAAGTAATAATTATATTTTTTCATGTTATTTGCATGGATGACTCCTTTACTCACAAGTTAGCAAAATTTGGTGATACTTTAAATACTTTTGCTCTGCTTACGTGATAGAACCATAACTTTGGCACTTTTTTTAGGGAAAGGACTTGTACTTTATTATTTTTAATCATGTAATTGATAGATTAAGTACCTGGCTAGACACATGATTTTTAGGATAAGGACAATTACTGACTTGTTTACATTTTTTACTTCAAATTTTTCCAATGCATAAAGATTCCACAGTGAAAAAGGTGGAAAAGTTACCAAAGAACATTTAAAGTGAAACAGAATCATTGTTAATGAAACTGTGCATCAAACTATTAAAAATTCAATGAGAAATATGTGAAATTATTTGTGATTTTTCTGAGTGGAGTAGAGGTTTTTGTGAAGTGCATTGTTTACTAATTACATTTTTTTGACAATTACAATTCCTGATTACCATATCAGACACTCAATAAATATTTTTCTTCCAAATTGAAATAAATAAAACTCCTGAGGAAACATACTTAATGGTTAGCACTTAGTAGAGAATGTCAGGCTGCTGAAAAAATGGATGTTTCCAAAAACTAAATATATTTAATAATGTTAAATTATAATGTTCATTCTAAAATGGTCATGTTTTGCTTTAGATTTTAGATTTTAAGTTTGTTTATATTGTAATTTTGTTTTTACAAAAAAGAATACAATGATATTGTGATGGTTGTGGAGTAAAAACACCTGGGTTCAAAATTCTGGTTCTGCTACTTATTGTCTATGTGACCTTGGGCAAGTCTCATAATTCCTGTATATCTAAGTTTTCTTATCTTGACCTCTATACCTGGACCAGCAGTTTCAGCACTACCTGGGAACTTTTTGAAAGTGCAAATTCTTGGCCCCACTCCAGACCTACTGAATTGGAACCTCTAGAGGTGGGACCCAGCATGCTGTTTTAATAAACCATCCTTCCTGATGCACACTAGAGATTGAAAACCACTGTTCTAAGCCTGTAATGCCTTCTATAGCTTCTGCTAATCTCTTGTGATGGTGCGTGATTATAGTTAATCTATTTCTTGCCCTTGTCTTTAAATTTGAAATCTTAAGCCTCCATTAAATGTGTATGTTGCCCTAAAAATGCAAAGCACAGAGGCTTATACCTGTGTGCTCAGCCCACTGGTTCAGACAGTTGAGACAGGCATAGCAGCCAGGAACCAGGAAACAGCCCTTTCCTCCCTCGAGGCACCAATACCACTCCCCTACAATCCCTGACATTGCTTCAGGGGCTGAGCGGCTCCAGAGAATAGAGCTTCTGGGCAGTAGAGGGCGCCATACACAAATATGAAACACCAAAGGAACCTGGTCCAGAGTAAAATTATGAATACAACTCCTGAGAAAGATTTAAATGATATGGACCTTATGACTCTCTGAAAGGGAGTTCAAAATAAAAATCATTAACATGCTCATGGAGGTACGGAAAGATATTCAAGAACTCAGGAATGAATTCCGGTCGGAGATCCAATCCTTGAAGAACACAATGGACGGTATTAAAAGTAGATTGGATACGGTGGAGGAGATGATAAATGAAATAGAAACTAGAGAAGAGGAATACAAAGAAGCTGAGGTACTGAGAGAAAAAAGGATCTCTAAGAATGAAAGAATATTGAGAGAACTGTGTGACCAATCCAAACGGAACAATATTCGCATTATAGGAGTACCAGAGGAAGAAGAGAGAGAAAAAGGGATAGAAAGTGTCTTTGAAGAAATAATTGCTGAAAACTTTCCCACACTGGGGAAGGAAATAGTCTCGCAGTCCACGGAAGCCCACAGAACTCCCAACACAAGGGACCCAAGGAAGACAACACCAAGACACATAATAATTCAGATGGCAAAGGTCAAAGATAAAGACAGAGTATTAAAGGCAGGTAGAGAGAGAAAAAAGATCACCTACAAAGGAAAACCCATCAGACTGCCATCAGACTTCTCAACAGAAACCTTACAGGCCAGAAGAGAATGGCATGATATATTTAACGTAATGAAACAGAAGGGCCTCGAACCAAGAATATTGTATCCAGCACGATTATCATTTAAATATGATGGAGGGATTAAACAATTTCCAGACAAACAAAAGTTGAGAGAGTTTGCCTCTCATAAACCACCACTACACAATATCTTAAACGAACTGCTCTAGAGGAAAGTACCTTAAGGCTAAAAAGATGTCACCAGAGAAAATAAAATCATAGCAAAGAAAGCAGACCATCCAAATACTAACTAAAGGCAAAAAATAAAACACCCAGTATATAAAGAATGGAGGAGGAAGAATAGGAAGGGAGAAATAAAGAAACATCAGACGGCGTTCACAATAACTTAACAAGAAAGTTAACTTAGATTCTTAGATAGCAATGAAGCAACCCTCGAACCTTTGGTAACCACGAATCTAAAGCCAGCAATGGCAATAAATACATATCTATCAATAATCACCCTAAATGTAAATGGACTGAATGCACCAATCAAAAGACACAGAGTAACAGAGTGGATAAAAAAGCAAGACCCATCTATATGCTGCTTACAAGAGACTCACCTCAAACCCAAAGATATACAAAGACTAAAAGTGAAGGGATGGAAAAAGATATTTCATGCAAACAACAAGGAGAAAAAAGCAGGTGTTGCAGTACTTGTATCAGACAAAATAGACTTCAAAACAAAGAAAGTAGCAAGAGATAAAGAAGGACATTACATAATGATAAAGGGGTCAGTCCAACAAGAAGATATAACCATTATAAACATATATGCACCCAACACAGGAGCGCCAACATATGTGAAACAAATGCTAACAGAATTGAAGGAGGAAATAGACAACAATGCATTCATTTTAGGAGACTTCAACACACCACTCACTCCAAAGGATAGATCAACCAGACAGAGAATAAGTAAAGACACGGAGGCACTGAACAACACACTAGAACAGATATCTAACAGATATCTGTTAGAACCTAACAGATATCTGTTAGAACCTAACAGATATCTACAGAACTCTGCACCCAAAAGCAACAGGATACACATTCTTCTCAAGTGCACAAGGAACATTTTCCAGAATAGACCACATACTAGGCCACAAAAAGAACCTCAGTAATTTCAAAAATATTGAAATCCCACAAACCAACTTCTCAGATCACAAAGGTATAAAACTAGAAATAAATTGTACAAAGAAATCAAAAAGGCTCACAAATACATGGAGACTTAACAACATTCTCCTAATTAATCAATGGGTTAACGACCAAATCAAAACAGAAATCAAAGAATATATGGAGACTAATGAAAACTTCTGGGGGATGCAGCAAAGGCAGTTCTAAGAGGAAAGTATATTGCAATCCAGGCCTATTTAAAGAAGGAAGAACATTCCCAAATGAATAGTCTAAAGACACAATTATTGAAATTGTAAAAAGAAGAACAAATGAGGCCCAAAGTCACCAGAAGGAGGGACATAATAAAGATCAGAGAAGAAATAAATAAAATTGAGAAGAATAAAACAATAGAAAAAATCAATGAAACCAAGAGCTGCTTCTTTGAAAAATAAACAAAATAGATAAACCCCTAGCCAGACTCATTAAGAGAAAAAGAGAATCTACACACATAAACAGAATCAGAAATGAGAAAGGAAAACTAACGATGGACCCCACAGAAATACAAAGAATTATAAGAGAATATTATGAGCATCTGTATGCTAACAAGCTGGAAAACCTAGAAGAAATGGACAACTTCTTAGAAAAATACAACCTTCCAAGACTGACCAAGCAAGAAACAGAAAAACTAAACAGACCAATCACCAGCAACGAAATTGAATCGGTAATCAAAAAACTACCCAAGAACAAAACCCCCGGACCTGATGAATTCACCTCTGAATTCTACCAGACATATAGAGAAGAAATAACACCCATTCTCCTTAAAGTTTTCCAAAAAATAGAAGAGGAGGGAATACTTCCAAACTCTTTCTATGAAGCCAGCATCACTCTAATACCAAAACCGGGCAAAGACCTCACCAAAAAAGAAAATTACAGACCTATATCCCTGATGAATGTAGATGCAAAAATACTCAACAAAATATTAGCAAACCAAATTCAAAATACATCAAGAGGATCATTCACCATGCTCAAGTGGGATTCATCCCAGGGATGCAAGGATGGTACAACATTCAAAAAATCCATCAACATCATCCACCCCATCAACAAAAAGAAGAACAAAAACCACATGATCATCTCCATAGATGCTGAAAAAGCATTTGACAAAATTCAGCATCCATTCATGATTAAAACTCTCAACAAAATGGGTATAGAGGGCAAGTACGTCAACATCATAAAGGACATATATGACAAACCCACAGCTAACATCATACTTAACAGTGAGAAGCTGAAAGCTTTTCATCTAAGATCGGGAACAAGACAGGGATGCACACTCTCTCCACTGTTATTCAACATAGTACTGGAGGTCCTCGCCACGGCAATCAGACAAAACAAAGATATACAAGGCATCCAGATTGGTAAAGAAGAAGTCAAATTGTCACTATTTGAAGATGACATGATACTGTACATAAAAAACCCTAAAGACTCCACTCCAAAACTACTAGAACTAATATCTGAATTCAGCAAAGTTGCAGGATACAAAATTAACACACAGAAATCTGTTGCTTTCCTATACACTAAGGATGAACTAACAGAAAGAGAAATCAGAAAAACAATTCCATTCACAATTGCATCTAAAAGAATAAAATACCTAGGAATAAACCTAACAAAGGAAGTGAAAGACCTGTACTCTGAAAACTACAAGACACTCCTAGGAGAAATTAAAGAGGACACTAACAAATAGAAATTCATCCCATGCTCTTGGCTAGGAAGAATAAATATTGTCAAAATGGCTATACTATCTAAAGCAATCTACAGATTCAACGCAATCCCTATCAAACTACCAACAACTTTCTTCAATCAACTGGAACAAATAACTGAAAAGTTCATATGGAACCATAAAAGACCCTGAATAGCCAAAACAATCCTGAGAAGGAGGAATAAAACAGGGGGAATTACGCTCCCTGACCTCAAGTTCTACTACAAAGCCACAGTAATCAAGACAATTTGGTATTGGCACAAAAACAGACCCACAGACCAGTGGAACAGAATAGAAAATCCAAACAGTAACCCAAACATATATAGTCAATTAATATTTGATAAAGGAGCTTTGGATATACAATGGGGAGATGAGAGCCTCTTCAGCAGCTGGTGTTGGCGAAAATGGACAGCTACATGTAAGAGAATGAAACTGGACTACTGTCTAATCCCATATACAAAAGTCAACTCAAAATGGATCAAAGACCTGAATGTAAGTCATGAAACCACAAAACTCTTAGAAAAAAATATAGGCAAAAATCTCTTGGACATAAACATGAGCGACTTCTTCATGAACATATCCCCCCGGGCAAGGGGAACAAAGGGAAAAATGAACAAGTGGGACTCTATCAAGCTGAAAAGCTTCTGTACAGCAAAGGACACCATCAGTAGAACAAAAAGACATCCTACAGTATGGGAAAATATATTCATAAATGATGCATCTGATAAGGGGTTGACATCCAAAATATATAAAGAACTCACACACCTTAAGAAACAAAAAGCAAATAATCCAATTAAGAAATGGGCAGAGGACATGAATAGACACTTCTCTAAAGAAGAAATTCAGATGGCCAACAGGCACATGAAAAGATGCTCCACATCGCTGGTCGTCAGAGAAATGCTGATTAAAACCACAATGAGATATCACCTCACACCAGTGAGGATGGCGAACATCCAAAACACAAACAACAACAAATGTTGGCGAGGATGTGGAGAAAAGGGAACCCTCCCTCACTGCTGGTGGGAATGCAAATTAGTTCAACCATTGTGGAAAGCAGTATGGAGGTTCCTCAAAAAACTCAAAATAGAAATATCATTCGACCCAGGAATCCCACTCCTAGGAATTTTCCCTAAGAATGCAGCAGCCCAGTTTCAAAAAGACAGGTGCACCCCTTTGTTTATTGCAGTACTATTTACAATAGCCAAGAAATGGAAGCAACCTAAGTGTCCATCAGTAGATGAATGGATAAAGAAGAGGTGGTACATATACACAATGGAATATTAT
>JAQQAC010000453.1:0-12207 GCA_029783875.1 Phataginus tricuspis
AATTGAGTTACTAGAATACTGTTCCCCTCCCAGTGATTGGCCTTGGAGTCCATATGTGACTCATTTCTGAACAATGGAACATAAGAAGTCAAAACTGGTGAGCTCTGGGAAAAATCCCCCTACCTGATTTTTAAAAGGCTCACAAGGGAGCCTTTTCTTTTATCTTGTATTCTGTACTGCTTTGTACCAGGTCTGTAAGAATGTGATGGCTGGTTCCCAGGCAACCATTTTGTGACTGTGAGGCACTGAGCATTAGGGGGAATGAATATATTAGGGTGAAAGAATGGGAGAAGCCTGTGTTCCTGATAACATCACTTACCTACTGTTAAAACAACCCTGAGATGGCCACTACTGGTGATGTCATTAAGTTGATGACAAATGCCTTCATATTTTAAGCCACTCTAAGTTAGGTTTTCTGTCCCTTACAACCAAACATGTATGTTAGGAAACAAAACAAAAACAATGAAAACAAATGAGGAAGATCACAGGAAACCCAAAGTAAGCAGAACAAATAAGTAACAAAGATTGGAATGGGAACATAAAATCTAAAAGAAAGAAATAGTTAATTAATTATTAATTAAGATAAAAAAGTACCTGCAGTCATTCTTTGCCCTCAAGGAGGAAATAAATACAGGTGTCAATTAACTGCTTTCTTAATCTAAGTCTGCCTTTTTGTAGAAATTCCCTTTCTGGTTCATGACTCACCTGAATAAATGAACTCTTTGTCCTCATGTTTATTTTTACATTTCAGTCATTAATAAATTGATTACATTGATTGATTTTTTAAAGTTAAGACAACTTGTATTACTGGAGTAAACTTAAGTTGGTGATGATGACTTAACATTTGTACATATTGTTGGATTAGATTTGCTAAATTTGTTTAGAATTTTTGCTCTTCTTTTTATGAAAGTTACTAGTCTGTGGGTTTTGTTTTCATGATATTTGTGACAGGTTTTGGTATAAGGCTAATGCTGCCCCCAGACAATGAGTTGGGAAGTATTCTCTCCTCAACCTTCTGGAAGACATTGAATAGAATTGCTGTTATCTATTTTCTAAGTGTTTGGTAGAATGCATCAGTGAAGCTATCTGGTCCTAGAATTTACTTTGTGGGAAAGTTTTACTACATGTCTAGTTTTCTAAATAAACACAGGGCTGATTAGCATCTGTATTTATTTTTGAGTGTGCATTGATAGTTGTCTTTCAAGGAATTTATCTAAGTTGTTGACTTTATCAGCTTATGGTTCTTTAAAACATTTCTTTGTTACTCCTTTAATATCTGTGGAATCTGTAGGAAGAATCTTCTTTAATTTCTCACATTGGCAATGTTATTCTCTTTCTCTTCTTGGTCAGCCTGGCTAAAGATTTTCAATTTTGTTTATCTTGTCAAAGAACCAGCTTTTGTTTCATTGGCTTTTTATTTTTTCTATTGCTTTTCTTTTCAATTCTGTCAGGTTCTGTACTGATTTTTATTATTTATTGTGTTCTGCTTTCTTTCAGTTTCATTTGATCCTCCTTGTTAAGTAAAAGCTGAGGTCATTAATTTAAGACCTTTCTTCTTTTCTAATATAAGCATTTACTGCAATAAAATTTCTCCAAATAAACTATTTTAGCAATGTCAAACAGATTTCTTTCTGTTGCGTTTCATTTTCATTTAATTCAAAATACTTTCTAATTTCTGGTTTGAATTCTTTAGCATTGTGTTATTTAATTTCCAAATATCTGGGAATTTTTCACATATCTGTTACTGATTTCTAATTTGGTTCCATTTTGGTCAGATAATATAACTTATATTACTTAAATCCTTTTAAATTTACTGAAGCTCTTATTATGACACAGAATATGGCCTAGATGGGTAAATGTTCTATGAGTATTTGAGAAGAATGTTTTCTATTTGTATCAATCATTGAAAGAGTTACTAAAGCTTCTCTCTTTCCCTTCTGACTCTAGTTCACAGAAAGATCTAGGATGAAACCAAAATGACCATTGAGTTTAATACTGTTGCTGTGCAGTACAGTGACCCCACAAAGATCTCATGCGATGGAGTACAGACTAGTTAGGCGCCATGTCTCCAGGCTCCTGGCTACTCCATGAACCCAACCTGATTTTCTGAGTGTCTCTGTTCCCCTCATTTCCTTCTTTATTTAACTATAATGTAGGGACAAAATAGAGATTAAATAATGTATTATTATATTATTGAATATTTTTGTTTCTTGTTCCTAATTATAAGAACTAATGACATTTTATACTCCTCTAAGCATATAAATTATTTCATTTGGTTTTTACTTGTGAGGTCTATAATTACTCTCTTCATGGTTAATCCACAGTAGGAGAAAAGCAGTTTCCCACATCATGACTACATTGCAAATATCTCATTTATTAATAATAATTACTAAATTAAATATGCCAGCTCTTACTGGCTTGATGTTAGGCTTTAGTAAGTCCACTGCTTCTCAGAACCAGGGACAGAGTAAGGAATTCATGAAATGAAATAAATCTAATCAAATTTCCCTCAGTGATTCTGGTTCTTAGCAGCCTTCTTTTGTGCTCTGATCGGACACTGAGACACAGTTGTCAGTATGGGATGGTCTGTAAGGACATGGTCACTAACGGCGTGTGCCTGCACCTGCTCTTGCCTCACTTTGAAATGTCTAACCATTGCCTTGGTGCACGGCTGAAACTTCTGTGCTTAGACTCCTGTATCATGTGCACCATTCTTTAGAGACAGGTTCACTTTCCTGCTGTTAAATGACCTATAAATGTAGTCTCCTGAACTTATTGTGGCCACTTGGGTCCCTGATGGAAGATAGGATTGAGTTCCATATACATCAAGGCCAAGGGTGTAACGTCTCCCACCAGATTCCAGCCTCAGGGTCAGGATCTCCTTGATGGAAGAGTTGTACCCAAAGAGCAGCGTCTTCTCTGAACTATCAAAGGACCTGCTTTTGCAAGAACACTGCAAGGAACCCCATGACTGGTGCTTTTGCCTGGACCTATTTGTCCTTTGTGGAAGGATATTCACATTCAACCCTCCGTATGAGAAAAATCATTGTGGGGAAGTTGGGGTTCCTATGGCCAGGACCCTCACTGAACTTAAAACCACCTGATGATGTAACTGGCCTGTTGCTAGGCTACCGCTTCCACACCTTTAGGCAATAAGGTATTGCACGGAGGCAGAGATGCTAGTGCTGGGAGAACAAGCCGGGCAATAAACCGTTTCACCCCAAAGAATGTTCTACTGTCAATTTCTTTGGTCGCATTGAATCCATAGCGAACTTGCCCGGGGCTGAAACCCATTGGCAAGACAGTCATTCTAAAAATCAAAGAGCAGTATACACGAATACCCACAGAGACAGAATAATATACCATCCTCACACAAGCTCCAGGCATCTTAAGTTCAAATCCCTACTGGTACCAATGGGCAACCGCAGTGGCTGCAGGTGAGGGGAATGAGAAGTGGGCAGGCCTGCAGGCAGGAGAGCACGAGCTTCTTAAATGAGACACACTGCTCTAACCAGAGTGAATAGGCTGTTGGTTCTGGAACCATTAGAGAGACATGATTTATTTCCTGCTTAAAATGCTAAAATGGATGGTGTGGCCTAAAACTAAGGGGCCACATTGTATGACCCCACGGATGAGCCCAACCCATCCAAAGACAGAATGAAGAGATGGAAGAAAACCAAATTCTGATGCCCTCAGTTAAGCCCTAGGTTCCAGGTGAGCCCGAAGCCAGCCAGCTCAGCCCCAGTGCTTTTCAATCATGTGAGTTAACCAAAATCCCTCTCCCAGATTTTTTTTCAGTAAAAGTATACTGAATTGGGATTTTTGTTATTTTTATCTGAACAAAGTTCAAACTGATTGGGAAAAGGCCACCAGCTAACACAAAGCTACCCTCCCTCCCACCCTGATCACTTACTTGCCTATCAACACTGAGGCCTGCAATAGAAATCCAGCACTACCTGACAATTGCTGCTAATGCTTACATTTTTGTTTCTTATTAAATCAACCATTGACTTATTTGACATTAGTAAGACGGAGAAGACTCTACAGGCGAATTCTTGCCTAGCATTGCAGAAACCAATCGGCAGCATGTGGAATCTCTGGACCACCAGAGATCATGATTCCAGCACCCTGTAAAGATTTGTGAAATGCTTCCATGCACACCACAGCAACTGTGGCCTATAAAACACGGCCAGGGGTTTCAGAGCACAGTTTAAACCAGAAATGAGTTGAGAGAAATAAAGACTGTAGGGCCATTTCTTTATTTTAATGGAAGGGTGATTTAATAATATTGTCTTCAAAGATGGTATTAACATTTCATGAAAGGACAGTGCGAATACAGTGGAACTTTAATAGGCTACAAAGTACAGGTAAACCGGAGACAAAGTGGCTACGTAAGATTATTCATTGGAGCAGTCTGTCTCTCTTCCATTCAACAGAGACCATCATTTTAATAACACCAAGTGTTTATAGAGAAAAAATCCTGCCTGTTTCCTTGATCATAAAACAGTTAGTAAGCCTGATCCGATCAGAAGGTCTAGGGATAAAGAAAAAAGAAAACCATAATTAAAAAAAAGAAAAAAAGTGTTTAGTGATTCAAGTCCAAAGACTTTACCTGGTCCCTGCAAAGAGTATATACCTGTGACCTGGAGGGTGTACACCTGTTACCTGCCTGTAACACCATCCTCTAACTCTTTAGTATCTGACTGAAGCAGGCTGGGTTGTGCAGAGACCTCTATGGTCACTAGCCTGAAGTCCATTCTAGTTCTGCGCACCGAGCCTGGCCTTCTCTGGTGGGCTTTGCAAATATGGCCCCGATGAACCTGGAGATTTGAGTTTTCACCAAAAGAAAAGTATGTTTTTCTCTTTCTATATTTTATTTGCTCTTATATTCTGATCCATCTCTGAGCTGAGAAAAGGGAAGCTGCTTTTAATCACCTCCATTCATAAATGTCTAAGATCAAACCTCTACAATTATGACAGAAAAAACAAAATCTAAAAATGAATAATAAATTTACTTTTTATAGGGGAAACATTAATTTTTTCCTATGATTCTATTGCCTTTTAAAAAATCATAACTATTCTATTTTAATTAGAGAAATAGATCCAAAAAGTGCTGAGGCCAGTAGCAAATGGCCCTTTTTTGCTTGGGTTCTCTGGATTATCATATGGTACCTAACTCACTGTTCCAGGCAGACCACTTCCATGCCTTGGTGTGTGTAAAATGAAGGTTCCTGTGGCCAGGATTCTCACCTGGCCCTGGTTGGCTGGCTCACTACACATGTGTGGGCAATACGTTTTTATTGACTCTATATAAAGAGCCCCACCCAGTGCTCAGGCCACACGGTGGCACGGCTACAAGGCTGCAGGAGAGCAGGGCAGAGGCTGGAGTGGTGGCAGCACCGAGCACCGAGGTCCAGGGGACAGCTGTGTGGGCAGAGAGGTCCAGAGGATGAGACTGGCTTGCTGCATGCAGACTTGCTCTGAGTGAACAGGATTCTAGTGATTGACCTGCCACCATGGAAATAAAGTTGGGTATAACCCTTTCACCCCAAGAACGTTCTACTGCCATTTCTTTGGTCACATTGAATCCATAGTGAACTTGCCGGGGGCTGGGGCTGAAACCCACTGGCAAGACACTTGGTTTCAGGAGCAGAAATGTTCTTTGTTGTCTGTGTCGGGGTTGTTGCAGCTGCTGTTTATGCTAATTCTTGCTTACCTGCAAAAAAAGTGTGTGAATGTTTTGTGCCTCACTTGGCGTTTAAGAATAATTCCCATCCTTGAAAGCAAGCATTTATTTTAGCCCTGTTGTGAGCAGGTAGGGTCCTGGGTGCACAGAGCGTTTAATCTGGAGAGTCCTGGGGCAGAAGCCCTGAGGGCTGCTTTCTTAGGGTCCCGCCGTAAGCCTCAGTCAGATTTGGAAGGGTTTTCCTGGACTCGGATGATTTAGAATTCACTCATCCATTTTCTTTCCTTTTTTCTATTCTTATTTATGTTTAATTAATTTAGTTTGTATTTAGCTTTGATCCGCTTGGAAGTTTTCTTGTGTATGGTGTGAGAAATGGATCTAATTATATCTCTTTTACCAAATAACTACCCACTTATTCCAACACCATTTATTATAAAGACTGATTTTTACCCCATGTTTTGAAAAATGATGTTAACCATTTTTTATGCAGTCAGGTTAACCATAATTATGCGGTTAGGTCTATTCGGGACTTCGCATTCCGTCCACTGATCTGGCTGTTGATGGGTCAGCCCCTCACTGCTCCTTTTTAAAAAAAAAATACCTTTTATATCTCATTCCCTCTCAGACTTACTTTCCAGTATTGTTTTGGCCATTCCTGTGTGTTTACTTTCCACATAAAATTTAATGTCATTTTGTGCCACTCTAAGAAAAATTCATTAAATTTTTTATGGGGGTCATATTAAAATTGTACATTAAGGTGAAGAGAGGAGAATTAAAACGTTATTAAAATACTGGTGATGTGAAGTTACCCCCTGAGAACAAGAGAGAATGTATCTGTCCAAGTCTACTTGGTCTTTGGGAGTGTTTTACACTTTTCCACATTCTGGCTTTGAAACTTTTTGCTTCTGTTTATCCTGAAATATTTATCTACCTTGTTGTTGTTATAAAGGAGATTCATGCATTCGTTTTATCTTTTAACTCTTAATTATGTTTATATAAATGCTGTTGCTTTCTGTATGTTAATTTATGTTTTGCCTTTTACTGGACTCTTATAGGGTTTGAGTTAGTTTCCTCATGGGCTTTCTAGCTATACGATTAGATTCTCTCAAATAGAGACAGTTTTATTTTTTCTTCTTGATTTTTATGGCCTTGTTTCCTTTAGTCTAATTGCCTTGACTAGTATCCCAAGAACATTGACAAATAATAGGGGAAATGGTGGACATTCTCACCTTACCCATGATCTCTGTGGGAATCCTCCTGGGGTTCCCCATTTATATATAAATAACAGGCTTTAATATTGAGATCTGTACCCACCAGTTTTATTTTAACATTTTGTATTAGGACTGTATGTAAGCCCCTCCACACCCCCCACCACCACCCAGAAGAGAAGAGCAAGGAATTCCTGGAAGATGGAGCTCATGTGTCTTGGTGAGATAGGGTCTCTGGGTCAGAGAGCTCCAAGGGGCAGGAGTGGCCTCTAGACTGTGTCACACCAAGGGGACTCCCCAGAATGCAAACCTGTTGCAGTGTCACCCAGATAAAGCTTGCCTGAGCTTCCTGCCATCTTGTGATCACTTTTCCTTCATCAGCCCAAAAGTGCTTCCAGCTTCCTTCTCCTGCCTCTTCTATGTTCTTGAAATGGTCGAAAAACTTCAAAGGTTATTGAGCAGGTTTTCAGATATTCCTTTGAAAATCTGCGTTCTGGTCTGTCATCTTATTTTGGAAATCATGACGTCTTGGTCAACACTCCTGTTTCATTCATGCTGAACATCTCCAGACAATAGCGCAACATCACAAGGGCACTTACTTGCTGGGATCAAACCTAATCCATGGGAGAGGGCTGCCTCTGTGCTCACTTAATCCTCCCAACAAGCAAGTCTAGTAACACACGCTGAGTTAATGGCGGCTGAGGATTAAACCAGAGAGGAGTACATCTTAAGCAGTCTGGGGTGCTTGGGGATTCTCCACCGTCTCTCACTGACAGCTAAGGATTTGATAGTTATCTTAAAAGAAGAATGGTTTGAATGTTCAAATGTCTTTTGTTTTATTTCTTTGTTTTGTCTTAGTCACTTTCATCCTGTATGGGACATAACTATAACAGAGAACAGTCTTAGGAATGTAACAAAAATTGTGTACCGCATGCTTTGGGGGTATTTTAAGAGATTTTCAATGGCCATTCTCTACAGGAGGGTTTCCACTTATGTTCTGAATTTAGAAACCGTGCACCTGTATAAGATATGACCTATTGTGCAAGTGTAGGCAACAATGTAGAAGAAACAGAAATAGGAAAATGCTGTGTTTACACCAAAGGGCTTTTCTACTAGCAGGGAAGCTGAGTTGTCATCTTAGAGGTTTATTCTCACCATTTGTCCAAATGGCTCAGTGTGGTTCATGCCCATGGAGAAGCCAGTGTGGCTGGAGGTGGTGGGGGTGGACAGGAAAGTGGCAGTGTGACAGCAGGGTAGGCTGGGAAAGCACGTCATGCCGGGAGGCCTGATCTGTTGGAAGAGGTGTGTGAATTTTACTGTAAGCAAAGATGGGAAATGCATGGAGGGTTTTAAAATACCTGACATGTTTAAAATAGATCACTCTGGCTGTTCTACGGAGAATGGGTTGGGTTGTCAGATAAGTAAAGCGAGCAGGTTGTGTATTGAAAGCCTGGGAAGACAGGTTAGAGATGTGGCCTAAATTCAAGTCAAGATATGTGCATCTCCTTAATCTCTGCCTTCCATTCCCTACTTGGGCTTTCGGCAGAGGGGAGCAGCTATGATGGATGTGCATTTTAATCAGTAAAGTGCCAAGAAGACAGGTGCACTAATCAGCACGGCAGGGTCAAAGATCAGGTCTCCAGGCAGAAAGAACTGCAAGATGCATTTCAGTCTCCAAGCCACCAACATGACTGTGAGGCAAACCATTCTCTCAGATATGAAAAAAATATCCAGAATCTAATTTCTGGAGTTGTGAATCTGTACTCGTTACTAGACTCACAGCAAAACCTCATGAGAAAAGAGTAATGTGGTTTTGGAAAAAAAATGCCTGGTTTCTGTCTGCCTTGCATTGCCCCAAAAGGGGACTTCCTCTGAAAGGGTGTTGGTGTAGCTCTGCAGGCTACACTGCATTACTTGTCACACACTCAGAGAAATAGGAGCATGTAAAGGATTCTGGAAATAGGATAGACAATACTCAGCAGCGCTAAATCTCAGTAATAAACTCATCCCCAGAGATATCTCAGCATGGAACAAAGGCTCAAGAGAGAAAGCTATGTTCCTGTTTAAGCTAGCTGTGTAAATGAGTCCCAGAGATTCAAGCATCTCTCCAAACTGCCTGAAACCGCAGCAGCACGCAGGTCTTCAGGACTACCTGACGCCTGGGCCATGGTGATCCAGGGCAACTCCTTAGTATCAGAACTAGGAAGTGATTTCCCTTTGAACATGAGCCCCTGGGACCGTGTCTGCCAGTGGATGACATCCATGTATTATCCTCAGAATGTGCTAGTTAAATGTTCTTGGCATTTTACTTTAAAGTCACTTGTTCACGTTTCCTGTGTATGTTCTGGGTATGGTTGTCGCCTGGTAAAGACTTCAAAGCTACCAGCAGAAGAATGTGTACTTCTAATAGGCACACATGGCCACCTTGGGACTGAGTCTGTTAGACTTACAGACTTGTGTTGTTCATGAAGTACGTTTGTACTCACCTGTGCCATGTACATCTGTGGTGGCTGGCCCGGTTGCACTTGGAAATGGAGAGTTAGGATGACATCACTTAGCAGTAAGGCAGTCATGTACATTCATCCTGTGGGGATGTCCACTGGGGCCGTTCAGATTTCTAAATTGAGAAACTGGCATTCTGGTGGTGTGGAGACCTTGTGTTAGGTGAACCCTGAGAAGATGCCAAAGGAAAGGGAAGTGGTAAGTGGGTGCAGGAGCCTGAAGCAGGTGTTTTCTCCCTGAGCAGAAGCCAAGTTATTGGGGTCCTGGAGAGACCTATCTGCAAGTAAAGCAAAGATTTGGGATCTGATTCAGAAAAATGCCCATTTAGACGTTAACCTAGATTTTAGTTGTATCTGCTTAGTACCGTGACTATATAGAGGGATCCAGTTTTCTCTGTATAGCTCTCCAGGATCACTTCATATTAGTATATAATGCTGTACTACTTCAATGGTCTTCATATGGTGTCCTCTCATATATACAACTTCTTCCAAGACCTGAAATACCCTGAGCACACTGCCTTCCTGCTGAACATGCTCACATCAGGATTTACCATATGCCTTCACTTTTCAGCTGTTTGTGGGGTTTTAAGACAAAGATACCATGTCTGCTCTCCAGAGTCTTACAGACAAGTTGGGAAAAGAATAGTAGATCCAAAAAATGCTTATTGAACCATATAAAGGTATCAATACCTATATACAATTTTTGCAAATAAATGAAAATCGCTTTTTAATTTTCAGAGATTAGAGATCTTTAGCACATGCAAAGGGACATCAGTCTAAATAGTGTTTCTTTAAAGCAAGAACTACTACAATAGCCCATAAGTCCACATTAATTCCTCACTTAGAGGATTTGGAAGTCCTTCGAGTACTGAGTTTGCTGTAGCGCACAGCTCTCATAAATTAGTGCTTATTATTGACTCAGTGCTGGGTTCTTGGTTTATATTTGTATTTCTAACAAAACAAGCCACTGTGAAGACCATGAATTGCATATAATTCTTTATTCTACAATACTGCTCCCTGAAGTTATTTTTCACAGCAGCCTGACTGCGCTTTTCCCAAAATCCATCTCAAATGCCTGAGACCTAATTGTGCTTAATGAGTATTTGTTGTGTGAATTACTTATGGTTCATATTATTTTAAAGTGATTTAAATAATAAGGTAAAGTTCAGATATATACCAACGTAGTTCCCACTTGGGGTTCTCGTCATTTCTTCAGTTAGATCCGTATTTCTCTCTAGCATCAGATTTTCTGTCAAGTGGATTTCCGTTATCATTTTCTGCATTAAAATCTGGTAATGAATTCTTTCAGCTTTTGTAAATCTGAAAGTGCCCTTATTTCCTCTTCAATTAAAAAAATATATATTTCTGGATATAGAATTCTAATTTGACATCTTTTCCTTTCTGTCATTTGAAAAGAATTCCGCACTATCTTTTACTTGCATTGTTTTCAACAAGAAATATGTTGTAATTCTTACAGTCCCTCCTCTCTGTGTAACATTTCTTTCTACTCCGGCTGTTGATATTTTTTCTTCATCACTACTCTTGGCAATTTGATTCTGATATTCCTTTGTGCAGTTTTCACACTTCGTATGCATGGGTTTTGTTGAGCTTCTTGGATCTGTGGGTTTATAGTTTCACGAAATTATTTATTCAAATATTTTTCATCCCATCCCCTATTCAGGGAACTCCAGTTAAACATTTATTAGGCTGTGTCTTCTACAGCATAACAAATCTCTGTTCTGTTTTTTCACTGAGCCCTTTTTCTCTCTGTGTGGCTCAGTTTGCATAGTTGCAACCACTTTGTCATCACGTTTATTAATCTCTTCCTCGGCATGATCTAATCTGCGATTCACTTTATCCACCTTCATTTTTTCATCTCCCACATTGTCCTTACTCTCTATACAATTTCAGCTGGAGTCCTCTTTTCTAATTTTTTTTGTGTGTCCATGTAATATTTTCAGCCTTTTTCTTGTTTTTTGGAACATATTCAATATGTTATCCATTTTAGGTCAGTTTCAGTTGAATTGATGCTCCACAGTCAAGGCGTGTGGAAGCAGTTCAGCCCTTTGGAGGGCGCTTTTAGGCCGCGTCAGAGCGGGATTAGTTATTCCGCAAAAGGGAAGGGAGGCCTTCTTGAGTGTCCTGCACTGTTTCCCTTTGAAGAAGGTTTTTCTGTTTGTCTGATGGGCAGACATTCTCCCCTGCTTCTGTGTGCTGTTGTGTTCCTCTAACTCTTTCCTGTGCATCTGTTTTTCTGGCCTTAGTCAGTATCTCCGTGCACTTGCTGATCAGTTTTCTCTGAAACCTCGTCAGGGGCCTCCCCACAGAGCTCCGAGTGCCCCTTGTCTCTCTGGCTCTGTTCTCTGGGCCCCCTGTTCTGTCCCCTTAACTCACGCAGTCCCACACTCTGAGAGGAAGACACCTCTTTTCCCAACATTCCTTCTTTATTGATTCAAAAAACAGCATCCTAAAAGAGAGCCAGTTACTCCTAAATAAATATTAGCATGCCACAAAGAATAAAAAATGAATCATAATGTAGCATGTTAATAAAGATGAAAGTACAAAATTGGAGAAAAAGGACAAATGGAGGAGTTATCATAGGAAGAGATCCACACATAACAGGATAGGATGTCCAGGGTTAGAAGAAGCCCTGTCTGGAACAGCCTTCTTGGAATTTGGCTACAAGGGAAATGTATCCACCCTGCCTCTAGGTGAATAATTGTTTATTGTAAAAGTCATCTCTGTAACTCACCTTAAAGGAACAGTTTGATGGGAGTGACTTCTGTTTGCAACAAATATTCTTGTTTTTTTT
>JAQQAC010000456.1:0-11097 GCA_029783875.1 Phataginus tricuspis
AATGATCTCACTCATATGTGGAGTATAAGAACAAAGAAAAAAAAAAACTGAAGGAACAAAACAGCAGCAGACTCACAGAACCCAAGAATGGACTAACAGTTACCAAAGGGAAAGGGACTGGGGAGATGGGTGGGAAGGGAGGGATAAGAGGGTAAAAGGGGCATTACGATTGGCAGGCATAGGGTGGGGGGGGTATGGGGGGGACTGTACAGCTCAGAGAAGACAAGTAGTGATTCTCATCTCACTACACTGATGGACAGTGTCTGTAATAGGGTTGGTGGGGGGGACCTGATGAAGGGGGTAGTTTAATCATCACAATATTGCTCATGTAATTGTAGGTTAATGATACTAAAATAAAATAAATTGTAAAAAAAAAAAAAAAGAAAAAGAAAAAAAAAAATCTGTGTTATAGACAGGTAATATGAGTTACTTACCAAGCAACTTCCACTGTTGGGTTTTCTCTTTGAATTCAACAAATGGAGAGAAACTGGAAGGCACAGCTGTAAGAAATGGATCACATACAGAAGTCCCACAGGTCAGAGAGAATGCTAAACTCAGGATAACTGACATCCCTGGACTCTGAGATTACTTTGAATGTTTCATGGTGTATCAAGAGAGCAGATGCATCTGAGGCAATGGTATTATGCAACTCCGTAATGGGTTTAACCAGTAAAGCTGCAGTTTACTATGAGAATTAATTATACAATGGGAAAAAAAAAATACTGACCCTACAGAAAAAAGCATCTTACCACGGCTTTCTCCAGCAAGATACTGCAGGGCTGGTAACACCAACTCTGCCCAGTTGGAGGCCGCAGAGAACCAGCTATTGAGGGAACTGGCTGGAGACGACTGCCAATCCAAAACTCGCTCTTCTAGCTGAGGGAAAGTAAAGGCAGAACCCAGTTAGACTTCTACTCTATGCCAGCAATTCCACATATGAGCCGGAGCAAGCTGGAGTAGATCTGTCCAATTTACCCAAGTCATAAGGCAAGTTAGCTGCAGAGCTTGGGGAAGAAGCCAGAGTTCTGCTTCTCAAGCTATAGACCATTTAAGATTTCTACAATGTGAACACTTTGATGCACCCCTGACTTTTCCAAAACTTACCATAGGAAGACTAGCCTGCCCCTCCAGCAGCAAGATCTCTAGTAGAAGAGAGAAGAAGCTGGAAGATATTTCATTGATTCCAAGGCAAGGCTTGAGGTCTTCAAGAGGCCTAATAAGGGGGAAAAACATAAGAACTACCAAAAGACCAAAATCTCATCTCTAGATTGTTTTAGGTCCCCCATGTCTCCTAACAGTCATAAAAAAGTTCAATGAGGACCACCCTATACCCTTTCCCCAGCAGGACCCCTGGAATTCAGGGCTTACAGGTTCAACACAAACCAGCTCACACCACATACTAGCACTGAGTACACCCCTCAGCTTGACCCTTCTCCCCTTGCTCACTTACTCCTCCTTGATAGCAGGTACCGCCAGTGGAGAGGAAGCCTGAGCAAGAGCTGGGACCCCCTCAGTACTGCTTAAGGGGTCAGCCAAATCCTCTGCCTCAGATTTGATCATTTTAATTTTCTTCTTCTTCTTTTCCTCTTTCTCTTTAACCTTTTTTTTAAGGACAGCCAAGTCATACAGGGCTGTGAAGAAAAAGCAACATGTCACACAACTGCATTTTCTCTCTCAGGAAGTAAGGGGTCTTATCTGCATATTATTTTCCCAAGGTCCACCAGGAAAAAAACAAGTCTCACTAATAAGACATTTTGTTGTTTTTAACCAAACCCAGTAAGAGACTTACAGGTTAATCTTATCACTTATTAAAGAGCCAATGACCTATTGCACTGATTTTACATTCATTGTTTACCTATAAATCCATAAGAAACAATAACAAAACAAAGGTTATTAGCAGGATAGCAGCTGTGGTTTAATTTGTTTTTACATGTAGACAGGCTGGTGTAATTAATACCATCATCAAATGATGGCTCCATATAGGGGACATGATTACCTGCTAGAGACCCCTTCCTGCCAGCATTTACTCGAGTCATGATGTCATTGAGAGTCAGGTCGCCTGTCAAAAGGTCCGGGTGATCCTAGATGTGATAGTCAAGAGATTTGTTATATGGGCCCAAAAAAGGAGTTACAACTACTGGTGATTTTGCAATGTACCTAACAGATACATTTATACAGTAGATGTACTTGAGGAAATCATGGTGAGCTAGAAACTACTGTTCTTCATAAGAGAGCACAGGAGAACCCAGTTTCAACCTATTTACTGTATGTCATTTACAGCTTATTAAACTCTTTTGCATTCCTTATCTTATGTGCTCTCCAAACAGTCTTAGTAAGTGTCACATTTTACAGTCTGAAAATGGGGTCAAGAGAAGTTAAGGGATTTGCCCAATATCACAGTGAGTGGAAGAGAGGGACAGAACTCAGACCCGACTTCCAGTGTGTAACTCTTCCTATCTCACCACCCTGCCTCAGGTAGACTGCCTTTTTGTCTTCCACTATGCTTGCTCTCTGCTTGGCTGCACTGGCATTACCTTGATTCAATCGAGTGGAGTAACAGAAACGATAAAAACTGGAAAGAGCACAGGATCTGACTCTTGGTTCAGGCACTTCCTGGCTACAGGGTGCAGGATAAGCTCCCTAACCTCTCTGAAAGCTGGTAAAATGGATATAGTGTCTCATAAAGACAAAAGTAGATACCATGTTAAACATGCCTTATAAAATGAAAGCATCTGTCTTCATACATCTTTGGCATTAACTAACCTCTCTGGTTGCTCTTGCCCCCTAACAATGACAGGAAAGGAAGCATAAATGATGCAGTGATTACCTCTATCTTCCCTACAACAGCCAATACAGAGACACTAGACAGAAAGCCACTAATGACTGCCCCACCCATCCCCATCTTACTGGTTGATGTTTCCGCTTCTCATGGTGCTTCTTTAACATTATCTTCAGGTCACTGTCCCCCAGTTCAATTTTATCTGAGAGAAAATGAACCAAACCACATGGACAAGGTCATTCACTAACATGATGCTCAAATTTAAGTCTTTCTGGTCAGTTGCAAAGTTCAAAAGGAAAGATATTTCTGAGTTTCCCTTCCAATACTGTGTCCTCCAAGTACAACGATCCAAAAACAGTCATAGGATCAACTCTTCACCTTTTCCATACTTTAGTCTGTAACAATGATTTCATTTACTTAACTGCTTTAAAATACATCAAAGATTCTTACTGAAGCATCCTTTAGTATTGCTGTTTAAGACTCTGCTTTTTTTTAGCCCCAAATACCACCTGATCAGCTAGCTGCTAAGGAAAATTTTCAAAACAAAGGAAAGAAGGAAGGCCTACCTACTTGTTAGAAAGTGGAATTGTATAAAAACTTCTCCAAATCTTCTAATTCTAAGGAGTGCTGCTTTGTCTCCCTGGCAGGTAAGACTCTGGTGCCCACCTCCCTCCATGGGAGCTCAGCTCTGCATCCTGACCTCCCGAGCGTGAATGGCATCAGCTCAGTTCTCACCTGCAGTTTTCATATCCGTGGTTGAAAGCGTGGGTACCACCCTCAGGGGCACCGCAGGGCTAGGAGAATGCGCTGGAGAGCTCGGAAGCCATGAACTGAGATCTTCAAAAGAAAATTGTTCTTGTAAATCCAACGTGGCTGTGGACTCCAATAGGGGAGATTGGGTAAGTGGCCATTTGGGTTCAACAAGGCTAAGCCAACAACATGGAGGCCAGGGTTCCACCATTCCTTTCTGACCCTTCCCCAGACGTACTGGAGCACACTTAGGTCATTTAAACGGCTCTTCCAGGAAGAGAGACTTCAACAGAGTGATGGGGTCGCATTGCAGCAGGCCAACAGTCACTACTGCTCTCCTGTAAGGGGAAAAGCAGTTCTCTCAAGTGGCACCATAGGACCAGATAGGCCTACTGCAGAGAGCCCCGCCGTGCAAGGATTCATCTCATCTAAACTCAAATGCCACTAAAGCATTAGGGGCTAAAAGGTCTACAGCCACACCCCACCTAACAGGAATGTCTCATGCCCAAGGACCCAGGAGTTATGAGTCCCACTATCCACCCCCAAGACAGGCAACGGGATGGCTTCTTTTCTGGGAAGATAAATGGCTACCACTGGCTCCAGCAAACAACAAACTGCTGGTGTAAATTCATCAGCCCAGCTACTCCTAGAGCTCAAGGACACTCACCCTCTTCATCAGATGACAGGTCTGTGTCACCACACTCCTCCTTCACTTCCCTCAAGACCTTCAAGTAGCGCTGCTGGGTCCGCCATTCCCGCTCCTCTGGGGTGCGGGAG
This sequence comes from Phataginus tricuspis, assembly GCA_029783875.1. Taxonomy (NCBI): domain Eukaryota; kingdom Metazoa; phylum Chordata; class Mammalia; order Pholidota; family Manidae; genus Phataginus; species Phataginus tricuspis. The sequence continues at coordinate 4,307 of JAQQAC010000456.1, forward strand.
GGCGAAGGGCGCTTCTGCCGGAAGGGAAGAGCCGGACCGCTCCGTCGGGCCATCTCCAGGAGGTCCTAGGAGAGATCAGCAGTGGTATATGGCATCATCCAGAGCTTCTTCTGACATATTCTCTAAGTCTACATTTTCTTTTCTTCATTTTTAACAAGTTCAATTCTCTCCCTCCAGATCACAAAGATGTACGTACATGAGTTAACATCCAAATAAAAATGGCCTATGTTGATTACTGCACGGAGAAAAATCCTAAATCTGAGTGTTGAACTGCTCAATCCAGAATGAATACTTGTTATAACAGCCACCCAAATATTTCCACACTGAAGCTTAAAGCACCACTTAAGAGCCAAAACAACTTTGCCTCGAAGAATTAACAGGCTGGTCCAGACCCAGGAGCCTTTGAGCTTGGTGTACTACACATCTGTTGGGACATTTGGAGGCCTGGGCACACTTGCACTTCCAATCCAGAGCAACCTGGCTCCCCTTAATCCATGATGGAAGCATTTATCTTGTTTATCTTGGTAAATACTGAAGCTACAATACTTCAACCATTTTAAGAGGTACCTTTTGTTGTCATGTTTCAGCAACTCAGGGCACAATATAAAATTGGTGAGAAAGGATGATACAGTTTAATTATGTCACAACTTAACTGGTAGCATTGTTTCCTTAGTGGTGTCTTGTATTTTATACCTGAACCACTTCTTGAAGTCATGAAATCTGTGAATTCACTGCCCATGTTCTGTACCAGTTCCCAGCATTACTTACACTCCGGGAAGCCAGTATCTGCTTCAGCAGCCGATGGAAATATTGCTGCTGAGAAGTAAGGTATCGCTTGTACTGCGACTTGTAGCATAGCTGCCGATACTTGACCACCTCAGGGTTAAAGTGTCCATCTTAAAAGAAGAGAGGTACAACTCTATATACATCAGTCAGCAAATATTTAATGCATGCTTAAAATGTAGTAAACTTTATACTAAATTGGAATACAGTATTACAGTATGGGGGAAAGATAATCTATATCTATGTGGAGAGACAGAAAACAGGTGAACAATATACAACTCCAAATAATATTCAACTCTCTTAGAGACTACAGGAAATTAACTTGAAACAACTGTAAAGAGTAAGGAGACTTAAATCAGGAATCTCTGAAGAATGATACATAAAATGAGGCCTGATTAATGCCAATCGTAGCAAAATGTTAAAACTGAGAAATACAGGTAAAAGTTAACAGATGTCTGTTGTATTACTTTTGAACTTTCTATATGTTTAAAATGTCAGAATGAAAAATTGGGAGAAAAATTAAGTAAATAGAAATTTAAAAAATAAGTAAAAATGAGGAAAAGGCAGAAGGAAAAGCACTTGCTAAGACTCTGAATCAAAAAATAACTTGGCATGTTCCAAAAATTGAAGAAATGTCTGTATGACTAAAGCAGAGTGGGCTGTAGCTGAGGAGAGGCATGAAATGGCCTGGGATGGTGTGCAGAGAGCACAGCACACAGAAACTCATAGGTCATGGAAGTTTCGAGTTTGCAATTTATCCTAAGTGCAATGGAAAGAATTTGAAGGGCTTAAAGCAGAATGACATGGCTGGTAGCAAGAAAGAAAAAATAAAAACTACTACAGTGGTCAAGGTAAGAGACGGTCAAAAGCTTCCCTCCACACTCAGAATAAAAGCCGAGGCCCTAAGATGGGCTGCAGGGCCCTGTCCTGCACTATCTCCAGTCTCATCTCCCAGTCTCCTTTTTGCTCCCCCTACCCCGGCCCCACTAGCCTCCATGCTATTTCCTGCACAGGTCACATACCTTCTCAAGGACTTTGTACTTAAAGTAGCCTCTGTCTGTGATGCTTCCTACTAACACCCAGTATTTCCTACCTTCATGAAGTCTCTGTTCAAGTGTCATCTCATCAGAGAAGCCCTGACCAACTATCAAAGCAGCCCCTTCCCATCCCTCTAGTTCCATCACCCTTCCTTATTTATGGTGCTCAGTATCAACAAACATTTGCTTGTTTATCATCTATATTTCCCTATTAGAATGTAAGATCATTACCATCTCTTCAGAAACTCAAAGAATGTCTGGCACAACTTAGCTGATTAATACACAGTGATTAAATGAATGGAAATAGAGAGACTTGAAATATATTTTTGAGGGAGAAAAGATTAGACTAGCTGACATTTCAGATGCTGGGGCAGGAAGGAGAGCAGTGGAGGAGTCACCTGAGCACAGTACTGGCCATTGACACATGGATATACATGGTACTAACAGAGATCACTGGCCTGAGACGAGGAGATCTAACAGAGGTCTATGGTACAGATCTAACAGAGGTCTATGGTCTTAGAGTACATGGTATTGCTGTTTTTCCAACCACCCCAACGACATCCAAGGTAACTAATAACAGCAAACACTTAGAACAGTACCTGACACATAACTGCCACTACATAAGGGTCTTATGTATATTTCTCATTTATTTTGTTAACAACCCCACACAGATTTAAGAAATTGAGACACAAAGACGTGAACTAACTTGTCCACAGTCACATCACTAATGAAAGGAGAAATCAGATTTGAACCTAGATAGTCTAGCTCCAGAGTCCAAGCTCTTAACCATCATGCTATGCTGCCTGTTGTAGGGAAAAAGGACAGTTGACCTTCAAGATACAAGCAGAGTTTAATGCTACTGATGCTGTCTGATATTCAGAAACCGGGCTATATTTTACCTCTTTGTGTTTACTCTTCTTTAAAGTCATGTTCCTTTAGTCTTTAGTTTCCCCAACTTCTTGACAGCATTAAATGCTACATGTAATACTTAAAAATTAAGTTAAATTACTTAAATCCATTAAAATACTATTTTGGCATATTAAACTAAAAAATATTATTAAAATCATTAACAATTATGTTATAGTACATTATTAACTGCTTTTACTATTCTAAACATAGCTGCTAGAAAATGTAAAATTGGAACATGTGGGTTCATGTAGTATTTCTACTGGCCAGCAATGGGCTTGACAGCAGTGAGTAAAGGAGAACACAGTGCCAGATGAAGCTGGGTAAGTGGGCAGCAGCCAGCTCACGTAGAGCCTTGTAGGCTAGGGAGCCTTTTAGGCTAAGACTTTTATTCCAAATGAAGGCAACTGGTAAATGTTCTGAAAGTGAAGTTTGAAGCAGCTCACTGCGGTGGCTGTGTGGAGGGGCCTGCTGAAGCAGCTGACGCAAGAGTCATCAGCGGAGAGATGAGGAGTGAGAACAGGTAGAGCACAGGTTAAGACCAGAACCTAAACACAGACAGGAACAGGGAGAGAAGAGGGGCTAGCAAAGAAGTGGGGTGGGGGTAGGGTCAAAGACACAGGAGGAATTTAGGACAGGGATGAATCAACGATGCCAAGGGAAAAAGTACACGACAGAGGAAGTGCCTGACGCACCAGATGCCGCAGATGGACAGAGAGATCTAAAGCATCTGCTGGCTGGGATATTACATGTTCACTGAAGAGACAGGGAGCAGGAAAAACAATGCTTACTGGAACAAATGGTGAGATAGGAATAAGAGCTACTATTAGATGACACCATGTCAGTGTTAAATTTTGTATTTAAATACAGAAAATTTCTGTATTTTCTGTATTTCTCAATTTGATCATTTGTGGTTATGGAAAACATGTTCTTGTTCTTCAGAGATTAATGCTGAAAATTTAGGGGTTTTTAGTATGAGACCCCTGAACACATCTCTAGGTGCTAATGTTTGCAACACTCTTAAAGGGTTCAGAAAAAGTAATGATAACAATAGTAGTAAGGACAGAAATGATAAAAGAGTAAATGTAGTAAAATGTTAATAGTTGGTCAATCTGGTGAAAAATACATGGGTGTCCACTATGAAGTCTAGCGACTTTTCTGTAGGCTTGAAATTTAAAATAAAAAGGCTTGAAGGGGGGGGAAAAAAAGAGATCACTGGTGGCATTAACAAGAACAAATAAGGGAGCAGTCACAAGGTAACAGGGAGGAAGCCCTGTGAAGACAGCTATGGACACCTTTCAAGGGGCTAGGAGACAAAGTAAAATAACAGAGGACAACAAAAGGGACGGATGGGGCAGGATTTTTAGTATGAGACCCCTGAACACATCTCTCCCCAGGATGGAGAACACAGTTCACTGAGGAAACATGTCCCAGAGGAGAAAAAAGATGAAAGTATCAAGAGCAAAGGTTAACCTTAAACAGAGGAAAAATATCTTCCTCTGAGATTCACAGAGTAGGCCAGAATGGAAATGAATACAGTGAGCTGGGACAGGGGCTGAAGTGGGATGTGGGAGTTTATGACAATCCTTTCTTTTATGAAATAGGAGGCAAGAGAGTTTGATAACCATTTGGAATGTAAGAAAAAGGTGATTATTTGAAATAGAATCAGCAAAGATAAGCAAAAAGTAAAAGAATACTGAAAAAGCAATGACAGCCCCGTTAAGACTGGAAGCCCTAATAACCATGGTGACGTAGCTGTCTGCAACAAAACTAGATGAACCACCATACTGGTCAGCATGAAATATGCAGAAATCCCTGCCTTGACATTCCTTGTTTGTATCCTTACCAGATTATCATATTGTTTTGGGGCAAAACATGCCAGCACAACAGACAGTACTAACATCATATAAGGTCCCTAACAAACCCCTCAAATCAAGTGGGCGCTACCAGAAGAGATGGTTTACACTCACCTGAGCCTCCTGGCTTCAGTGAAATAAACCTTTGCCAACTACAGAGGGAATTCTTTAAACTCACAACCCACCAACAGAGGGACTGCTGATTTTAAGCCCTTAAGGATATCAGCGATCAGCCTGTGCCTCTAGCCTTTCCCAGCTGCCAAGTTGTCCAGTTTAACAAAACTTGAGATGTCCTGTCCTTTCAGAGCCTCCCAACAAAGCAGTTACCCAGAAAGAGGGAAGGAAGAGGCTTCCTCTGCTGCTCTCCATTGGATAGAGAGGAAACTGTGGCCCCAAACCATCTGGCAACCCCCGTGCAATAACTGACTCAGGCAAGGACCACCAACAAGGCCAGAAATACTGAGTAATGACATTACTACATGGTCCCAAAGTATCATCCTACAGATTGCTTCTTAATTACAAAGGGAAAAAGAATGCTGACAATCTGTGGGTCTGGCAGATGCCACTTAACCAAGTGATTAAATACATCACTACTAACAATGGGAAAACTGACATCATGTGCCTCCTGAGGTGATGGAAGAAATAGCACTTCCCTTCCAGGATTCTTGGCAACAGTGTTTAACCCAAATCCAATCATGAGGAAACAAGAAGAAAGAAAAGAAAAATTCCCAAGAACACAGGACATTTTACAATTCAAGCATCCTGAGCTCTTCAAAAATGTCAACACTTCAAAGTCAAAAAGGCAGAGGGCCCTGGAATCATGGAGCTAAGAGACATGCGAATCAAACACCATGCATGAGCTTTGAGACTGGATCCTTTATCTAAATGGCTACTACAAAGAACATTATGGGAGCAACTGAGAAATTTGAGTATGAGCTATTCTATGATATTATTTGATCAATGTAACATTTCTTGGGTGTGATAACAGGACTGTCATTACATGGGAGAAGGTCCATGTTAAGAGATACATACATGAAGGACTTCTGGGAATATGGCGTCTTGAACGGACTAGCAGAAAAATTCCTCCCAACATTATATTTATTCACGAAAATACAGCAAATACAACTATCCCTAAAAGAGAGACCAGAATACACAGGAAAGTGCACAGCGTACAGCTACACCTGTGAGAACTTGGCAGCCGGTGAGACGGACGGGCGGCGATCCGGTGGGACCGAGCGCTCTCCCCCCCAGAGCTCCAGCGGCCAGACACGCCGGACAGAGGACTCGGCATCCGGCGAGGCGGGACGAAAACACGATCCAGTGAGACGAGAGCGCCCCTGCACCCCAGCACTCCGACGGGAGTCTCGGCAAGGCGGGTAAGGTACGGAGCCGCGAGCAGACCGAGCGCTCCTCTCCCCCAGCGCTCCGGCGGGAGGAGAGACTTCAGAGCCGGGAGCCAGGGGAAGTCTGAGCCCCGAGCGCCCCTCCACCCCAGCACTCCGGCGGGAGTTCCGGCAAGGCGGGTAAGGTACGGAGCCGCGAGCGGACCGAGCGCCCCTCTCCCCCAGCGCTCCGGCGGGAGGAGAGGATTCAGAGCCAGGAGGGAGTGGAGATCTGCGGTGTAGCGGAGATTGGAGGGACAGAGGGCACAGGGTCCCAGCCGGGAACGTGCAAGTTGCCCGCGGCAGGCTCCGGGAAGGAAAAAGAAAGGAGAAAAAGGGGAAGAAAAGCGCGCGCTCTACCCCAGCGGTCTTAAAGAGACAGGAGCTCAGTAGAGGGGCCGGATAGCCCCGCGAACTGAGCCCAGCACGCTGGGAGTCCTGGGGAGCTTTGGACCCCGTAGCTGGCGACTGGGAAAGAGTGCCCGCCATTGAGACCCTCACGGAGATCAACAGCTTCCCATTGTTTCCAACCCAGCTAGAACTATAGTGGCGCTGGAATAGTGGAGCAACAGCGCCACCTACAGCACTCGCGCAGAACCCACGCCCGGTGGCTTTTTTTTGTTGTTGTTTTTTTTTGTTTTTTCTCCCCTTTCTTTTCCTTTTTTTCTTTCCCTCTCTTTCAACAGCCTCCCATCCATTCTCACCCGGCCACAGATTTAAAGGGCCGTGTGGAGCGACGTGGCCGCGGCTCTGGAATAGCGGAGCAATAGCGCCACCTACAGCATTCGCACAGAAACCACCCCGGTGGGCTTTTTGGTGTTTTTTTT
>JAQQAC010000464.1:0-11251 GCA_029783875.1 Phataginus tricuspis
AAAAAAAACGAACATTCTACATGATTTACTATTTTAATTACCAAAGAAGAAGACAAAATGACTTGTCTGTCAACAGTTGTCTCAGAAGGAGAAGGGAAAGTGCATTGATGAGATGGTGCCTCTGTTCTCGATCATTGTCGTGATCACTAAGACAACATCTCCTCATTGGTTTTTATTTTTAGAATTAAAAACATAATAACGGATCTAATGAGGGTTTAATATCTAAAACATATAAAAAATTCATACAACTCAATAGCAAGAAGATAAACAACCCCATTAAAAATGGGCAAAAGACTAGAATAGACATTTCTCTGGAAAAGACATACAGATGGCCAACAAGCACATGAAAAGGTGCTCACCATCACTATTCATCAGGAAAATGCAAATCAAAACCACAATGAGATATTAATTCACACCTTTTAGAATGGCTATTACCAAAAAGACAAGAAATAGGAAGTGTTGGCGAGGATGTGGAGAAAAGGGAACCCTTGGGCGCTGTTGGTGTGGGTATAAATTGGAGCAGCCACTACGGAATGCAGTACGGAGGTTCCTCCAAAGACTAAACGCAGAGCTCCGTGTGATCCATGATCCCATTCCTAGGTGTGGAATATTATTCAACCACAAAAAAGGAGAAAATCTTGTGATTTGAGACATCATTGAGGGCATTATACTAAGTAAGCAAATTAGAGAAAAACAAATATCGTATGATCTCACTTATATGTAGAATCTAAAAGAGAACCAAACTCCTGGATACAGAGTGCTGGTTGTCAGAGGTGCTGGTTTAGTAGAAAGGAGGAAATTTATGAAGGTTATCAAAAGGTACAAACTTCTAGTTGTAAGATAAATAAGTCCTGGGAATTCAGTCTTCAGCATGGTGACTATAGTTAACAACACTGTCTTGTATACTCAACAGTTTCTGTCAGATTCATTGACCTCAGTAGAACAACAAAAAAATGGTAATTACGTTAGGAGAAGGAGGGCTTAACTAACCTCATTGTGGTAAACATTTTATAACATGTACTTATATCATCCCATTGTACACCTTAAACTTACACAGTTATATGTCGATTATATCTCAAATAAGTAAATAAATCATCTTCACCAGCACCTCAAACTTAACATTTCTATTCAAGCTTTCATTACTCTTCTCATAGAATAAAACCTTCTAAGTGGTCTTGCCACCACTATTATCTCTTCAACTGCAAAATATCGTCAGTGCTGTTTCCAGAGTATTCCTCCTGGAACAGGAAGCCGGACATGCCACTCCACCAAACCGAGGCACATACCAAGTCCTACCTAACTTCTTAATATGACATATGGTGTTTTCATAATCAGGCTCCCCATACAGGGCCTGCCCTGTACCCTGCTCCTACCATATGCGCCCCGCGACTTACAGAGACTCCCCTTTCTCTGGTCACATCACGTATTTCAAAATGTACACATGCTTTATACACCCCCTCTTCCATGACATGCACTGTTTTTTGTCAAGATATCTCATCCCTTGTCTCCATTCTCTCTCAACGCAGGGATCTTTGTTAACCTGGGGGCTCCCCTCTAACGCCTATTCTAGCTGCTGAGTATTCATTCCTCTCGGGTCGCCATACAGCTGTAACTGAAGAGAGGATCCCACGAAATGTCTTCCTGTTTCTCCACACCAGGGCGAGAAGACTGTACCTAACGGGTGTCATAATTGGTGCTCTGCGGAAGCTGGTTAATCCCACCTTGGGACGGGTGATCATTTCATATTCAGTAACTTTGCAAAGTGCTTGTTAAATTTTTAGTACCCTGAAATTGATCCTGGTAGGTATAGTTACATCACAGACTTGGTAAACACCACATATAAAGACTCTTTTTTTCCTCAAAGAGACGCTTTGTGAGCATAACTGGGTTTTCCCCCCATAGTCTAGCTAATCCCCATGTATTCAATAGCATTGCTTGATTATTAATGTGATTTCATTTAGCTGAAAATTATTTCGGCATAAATGAAACAAAGTTAACTATAGGTTCAATGGTAAAATTCATATATTGTTACAGTATGAATTACAATCAGATTACAATAAATAAGTATGTATTTCAAGTTTAAGAGTACTTGGTGATTTTATTCCAAGATAACATGATTGGCAGGGCCAAGTAATGAATGGCTCAAATGCAGGGATATTGGCTTGTTTATCTTTAGGTTTTATACATCATGTAGTCTCTGGCTGCTTCTCATTAAATTCTTTTTTTTTTAATTGATATACAGCCTTATTTAGTTTCACGTTCACAACACAGTGGTTCAACAGTTACCTATATTATTAAATCCTCACCCCCACTAGTGCGGTTACTATCTGTCAACATAGAAAGATGTTACAGAATCATTGGCTATATTCTCCCTGCTGTACTACTATGCCCATGACCAATCCACATTATGATATTAAATTCTTAAGCAAATTTCCACATGAAAAACCATACAATGTATTTCTTTTTCTGAAGGATTGGCTATTTTATATCTACTCATATAGAATCGCTGCTGCAAACTGGCAGCACCCTTATGGCAAAATTTTTGTTCAGAAATGAAAGTAAGCTAGTTTAAAGCAAATTTTCTTTATAAATAAATTTTCTGAAAAAAAATCTGAACTTTAGTTACATAGCTACTGTTTCTCCAGAGCTATTGAATTTTGAGAATCTTGTATATTGAGTAGTTTGTCTGTTTGCTTATTTTTATAGTAATCATATATTTATGCATATTAATATATAGTAACCATATTTATATATTTTATTATATTAGCTATTTGTATAATTTCTTAGAGTAACTAAATATAAATATATTATGTATATATGTATATGTATGTTTGTAACTACAGTATTATAAGTAACCATAGTTACTTATAGTATATATTAGGAAAAAATATTATGTACAGGATAACCATGAATTTTTCACTTATATTTGTGTTTTAAGTTTTTGTTCATTTCAAAAGTCATATATAAGTTACATTACTGGTGACAGTTTTCACATCAGTATCACCAGAGGAGCTGTATAAAGCAGTGGATCTCAACTGTGTACATCCTGAAATCCATAGTCATATGCAACCAAGCCCAAACTTAAGACTACCATTTTAGATAAACTTTGTCCACACACATATTTTACAGACAGGATAGTAATGTCAAGAGAGGTTGATTTTATTCGTTCATCTTCATACAACTGGCCAAGGGCATAACTAGGATTTGACTTCAGGTCCTTGATGGTTAAGTTGGCATATTTAATGGTATAGAGCTTTGGGGTATGTGCATGTGTGTTTGGGCTGTAGGAAAGCTAAGAATGCCGTTCAAGAATTATTGAAGACTAAAGAACCAAATAAGATTACTTTAAACTTGGAGAATCTAATTAGCGATCTAGTCATGACCCGCGTGCCCCAAGAGGGAGCATGACTACTTGAGTGACGGGCAAGTCACATGCTCAAGCCTACAGGCCATATTTGGGTGAATGAATATGGATGTTCCCAGATATTTTTTAAGTGTGTGTGTTCTTTATACATTTTCTTTATCCAGTACTGTTTTGTTTTATTAAATAGTTTTAAACTTCCTACTATAATGTAGCATGTTCACTTTCTGTATTGTTTCTTTATTTCTGAGTTCATATTTTATGATTGTGCAAAGTAGAAGAAGATCATTAATAAGCACTTTCATCAAACTACCATTGACACATAGTGAGGATTTGAAAAATGGTTCTCAAAATATAAATGATTCTATCATACTAGAGGATTTCTTGGAGATGGTGATCCTATTTTCTCCATCTGTAACAGAAGAAATTTTGGAAACCCATTTCAGTTAAGTTAATCTGATCATTGAAAACTCTTAGATGAGTCTATTTTTCACATATCTTCTTTTGGGCAAAATATTTCCCCCCATATGTTTCCTTGATCTTTCACGAAGATCAAGATATTCCCTACAATTTAGGTTAAATAATATACCTCACAGGTTAAATTTTAAATTCACGGTCAAAGAATAGAGAGCCTCACTCAAGGGATAGCCACAGTTTATCATAGTGGATAACCAGGTCCAAACATCCGTAGTCTCTTGTGTTAAGTAAGCCTTTGGTAACAGTTGTCTTTGTCCCAGTGGGTTAATTCCGTAATTCAAGAGGTAAACTTGCTAGAATAAAAAAAAGTATCTTTAAGTTCTTATTGAGGGCAAAGATCATATCTTTATCTCTTCAGCACTTAGCACAATGCCGTGCACAAATAAATAGTCAATAATTGTATAGTAAGTTGAATTAAAAAAATTGATTAAAGATGAAAATGATCTCAGGAGTCATAATTTTTCAAATTTTCAGTTTATAGTTTGTATACTTAATTTTAATGGCTATGTCTATAATATTATTTATGTTAGAAATGTGTATCTACTTACTTATTAAGTTCTTTAGAATTCAAAACAAATCATTTAGGAAAATCTTTTTTTTAATACAGACACAATTTCAGAGTCATCCTCTATTGTTTATCAACCATGAAAATATTCTTTGTACTAAAAAAAGTTCAAGGGCTTAGCATGCTCTAGAAAAATGAATTAGGCACAATTACCCATTTATTACAAGTCATTGTAACCTACACCTGGGAAAACACATATGTACTATTGTCCAGTATCGACAGAGGGAAAGTTTGGTGAGATTCTGACTCTTCTTCCTTTAACTGTTCCTTTGTAATATTTTTTTTGAAATAAAGAAGAGTGGAAATAAATAGCCCTCAAACTGCCACCATGAAAACATTTTAGCAGATTGCAAATTATTTCTATACCTCAGTGATACCTAAAGATATAAAAATTGCAAATTTTAAATTTGATTTAAAAAGTAAGAAAACAGGTATGTAAGAAAATGGAAAATAAAATTATACAAAAAGTTTTAGTTGACTAAATAAAATTTTATTAGATACCTTGAACTATTAATATTTTTAGCTCTTAGAAAAGAATAAGATTTATATAATTTTGTTAAATTATCACCCTTTCTTAATTACGTAGTTTAATTCTGCAATCAACACTTTCAGTGATAGTAAACATCTTAAAACTTAACCCTAGAAATGTTCATAGTAAAATCTTTGCATACCCAATTATAAACATATGATATATATTTTTAATTATATTTATCTCCTAATTTTTCCTCCATTGTTCTGTTAGATTCATTATGATATTTAATATTACTTTGGGGTACATTTCCAAGTTTCAAATGTTCAGATATAGGTTTATGTTGATTTTCAGATACTAATGAATATTTAATTCCCAGATATTTAGATGTGGTATATCATCTAATTTACATTGCAATAACAACAAAATGCAATTATATTGAACATAAGAATTAACTGCCTATTTCTATCCCAGATAGATCATAAAATTTAAAAAAATGATTGTATAGATGATAATTTTAAATATAGTCTTAATGTAACAAAATTTTCTTTGGAGTCTTATGAACACCTGAGCAACAATTTATTTCACTACCTAAGCAGGGCAGTACTGCATATAAGCTGATATAACTGTCTGAAACTATATGCATATAGGTAGGCAGGTAGGTAGGTAGATGATAGTTTTCTTAATCATCCTTACTCTTATCAAATACAGAAATCCATTTTATTACCTGCTTCCTGAATATTGTTTCTCTTTTGATTTGTTTTATATTAATCTTCCATGATAAAAAATACTAGTAAATTGTGTGTAGTAATGCTTCGATTAAATGATAATACCACATTCAACAAATAATTATTCAGCACCAACCATGGTCAGGCACCAAATTAGACTCTGCAATACAACCATGAACAAAATTAAGTTCTCTGCCTTCATAAAATTATATTTATCTGTGTGTGCTCATGGGGATAGAGGTTGGAAAAAGGAGGGCAGACACTAAACAGCATAACTGATATATATATGATATCTTATGTATTACCTAGCATTATGATAGATGCTGTGGGGAGTAGGGGAAAGGGCATTTTTGGACATGTTGAACTTGGCATGGCAGTTTTAATTTGTGTGTTCAAGGATGGCCTCACTGAGAAGTTGATACACAGTTATCAACAGAAAGGCAATGACTCTCAGAAGACCATAACAGGTAGAAGGCAAATCAGAGCTAAATCCCTGAGGAATGTACCAGCATTGTTAAGGAAGGGCTCCAGCAAGATTGGGTGTGAAAGAATGGGTAGCAGGACAGTAGGGAATGACATCAAAGAAGTGACAAGGGATCAGACCATATTTTTGTCTGGTACTCTGAGATCAAACAATTTGAGGGCTGTGAGCAGAGAAGTGACATGGTGCCTTCCTTTTAACAGGGTCATGCTGTCTGTTGGTGATGAGAATAGACTACACAGGAAGGCACGAGTGTGTAGAAGGAGGAGAATATCAAAACAGTCTAGTTAAGGGGTCTTCATGTCTTTAAGGCAGGTGCTACCAGCGGAGGTGGTAAAAATGGTCAGATTTGGGGTATTTGGGAGACTTTCAGCAGAACTAGAATTAGAGGAGTCCAGGAAGACTGTGATTTTGGACCCAAACAACTATGAAAATGAACTTGCTGTCAAGTGAGATGGGGAAGACTGTAGGGAAATTAGTTTTGTTTGTTTTGGCAAGGGGAGAGTAACATCAGAGTTCATTTTTGGACATGTTGAACTTGACGTGTCCATTAATGGAAAGTTAGAAAATGTGTGTGTGTGTACGTGTGTGTCTGTGTGTGGCATCTCAGGAGAAGAGCAGGTTGAAGATATAAATTTGGGAGTCATTGTATATACATGGTTTCCAAGCTATGAGACTGAATAAGATCTTCAAAGGAGAAAAAATGGATAGTAAGGAAATTCAAGGAACAGTCCAACTATAAAATATAAAAGGCCTGGGAGACACAGAAGAACCAGCAAAGGAGGCCGAGAAAAGGGGTGGCCAGTGAGGTGGAAAGAAAACCAAGGAGAGGGTTGGGTATTGGATGCTGAGTGAGGAAAGTGATTTTTAAGGTGGAGGACATGCTCATCTCTGTCAAATGCTGCTGATAGATCAAGTAAATTATACAAATTAAGTATAGGATACAGCAATGGCATTGTTGTAGGGGAGATTGACAGAAATCATTTTTGTGGAGTAGTGAGGGTAAAACCCAGGTGGACTGGATTGAAGAGAGAAGGGAGTTTGAAATAGTCCTATGAGTAAAAGTAGAGAAATATTTTGGATAACTTTTAACCTGGAGTGGATTTTAATAGAAAAATACTCTAGCTTGGTTAAGTAAATAACCAGGTTATAAAGATTTCATAGTGTTGGCAACATTAACTGACACTTAAGTTTCTGTCCAAGGAGTCAAAGGGAATTTAATGAAAAGTGACAGAGTGAGTTAATATCCTTAACTATGTAGAATAACATACAAGAAAAACACATTTTTAGGAGCTTAAGTGAAATAAAATCACTAATTTTAATAAAAACTTGTATGATATTCACCACTGTATATTTTCCTTTTTATTTCATGTTGAAATTGCTTATATTTGTAGATTATTAAATTTGTTCATAACTCCTATTCACAAACTCTGTAAGTTTTCTATTTATAATTTATGTTGTCCTTGTATCTGTTCACACAAACCCTGAAGTTCTTATGGTGCATTGCTGTTTAACCTAAGGATGGAATGAAAAAGTTTACTGTGCCCTTAAATACTATGAATGATTTTCACATTGTCCTATAGGACAGATTTGGGAGTGGTGCTATCTGCAGATTTCACAGTGTGGTTTTCTTCCCATTCATAAGGTCTGGGATGGTATGGAGGGGAATTTCAGATCTCTGTTGCCAGATAGCATACAGCTAATTGGAACTATGAGCAAAGTTCTTATGTTGAGGGCCATATATTTGAGGGCTATAATTCTTAGTCTCAAAGTGAACCGCTCCCTGAAACTGAAGTCACAGCTATACTTCTCAAACACTAGCTAGTGTATGCTCCCCACCCACCTCAGCTGCCAGATGGTTTCTGCCACTTTGTTTTGTTAAGGTATTGCTGGCCCACCTCTGCAGCACTGAACTGCCTGACTCAGCTCAAAGATCTTTACAACATCATTCTCAGAAGGGGTGAAAGGGCAGGGGCCCTTTTCCTGGAAGACAGAAGAGCCAAAGATGATTCTAAATGCCTTCATCCCCCGCTTCTGGCTGTTTGTCACTGCTTCTACAAGACCAAACAAAGACACAGACAGCCTAGGTACAGGAATAAAGAAAATAATGTTCACAATGACAGAAATGAAGTCAACTCTGTCCCCATAGGGGACAGTTGACAACACAGCAAAGCATTTCACTTTTGGCATAACATTAATTAAAATCTCATAAAGTCATTTTACCCACCTTGTGCTGAAATCTCTTTGGGTTGCCACCAGTCTGTCAACCCTTAGAATCTGTGGTTACTTTGTGCTGATTCTTATGAAGAGTGGGCTTTTATTGAGGTGGCAGTGGGGAGATAGAAGCTTTTGATGGAATATGAATAGTACTAAAGGCGCAGTTTTGCACGTACTGCTAACCAGAATCAGAACAGATCATCTAATCAAGAATTCTTATGCCATTTCTAAGTACAAAAATAAGTTTTGGCAGATGAGGCTTGAGTGCAAAATATTACGATTTCCATGATAATAATAAGGTTTATGGGACCAATAAAATAAGAAAGTGCTTCAGAAAACCTAGGGTCATACCAGAATATTTAGAGCATATGGTCACTATGGGTATAGTAAATAGCGCAACAGTTTATTAGAGAATTTCAGTGGGATTTGTTCTTTATAGCTTCCAAAGAACAGGGAGACAGTCTATGTATGACTCTGCTGTGGTTAGTATAATGGGCCAGGCCCACAGAGATTCTTTTATCCTCCTTGTGGTAATATTAAACTACCCAGTGTGATTGGATCAAGATATTCGTGGTTGGAAACCAAGGAAGCTAAGGTTCTTTGGAAGGACAGTCTATGAAAAATTAAACAAGTAAATAAAATCATAGCATACATTTAATTAGTGTTTTCTCTGTACACTCAGTACTATCCTCAGGTTGTGGGCTTTAAATGGCCCAGAAGAGAAAAATTCAGAAGAGTTCCACAAACTAAAACAAAGCACTCAAGGGCCTAAAGCTTCCCTGCGTGACTGGAGTGCCCACTTCCCATCATAGCCAGGGTGCCAAATGATAGCTCGTAGGTAGTCAATTTCTGCTATTGATTTTAAGGTCCTACAGGGCAGGGTAATTCTCTTAGTCTGGTTCCTACAACAGCACTATGCACATCTGAACATTTTATCAGTACCACTTGATAGTGAAGATAGGCTTTTACAGCACAGAATCAAATTGGCCCCAAGAGAAAAATATCTGCCTCTCAGAGCTAAGAGCTTTCTTCTTAGCTCCCGAGTAGCGTCTTCCCCAGCTCATGATCATGGTGCATCCTCAGGTAAAGAGCCACTTTCACTCACCCTGAACCTCCCCAATGTCAGATCTAGGGATGACTACAAATTAAACACAGCTTACATGGTCCACTTTACTTAAAAATCTAGAAAACGAAGAGTGGTTCTAGAAGGGTCACCCATACTTAAGGCCACTTGACAGGAAAGTTATGTTATCCCCACACCGCCACAAATTGAGAAGCTCTCAAGGCCCAGGGGTCCTTAAAATGTCTTGAGAGAGACTGTTGAAAAGTTAATTCATCTCCAATATCTGGGTCATAATTCCCTTTTTTACGTGAGAGAATACAATAAGCACTACATGTCCACTCATTAGACTCACCTCTCCGAGCATGGCAAGGAGTCCTGATGAAGCTGTCAGGCCCAAGGACGGTAACACGGGGCCGTCAGGGGAGACACTGAGATGATGCCTAAGGCTCGTTCTAACCTAGTCTTCCTCTTCCTTCCTTCCTGCTTAGACCTGTTTTTAAATTTAACTAATTCTAGGAGCAATCCGATATTTTCTTTTCCTCTATAATCAATCAGTCTCTGTTTGTTTATTTTTTAACTCAAGAACCCTGGCTAGAAAAAATAGATGCTTTATGCACATCTTCAGTAAGAAAGTATATTGATAAATAAAAAGAAAATATTAGAACTGTATTTATTATGTAATACCACTTTTGTTTGAAATATATTAATATATGCACAGAAAAATGATACCAAACATTTAATAGGGGATGATACCTTTGGAGAGTAGAATTACTGGTATCTTTCATTTAGCTCCTTATACATTTCTGTGTTATTTTGCATTTGTTCACCAAAATGTAATACTCTAAAATGATGTAAAGATGCTCATTACTAGAAAAGTTCATTGAAGAACCAGTATTTTCACAGTCCTCTTAATCCATAGACTCTTGCAGCTCCAACTGTAAATATGGTTATGGTTACATGAATAACATGTAAAATACTAATATCTAATCATGGAAGGGGGGGAATGGAGAAAGATCTGGTATAATGAGGGGGATACAGATAATGATATACGTTGTGCATGGCTCTTTACTCATGAGAATTAGGAATACAATTTTAGCGTGCTTTGTGTTTGTGTGTGTTTGAGAGAGAGAGAAGACAGCTAATAAGTAAGTTGCCCCTAAAATTCAAGAAGAAGAGGACAGAATCAATGCAATCCTGTCAGTTAAGCTTAGAGACAAACATTTCCCCAATAGTTCCAAGGTAACTGAACTATGCTAGCAGAGAGGCCCTGATTCATTTAGAACATGCAGTGTAAGATGGAAGGTAACACCGTCGCTACTTTGTAATCAAAACTGTAAGACTGCATGGTCTTTCCCAAAAGAAGAAAAGTGTAAAATGTATCAAGACATTCATATGTGAAAAATTAGAAAGGGCAATCAATAAAAGTAGTTGTGTGGAGGAACACGCTCCGAAGCTGAGAGGCATTCAACAGCAGTGGCTGCTCTCTAGTTCATGTCACTTGTCCACAGCATGACCATTCCTTCTCATGCGTCCTTCATTCCTAGGCTCAGGGTGATGGAACTGTCTCTTTCCATTGCCCAGCATACATCACATGGCCAACCTTACCTTTTAATCCCTATCCAGGGAAAGGCAGCGATTTTTTTTTTTTTTTTCTTCATTTTTTTTTTATTTTGACTTTTTTTTCTGCTTTTTGCCTTTATTGATGTTAGCAGCTGTTTTTTTTCGTATTATTAATATACAATTACATGAGCAACATTGTGGTTACTAGATTCCCCCATTATCAAGTCCCCACCACACACCCCATTACAGTCACTGTCCATCAGTGTAGTGAGATGCTATAGAATCACTACTTGTCTTCTCTGTGCTATATTGCCTTCCCCGTGCCCCCCC